>JAJOZX010000038.1:1407500-1472500 GCA_023014485.1 Bathynomus jamesi
TTTTCACGAACTAAACACAATTTAATCACACTCCTAAGCGAGAGAAACGTATGCCCAGTAGAAAGTCAAGCCGAATAGATAAATCAAACTGGGAAAGTTGAGGCTCGAATAGTATGACTGCAAATAATAATAATACAAAATATTTTCGTGATAGAGATTGAAAGTGGTAAATGTTGATCAATGTTGCAAGGGGGTGAGGGATATTTCAAAAAGGGGTGGATTCGAAAATGGGAAAACCGAGAATAGTATGGGCGCAAATATTAATGCAAATATTTTCGTGGTAGAGATTGCAAGTGGCAATACACCATAAGATGTGGGCATTAAATATACGGAGAGAAGATAAAGGCACCATTAGGCGACCAATCAGGACGTCCAAAGCAGTGGTCCGTAATATAGGTGTTACGATTGGTACACAAATTTAACATAGTCGCGCCCAGTTACAATGACAGCCAATCATCAAACTTACGAACCGCCTATTAGTCTTTTGGGGGTGGTGCTTGGGGATCATGCATATAAAAGGAAATAGTTTCAGCTGGATCTTACAACAGTCGTTTTCACTAGTGAATAAACATTCCCTTCATCATGAATCAAGAACTTTACAGTTTACCGGATTTATATCAAGATGGAGACATTGCAGCGGTGTATACAATTAATCTTTTTAAAGCAGCCGACCAGGATGGATTATTTCAAACGCAAACTGTTGATGATATTTGCAATGACGCTCCTTACGATCCGACGCAAGAGACTGCCGTAGAAATGTAAGTAATTATGTACCTGCAATTTTATTTTTTGTAGCCAATTATTCGCGAACTGGTTATTTATTTAGTGTGCCTGTCATTAGGAGAAAGAGTACTGTTCTGGATTATTTCATCATATATATGGAGGGTTGTAGTACTTCATCTCATCACATTAAAAATGCTTCATTTAAATAGTAGGTATCCGCAATTATAGATTAGTTTGCAATTAATATTATGCTAAAGTCCTGTTTTGATTCGTTGAATTTTTTACAGCAATCCTTTGCAAGTTTTAAATAATTTGATAAATTCCATAACAAATGTTACGGGACATTTTCTCTTAAAAAAACTTCTGTGAGCTGTTCAAAGATATCGTCACATTGTAATACTCTTACTATATGTATACTCTGCATATGTTTTAAACAATTAGGTTTTATTAAAAAAGATTCAGTATGAACTGATTAATTATTCTTTCTCCTTGAAGGTCCGATGAGGATTTGACTCGTGTTATACAATCTTTTCGTTTTGAAGAAACGTATGTCGTGGACTTGAATACGGAGGTAGAAAATTTACCGAGCACGTCATTAACGAAATAATGAAAGTATTTTTTTTATGTTTCGATCTTTTTTTTTCGGGAAAGACAATGTATTTTCATAAATTTATTAAATGAAAGAAATCATGTTTTTAGTACAATAACCATTTTAAGCTACATAATATACAAACTAACATTATTGGTTACAAATATATATATACACGAACAAAATATACTATACAACAAGTACGCACAATCGGAAAACGGCTTTTTATCTGTCTGCATATCATTTCGTCGTTTCGTTGAGTGTGACACGGGTCGAATAATTTTAAAAAAATTATAAATTCCTTACCACGTGACATATGCATGAGAAATGAAAGGCAGCACATCCCACAAGTATTACTAAAATATCCTTGTAGCCGGAAGGGATTCCATACAACTTCGGGGATATGCATCTGCTCGAGAAATTTTACAATGACAGGCCACTCCAGGGTTGAGTACCGAGTGAATCAAAATAGTACATGCGGTCCCTATTTTTAAAATAAATTGCAAACCAATGAATCCCTTCACTACCAATAACATCTGTGTTCACAATAAGACTACCGCAATCTCTCGTAGTTGCCAATTTCAATGTTTCATTCTTCGCAAACACCGATAAATTTGGAACGTGTGATTCGTTCACTATTCATTACTCTCTGAAGTGTATTCGCATCCATTTTAAAAGTCACTGACAAAGCTCCTAAATCTGTCACCTTCTATTAGGGCTTGTGACTCGAGGTATACTAGTACACTAATAGGCGCGTCTATAGGCTTGGCGCACTCCAATATGACTGAGATGTTTCCACACTGTTGTCGACTTGAGTGTGTATTTACACTAGCAGATGAGTCAGGTGTGATGTCAAAGGGATAAAAGTTAAATTGATGGATGAATTCTTTCTGCGTTATCCCAAACCCGAGCTCATCACAAGCACCTGCAATATGGGCCAGCTTACTATATGCTCTTGCCATTGACGTATAGAATTATATATTTAAAGCTGAAATTCTCGAATTTAAAGGCACTCTTTTTATATTTTCCATCCACCCAAGCATGGTCCTGCATTCCAACTAATATCCTTTTAGGTAGATTTCCAAGGGCGATGTTTACTATCTGTTTCGAGGCCAACCCTGCAGGCACCGTGTATACTTTGATCTGTGCTCTGTTAATCTGGTATTTTACTGTGGCGTGTAGTAAATTTTTCTCAATTTCTATTTATTTAGGTGAACTCAGTTTCACTCGCCGTACGCGGAGGTATGTCTTCATAATGTGAATCACAACGGGTTTTGCTCCCTCTTCTTGATCAGTTCCCAGATTTAAAAAGATCTCAGGATTCGTGCGGGTGAGCTTTATTTTCATATCCACCCCATTCACAAGCAACTTTTGGAATGTGAAGTCTGTATGCAGACGTCCAAAACACTCGTATATCTTCTTTTTAGAATTTTTAAATTTATCCTTTATACTACTTTCGTCTTTAGTTTAATAATGGCCCTCGGCACTTAAAAAGGGATCCTTTGCTTCTTTGGAAAAGTTCATCACATTTTCCAGATAGGATCGTAGGTGGTAGTACCCCGTTCCTGCCGATATGTTGACCTGATTTCAATATACGTCACATTGGTTGAATAAGGAGTGCAGAAAGTTTGTTTCAGGATATACAGCATATTTGTCATCGCAGTCCGTTCCATCAGAATGGACTATACGTAGTTTAGCGTACATGTGCACACAGCTTGAGTCAAAAAAGTAAGGGCCTGTACTGGGCATCACGAATTCCATAGGGGCACTCGGGGAACTAATTGTGTTTAAAGGGTTAATTGTAATAAAGTCGCTGTGTTCAATAGAAACTTGAGTTGGAGGCATGTCAAAGAGGAACAGCTCCGATTTACAACATTGCGAACTACACGGATGGATGAAGCGTGCCATGACGAGTTAGAAGTAGTGCCTCCTCTCGCGACAAGTAGTAAACAAACTATGATTCATGAGATCAATGTCCTTAGCATATATCAATCAAAAAATTGTCAACCATAGGCTTCATTCGCTTAGAACACTCCTTCGATGTCCTTTTATGTTTAGTGCCACGTGGTGGTAACCCCTCCTTCCGGACAGCCCTCTTGTTCTTCCCACCACCACGCATTTTCTCTGCATTTTCGACGATTACGTCCCGTGTACGCTTTAATTGTCTTTTTAGAGCTTCTTTAGGTTTAGCCCTAGCCAATATGTCTTCTGCCGTGTAAAGACCTGATTGTAGCGCTTTCCTCCAGAGGAATCTGGCACCCCTCTTCAGCAAAGGGACAGCCGTACGTAGTATGTTTAAAAAAATGGATCCAAGTCCACTACCACGCTGGTATCTCATTCCTCGATAGACTGTGAGAGGTTCTCTGTCCATTATAACTCAGTGCGTCGAAAGTACAGTTTCACTGTTAAGCTCCCATTACCGAATGGGAAAATTTTTCCCTCAATCGTTCGTATATATATATTGAGATATTGGTTATTAGATTAGCTGCGACATTCACATAATGGGGTCTGTCATATGTAATACTCAAACTCCTTCCTCTATGGTTGGGGATGTGCGCTATGCGCAGCAGGCGTGCCTGGGTATCCCTAACAAACTGGTGCTCCACTATATTGCTGTAAATATAGCACATGTCTGGGGGTTTATAGCCATCAACCATTTTCTCCAATTTCAACTGATACATTAAGCTGGACAAGTCGTGTTTTGCCTCGTGAAATGTATCTCTTTGGATGACTGATCGATATCGTCCATCGGTTATAATTTTGAACACTCTTTGGTCTTTAATATTTTGGTTAGCGTGCGATTTTAGGGCCATAGTACATGCATGGGGATCATTGTTTACGATTTCGTATACTAAATCACCCGTAAGATTTGAGCTTTTTAAACTTACATTTAAGTCTCTCACAACATCCTCGACCGCATCATAGTGACCCGGTCCTAGTGTTACTTCTGTACTGTAATACCGTGCATCCCCAGTCAGGGCGGTACGCATGGTTTTATCCCGAGTTACCTCGGCTTTTTCACACTCATTACAGTCTCTAAGAATCATAAAAACGGGTTCTTTATAATCAATACTTAAGAAAAGGTTATTCAGCTGGATTTCGCATATACCCACCTCATACGTATCACGACCAATTCAATGGGTCCGTGGAGTTCTGTTACAAAGTTGGCTAGTGTGTTGTTAGGGTGTACAGACAGGGACGTGGAGGACGGGAGTGTGACGTAGAAATGATTAGGTGCCATGTTGCATACTATTTAAGCTTCACTATTGAGGCATGGGAGGCGGGGCCTCCTCTGTTTTTATTACTAAAAACTATGAAAGAGCATTTTTTTCATAGTATTAATTCTATACGATCGTGACATGCAAAAAGTAGGGCATCTAACACTTTGTTATCTATTTTATTTATAAAGTATATATTATAGACAATTTTGGGCCTCCCTACTATACCTGACCACGAGCCGCCACTGGTAGTAGCTGATATTAAACTCTGTCAACATGCTCAGAAAAGCTCGGCCTATAAATTCTTTCCCCATATCCGTACAAAAATAGCCAGGAACCCTGTTTTCTTTCAACATCATTGTTTTGGTGGCTTTAGTAACTGTTTCAGGCGATTTATTTTTCAGAGGAATTAGCCACAGATATCTAGAGAATACATCTATTATGAATAGGATGTAGCGGTAACGATCGTTATGCACTGAATATTTTAAAGAAAAACAAACAGAAACATTTAGGGAATTCATAACAACACTAAACCATTCCACAGATACATCCAGGCTATACAAGACTATAAACAACATTACCCACTCTAACAGCGGCATTCACACCTCACACGCGGCTATCTGTCCCAGCCAAAATAATATCCCAACTTATACACAACAAGCTGACATTCTAGTTAATCACTACGCAAAGATAAGTCACTTAAACAGAGACAACAACCAGAAACACGCAGACAGAAAAACAGCCAGACAAAAGAAAACCTACAGACTCGACACGACCATTACACCCTTCAATACAGACCAGACCACCAAGATCATCAAAAACATTAAGAATTCGAAGTCTACTGGACCAGACAACATATCTAACATACACCTTAAACACTTGGGCCCACAGGGAATACTAGCTCTCACAAATATCAGCACATATTCATACCAACACTGTATTATTCCTGAAATATGGAAACAAGGTAAAATTATTACACTACTCAAACCAAACAAAAATCCAACAGAACCAGCTTAATATAGACCCATTACTTTACTATGTACACCTTCCAAAGTAACAGAAAGACTAATCTTACAAATCACCAAACCACACATACCACAATCGGCTACTTAACATGGATTCAAACCTCACCACTCAACCACGACATTACTCATTAACCTCACGCAGCACATCATGGACTCCAGACGACCAGCTCAACGTACACTATTAGCAACAATAGACATTAGTAAAGCATTTGATGCTATCCCACGCTTCCCTCTCATAAACAAAATACTCAACACAAACATGCACAATAACACTAAAAGATGGCTGAGCAACTATCTTTCAGGAAGATACTCACATGTCACATTTAATGGCAAGTCATCCAAAAACAAGCTTTTTCCGAACGGAGTCCCTCAAGGCTCTGTTCTCTCACCAACACTCTTCAACTTATACATGCATGACATTCCAACATCCATAGATAACAAGCTTACCTTATCATCATATGCAGATGACATCACTCTAACATCCACCCACAACAACATCGACACCGCTACAAATAACCTACAAACATATATAAACAGTATACAAGACTGGTTCACACACAATAGACTCAAAGTAGCACCCACAAAATCAACCATCACCTTGCTTACAAGCAATAGAAAAGAACACCAGATAACTCCACAGATTACACTAAACAACACCAACATTCCACACACTCACAGGACCAAAATACTTGGAGTCACATACGACACATCATTATCTTTTGCAAACCACATTCAGGACATTAAAAACAAATGTACGTCAAGACTTAACACGCTTAGGGTACTTACAGGCACAAACTTTGGACACCAGCAGGAAACAACATCACTCATATACAAACAATATATTCGCTCAGTTATGGACTATGCTAGCCCATGCTGGGCACCCATTATCTCAAACACACACATAAACACCTTACAGACAATACAAAACAACGCACTTCGTATCATTACAGGATGCACTCAAACAACACCAATAGAACACCTGCACACAGAAACAAAAATACTGAAAGTTAGGGAACATTTAGACATGAGGGGAACACAATTCATGGCAGCAGCGACAACTAACCCACAACACCTTTGCCACTACATGTACAATCATGCACCGACACCTCGCACCATTAAGGTAACACCAGAGAGACATTATAACCAAATACTCAATTCCATACCACGCCCCACAGACATCACACAGTACAGAAAACACATACACACACACACCTAACCCACAAAGCACTGACACGACTCAGTCCGAATGCGGTCCTAGGTGCGAAGCCGCCACCCATTAGCTGGTCAGAGATCAGCCTGAGCAGATCGGATCGAGTTAACTTAGCACGATTCCGATGTGGACATGACCCCAACTTACGGACATATAAACACAGACTAGACAACTCCACAGACGACACCTGCCACCTGTGCCAGGACACACCACGAACAATTGAACACATTATGACAGACTGTACCGCTCTAGCACAACAACGAACACAACATCACTAGTGCGCTGAACCTCTGGTCCATTCCGGAGAGGGCGATCGGTTACCTGCGTGTCGCCGGCTTGCTCGATCAGGGTGGGCTAATCGGCTAAAAAACAACAACAACTGAATATCTTTGCATGTCTGTTAAATCTGCTTACCAAATAGTCAATCGAAGCAGCTGTTGTCTTGGCTGTTTTAAACCTTTTTCTCACCGGCTTATGAAGTGTATAAGCATCCTGCTCCCGCAAAAAACTCTCAACATCTTTTTTCCCTACTCCATCATTGTAAACACTTCTGTACAGTCTATCTACGCCTCCGTAGGAGGCTAGGCTAGAAATATCATAATAAGCGTCTTAATATGTTAGCCATTTGCGTATTTTAGAGGCACGTGGGTAGGGTTGATCGTTGTTTATCCTCCTCTTTCTCCTCTTCAGAGGTGTTACCGCCGGGGATGATGGCGTTTTCAATTGTGTCACGTGCGATGCATGTTCCAAGTCTTTTAATCTGTTCAGATTTCCTATCATTGTTTTGGGGACATTTATTTGTTGTAGGCTTGCTTTAATATGCTTCCATCCTAATGGTGAGGGCCTATCCCACTTTCTCACCAGATCATGGAGGATGTCTACGATATTCGATCTCTGTACCTTTGCTCCTTCTACAATGATCTCACCTGTATCGGTCCATTGTGTGTTGGGATCCTCATTCAATAGATTATAAAGACTTAAACTTTTATTCCTCAATGTATGTGGGAGGGTGCTTTTTAATACATGCTCGATATGTTGTGTGGCCGACCCGTTAATCTTTGGTTGGTCAGCTCTATCGTCGGACACAGGCCCTATGTCACCATGCCCATCGTTCTCCTTGCTGTGCCTAATAACCACGGGAATCTCTGTCGGATTCTTATAATTTTCGTACTCGTGAAGAAATTTTTGCAGAGCTTCTTGGTATAAGGTTCTTCTCTCATCAGATGTTTTTTCACTGTTTAATAGGGCTAACAATTCGATGTCCATTCTTTTAAGCGTGTTTTTACGGGGTTCTAGAACCGTGTCTGGATTCTTTGAACGTTGCAGTGAAGCATACACCTCGTGTGGAATCACTACCACTTTCTTCATTATATTAATGTAGTCAGTAAAAGACCCAAAACTGAAAATAAGACCCTGTAAATAACCATCCTCGGTGGTGTAGTGGTTAGCATTGCTGACTACGAAACCATCGGCCCCGGGTTCGAGACCCAGCTGTTCATCCTTCCATACAATAAAGAAAGTGGTTGGTAGATAAGTGGGTACCCTAGGTGGCCTAGTGGTTAAGACGCTGTGCTGCTGATGGGGCGTGGTTCGGATTCCACTTAAACTCTAGGTCTAAGGAGGAGTGAAAAGCTTGACCTTCGTCAGAATGAACAATTCGGGCGGAAGCTAACCAAAGGTTATATATATATATATATATATCCGCATCCGCATCCTCTTTTTACAATAATTCCTTTTTTCTTCCCCACAGTTTGACTTTTACGAGTGAGTGCACGTATTATGTTCTTGTAACGGCATAGCCGCGCCTTCTGAGGGGGTTTCACTGATACATTGCAATTTATAACGTTAAGACAGATTTCACAGGTGCATTTTAAAATGTCGGAGTCGATAATTTTAGCAAACATCTGCTGCATTGCCCGGGGCAGTCGATGATAGATTTTTATTAACTCATGGTATTTCTTTAGCTTCTTTGTCATTCTGGAATATACATCGTTTCAGGCTCGTTTGGAAATATATTCGTCCTTAGAAGCGCCCTAAACGTGTTTTGCGGATGAAGGTCGCAAAGCAAATATCCGTAACGCTGGCTTGTAGCTTCTTTATAAACTTCCAAAAACTCCTTACGCTGATTCGGGAACATTTGATTGGCTAATACCCCAGTTTGTGATACATCTCTACGTTGCGCGAATAAGACGAGATATTGTGTATTTAACGACACATCGTGCGTTTTGCGTGTATCTATTTTTGAAAAATAGATTCGGATTGATGAACACGCTTATGTTAAGATGGTGGAAGAATACTGTAAATGTCTTGGCAAACGTTTTATCCATCTCCAACATGAGATCGTCAATTACAATGACTGTATGTTCATTTCCCTTTAACGAATTAACGTCAAATACACCTATGTGGAACAAAATATCATCTTGGTACTCGTTGAACACTGACTGATACGTCGAATAGCACCATATAACTTTATGCACAAATTTTGAGAGAGTGTAGTTGTGATCCAGACTCCATCCCCATTGCCGAGTCCACACCAACGATACCTGTTCCACGCGACAATTCAAAGCGGAGGCATGATGAAGAGCCCTCCACGTCAGGTAAAGCGTGCCAGGATTGCGACGGTTGTTAGACCACCAGTAATAGAGCCCCAACCCTCTACGTCTTACGACACAACCCCCACAATGGTACCTTCCTCAAATAAAAATATACTCCTCTTATTCCTGTTCAATTCCGGGTACATCCTCCACAGCAGCAGCAGCTTCTCGTTCTGTAGAGGATGGCATAACAGTCGAGTTGGTGCGCACCGCTACCCCCATCCCAGCCTTGACTAGAAATTGGTATATAGTCAGGGTTGACCTTAGATCCATGTATAGCAATGGTTTTGAACACGGACTACGGCACATAGTTGAACGTATTTTAGAGTTTGTCCTTGAGAACCGCGACGAACGTGAAGTCAGAACGCGGCTGTCTTTCGGGTTCGTGTCAGATGACGGGGATGTAGATGATTTTTGGGTAGTAATACCATTCAGACGTTTGGCAGCTGTAGATATAAAGTATATATTAGGCCATATAATGCAGGCCTCTCAAAGTAGTATAGCCTTCAATATGGACAACTTCACGATAAATATTGACCGTGTATTCCGTGTTGCGGGTCATAGTGCCACATCTTATACTCTTAACTTCAATTCTCAGGCTATTTATAGCAGTAGTCTTAGCTCGTATGTTTACTGTACTAAATACAATTTGGTTGCCTACGATAGTGCAGCGTGCTCGCAAACTAGCTGTGGACTGTAAACTTGAGTTTGACTGTAATATGGGTCCTGAGGAGCTGAGAAGGGTAAAACAGGAAATGAATGTTCGTATAGTTGTATTTGGAATGGATGATCGTCGTAGAACTGTGTATGTTTTTAAAAGCTGTGTGAGAGATCGTATAAGACCCCTACTTATTTTAGGGCTGTCAGAGACAACGTATCTCCCCTTCCGTAATATAAGGGACCTTTACGCGTGTTATGATAGAAGCCGAAAACATGGACGACATCATGATTTGTGTAAGGGGTGTATCGAGTTTGCGGATGATATAGTGAAACATTGTAAAGATTGCCACATGGTATGTGAGCAGTGTAAAAGCTCCAAATGTGAAAGCCGTGTAGTTGAAGCTGAGAAAATGGATTGTGATGTGTGAAGACGCACATTTTTTAATAATAACTGTTTTGAGCTCCATAAGTCAATCGGCACGTGCAGGAAAATGAGAATCTGTGAATGTGGTATGTTTCACATGATGGATAATTGGGAAAAATTCACGCATAAATGTGTTGAAATTCACTGTTCTACATGCCATGAGAAATATAAGGCGATTGGAGTAAAGCATGTATGTTATATGAAAGACGCTAAGCCTAAAAACAGCCTTTGTTTAACTGTGTACTACGATATAGAAACATACACGAACGATGAAACCAAAGAGGTTATGCCACATTTACTTTTAAGCCAGACTATCTATGATGATGGTATGGAGATCGAGTGTGATGAGTGTCACAGACGTTTCTAAAACGATTGCTCATGATAGCACTGTGAAACTCTTTGTGTCCTATATCGTCAAGTTTGCGGACAAGTTCAAAAAAACAACTGTGTATATTCTTGCCCATAACGGGGCAAAATTTGACACACAGTTCCTTTATAAGGAGTTGCTTGAGCACGAATCATCTGAGATATTTACAGGTAATTCCTTGAAAAGTGGCAACAAACTATACAGATGCAAATAAGAGGTAATGTACAGTTTAAAGACACTTTATTATTCACACCTTGTAAATTAGCAAAGCTACCCAAGGTGATGGGCGTACCCGCTGAATTTTCAAAAGGATATTTCCCTTACGCATTCCTCACTAGCGAAACTTTAAATTCCGTAGGGCTACCTCCACCCAAACATTACTTTAACTATGAATTTATGAGTACAGATGAACGTGAAGATTTTGATCGATACTACAGCAGTTTTAATGAATGTAATCCTTATAATATAGCTGATGAATGTGAGCGTTATTGCGTGAATGATGTGCGCGTGCTTAGAGTATGTTTCCAGGCCTTTAGAAGGATGTACATAGCCGTTTCAAATGCGATCCGTTGCAAGTCGCAACCACGATCGCCTCATTATGTTTTACGGTGTTCAAGAATAACTTCATGCCTAAAGACACCTTAGCCGTTTCACAGAAACAATCCCCGCAGTTATGGGCACAAGGCTATTTACTGGCTCATACACATACAGCAGCAGACAGGTGTATACATAAAGCATGCCCGCAACACGGGGAAGTACCCATTAAGGTTAATGGTCGTGTTTTTTGGGTTGATGGTCTAAGCGAAAACCGTGCCACTGGTGAGAAGACTGTGTACTCCTTTAACGGTTGCTGGTGGCACGGATGCCCCCGTCCTGAGTGTGGAATCGTAGGAGATATCCACGGTAGATCTCCTGCCGACAGTCTTGCGTGGACCCGCACCCGCGATCAACTTATAGGCTCCCAGTTCACTCACAAAGTCTTGTGGGAGCATGAGTATGATGCACGGATGGAAACAGATGGACAGTACCGTGAAGAAATAAACACGATCAAACGTTCAATGGTGCTGGATCCTCTCAAATGCGGTGATAGCTTGTTCGGAGGGCGTACAAATCCCTTCAAGCTATACTTTCCGCCTACGGAGGGCGTGAAACTCCATTACTACGACTTCTGTTCTTTATATCCCTACGTGATGAAGAACAATCCGTACCCCGTGGGTGCACCTGAGAAACTGGTGGGACCTGACCTGCCCACCATCGAGGTGTTCTCAACAAATTTGAACGGGTACTATTTCGGCCTTTCTTTCGTAGATGTGCTCCCCCCACGCGATTTATGGATGCCGATCTTACCCGTCGTTATCGATCACAAGCTCATGTTTCCCTGTGCGTGAAGTGCGCAGAGGAGAACAATGGGGAATGTAATCATACAACCAACCAGCGTAAGATCAGAGGTGTATATACAAGCCAGAGCTGGATCTAGCTTTCGCCATGGGTACAGAATATTGAAGATATATTAGGTGTGGAGGTTTCAGAAGCTACCCAACCTTTTCACGCCATATATAAACGCTTTTTTGAGGATAAGGTAGAAGCATCAGGGTATTCGCGAGGAGTTGATACCGAAGATGAAAAATCGGCTTATATTCAACGTTACCGTGACCGTGAAGGTATACAGCTTGACCGTTCCCAAATTGTAAAGAACCCAGGCAAGCGCTTCAGTGCAAAGTTGTATCTAAACAATCTTTGAGGAAAATTTGCACAGAATATTGGCAAAGGGAACGTTCATTCGGCACAAAGTTATAGTGAAGTCTGGGATTATGCCAACACTCCCGATAAAGCGGTCATGGAGATCGTGAATGTAGGTAATACTTACATAATAAGGTACAACAATACCGAATTGGCCACAGATACCTTACGGGTTACAAACATACCTGTAGCCAGCTTCACAACGGCCTACGCACGCATCAAACTTTGGGGTCTTTTGTATTCTCTTGGTCGGAGGGTTTTGTACGTCGATAGAGATAGTGTGAATACATGCTCCAATTGGTGAATTCCTCGGAGAGTTGACTGATGAGATCAAGGATGAGTATGGAAACATCGCATACGCCGACTCTTTTGTCTGAACAGGACCAAAAACTTATGTGGTACGGGTGAGGATGGGGGAGGATATGAAATATATCGTGAAGACTAATGGCATCATGCTCATCCAGGCGAATCGACGATTCGTTAACTTTGATTCGTTGAAGGATCTAGTGTGCTTGGATGATGATGAGGGCGACCAGCCGCCCAACTAACTGTAGGTACCCACAATTTTCGGGCGCAGAAGCTGGGGGCGTGAAGGAACTTAGGGGTACAAAGGTGTGCCGTAACTCCTATAAGAAACGTTACTAGGTGCCTGGTACCTATGATACCGTACTCTTTGGATACCATAATCTTTGATATGTTATTGTTAACGATATGTTTATTTATTACACGTATTTGTAAATATATATACACCTTGAATATTTCGTTTATTAAATAAATCGTGTTTCAATTAGCGTCTCACTTTCTCCTTTGTGTGTGTTGGGGGGGCGTACGTACAGGCGAAAGTTCTAAGCTCCGCCCACCTGTATGATCGGTCACATGACTCCTGCTACTACCTGGGCATATCTCTTCCCTGCATGCTCAGTTGACCACTACAAGCCCTGGGTCTCAGGCGTGCATTTCCCCACGTAGACGAAAAATAGTAATGGCTACCTTTAATATTGCGTGTTCAACGTTTATGAAGTGGTATTCGGCAAAGTGTGAAGATAAGGTTACTGAATGGCTCCCTATTCCACCCTCCTTTGATACTTTTAAGGCTACCTTGAATCGTGCGAAGGAACAAGAGGTACAAATACTCTACGGCTATTCTGGCGAGAGCATTGCAGGATTTCGTGGTACAAGTGATGTATTGAATTATGTTGTAGGACTAAACTTTATAAAAGCTTACATATACCGTGAAGTAGAAGAAACAACACGTGCAGAAGAGAAGCAACGGATATGGTTAGTGAGTCTTGTTGATGAGTGGTGCGACAAGCGATATTATGTCATGTTGCATCATATCTAGTACTCGTACCCTGCGACTGAGAATGTAAATCTTGTCATCATGGAGAATCTTAAGTATTTTTACCACTACATTAATATATCAGGTTGTAACATAAATTCTGCTCGATTAGAAAACGGACGATAGATAACACTGGGCAACACGTATTTTACTGAATGATATCTGACACTTGATTCTAGGTAATTTGGGTGCGCTGAATACGAATTTCAACTCGGTTTGGCTCTACCAGGTCCTGATTCTTGTCGACAGTCTATGTGCCATTTTCCAGATTTTTCAAATTAGGATTAAAAAATTAAGTCGTGTTAATTTTTTTTTTCAAGTTTCATGAATACAAGCAGTTCAAACTACAGTAAAATTACATTATAACGATAGAAATGACTTAAAATAAAAAAACAAACATATGAAGCTTTCACTGTGGCAAAAATTTTCTTTTGTAAGACTTTCTAGCGTATTTGCTTGTTGATGGCAGGTCTCTTTTCAAGCACCAGCAGTAATCAGCCATCATGTGGGAATCCCAGCGGCCTTGGTACCGTTCCTCCATAATTTTGATATCTTGGTGGAATCTCTCCCCTTGTTCGTCACTTACATCACCTAAATTACTTGGAAATTGGTCAAGATGGCTATTCAAAAAATGCATTTTTATGCTCATATTGCAACCTAACTCTTTGTAGTCCCTTAAAAGTTTTTTTACGATTTCTTCGTAGTTATCTGCCCTATAATTGCCTAAAAAGTTTTCTATCAAGTCCACGAATGAGAACCAGCCATTTTTTTCGCGTTCATTCATGACATTAGGAAAATTGCTGTCTTTAATCATTGTTCTTATTTGTGGACCGTCGAAAATTCCCGCCTTGATTTTTTCATAACTTAAACTTGGAAATTTTGAAGTTATGTATTTGAAACACTCGCCGTTCGTATCTAAAGCTTTTACATATTGTTTAATGAGGCCTAGTTTTATATGCAGAGGAGGAAATATGATTTTATCTCTGCTCACTAAAGGTGGATTAATTACGTTTTTTTCTCCGACAGTAAGTGATGTTCGTGCTGGCCAGATTTGTTTGAAATAATGTTCTTCCTTGGCTCTGCTGTCCCATAAGCAAAGGAAGCAGGGATATTTAGTATACCCTCCTTGTTGTCCTAGCAGAAAATTAACCATTTTTAAGTCAACACATATGATCCACTCGTGCTCCCTATATTTGATAAGATTTAAAACCTTTTCTATATGTTCATACTTTTCTTTTAACTTTGTTGAGTGCCCAATCGGTATCGAGCCGTATAGATTGCCATTATGCAACAACACACACTTAAGACTTCTTTTCGAACTGTCTAAAAACAAGCGCCAATCATTTGCATCGTAAGACTCAACCCCCATCTTCTTTAACAAACCAACTATGTCGCAGCAATATACTAAACTATCCTCTGTTCTAAAATATTTAACAAGTTCTTCTTCTCTTTTTCTGTAAAATGAAATGTATGTGTTTGAAGTAAGCAAGTTTTTCTCTTTAAGTCTTGAAGCTAAAATTTCCGCAGCCTTTTTTGGCAAATTTAGATCCCTTACAAGATCATTCAACTCGGCCTGGTTAAACTTTTGCGGATCGTTTTGACTTTCAAATACGCTGGGGTCAAAATCGGTGTCTGACTCCTCAAAGTGCATAACAATATTTTCAGGAACATCTTCAACTAATTCTTGAGTTGGCAGACCCTTAAATTTTGGAATGGGGATCTCATTTGAATGTAGCACAGGTCGTATCGCGGTGTCGAAGTTTGGGTACTCGATACAATGTTTATTTTTCTTAGTGAAGCCCGAAGTCTTGACAAAGCAAAGGTAGCAATCGGTCTCGTGGTTAGTAGGCTCTCGCCACACCTGATATGGAAAAAAAATTGTAAAGCGTTAACAAAAGCGACGAGAGACTTGTTTTTATGAATTTTATCAAAAGTTATCACCCAAACATTTAACATTTCTATGTGTTTCAACCTTATGCAATATTTGAGATTCTTATAAACATTTTCTGTAAATTTTTGTTTATGTACCTAAGTTACAATTACATTTAGGTAAGTTACAGTATACTAGTGATTAAATTACGTAGTTTTATGAAATCATAAACTTACCATCGGAACTCCAAAATGTATTTTGAATCCGAACCCTTCGTCCAATGTCGCAGTCTTTCAATGCATATAGTGCAGGCTTTATGTGGAGCCCACGATTTATCTTGGTCCCCCAGTTTTATGCCAAAATAAGCTAAGTAAGCTCTTTTTACGAAGTCAGTTATATTTGCTCGTTGATGTGGAAGTGTAAAATTTCCACATATATAACAGAAGGAATCAGGGTTGTTTTTGCATTTGAACTTTCTAGTGCTTGATGACATATTGCTTGATTGTTCTGCCAATTTGTAAAGGTATTTAAAGCCCTTAATTCATATAAATTTAAGAAAATCTGAAATATAAACACAAAAATTAGTTTAAATAGGTACTTATTATGAAATAGGTACTTACAATCTATGAAATTAAACTAGAAACACGGATGAGTAGGTACAATATAAATTACGTCTAATTAAATCAACTATATTAAATCACGATGACAAAATTACTCACTAAATCATATGCCAATTCAAAATTATGTTAATGCCCAAACTTAATTAACTAACTCAACTGACTGACTGACTGACTGACTGATTGAATTGACTGATTAACTCTGGAAACGAGTCGCTTTTATATATTTTAGTTGTCCCTCTAGAATACTCTACAGAGAACAGGAACGCTCGAGAAAATTTTAGAATTCTATGATATTTTTAGCTTAATTTACTAATATTAAAATGGGTTAAAAATGACAAAATTAAAAATATTTTTAGGGTGTTACATATAAAAATATACATAATACAACAATACCATAACAATAGGTACAAATACCTAGATAAAAACCTAGTTGCATAATGTGTAACTGCAAAAAGACAGCGAGTATTGAGAAAAAAACCTTTTTATGAATACGACGAAAGAGGAGGGGTGTTGAGCAAAATCAGGACCTGATAGAGCAAAACCGAGTAAAAATTCGTGCTCAGCGCACCCAAATTACCTAGAAGTAACTGTCAAATCTAATTCAATAGACAAAAATTTGAAATTTGTTCCCCAGTGTAATAGAATAACCTCAAGATAATGTGAAATAGTTTTAGAAATGTTGCAAAATACACGCAGCGATAGGTTCGCACAGGTTTTATCACGATACAGAATGATACAGAATGACTTAGGCTAATGAATATTTTCTCTGGTGTTTTTCATACAATTACAACGCCACCCCTACAATATTACAGTAATTGAAAAAACATGGAGCCCACGAAAGAGCATATTCGACATGTGATGCTGTATGAGCTCCATAAAGGATCTAACGCTAGTGAATCCGCAAAAAACATTCAAAGAGTTTATAGAAATAATGTTGTGAGCGAATGGATGTGTAGGAGATGGTTTGAGAAGTTCAGAAATGGAGACTTCAGTCTGAAAGATTATCAACGAACAGGACGACCAAATGAGTTAGATGAAGAGTTGCTGAAAGCAACAGTGGAGGAAAACCCAACGGTAACTGTAAGAGAACTTGGCCTGCAACTCGGCGTTAGCCATATGACCATTCATCGTCATTTGAAGCTGTTAGGAAAAGTAGTGAAGGTTGGAAAATGGGTTCCGCATGATTTGTCACAAGCGAATCTTCAACATCGAATCGATATTTGCACATCACTGCATTCTCGGCAACTGCAGGCACCGTTTTTGAATCGGATCGTCACTGGGGATGAAAAATGGGTCCTCTATAACAATATTAAGCGTCGACATCAGTGGCTTAGCCGTGAAACAAAGCCTGAACCTCAGCCAAGGAATGGACCCCATCCAAAGAAAATTTTGCTATGCGTTTGGTGGGATATGCAAGGAATTATTCATTTTGAGCTTCTGCCAGATAACCAAACAATCACAGCTGAAGTCTACTGCCAACAACTCCAACGATTGAAGATGGCATTACAAGAAAAACGTCCTGCATTAATTAATCGCAGAGGTGTTCTATTCCACCAGGATAACGCGCGCCCTCACACTGCTCGAATCACCACTGCCCAATTGGAGGCATTTGGTTGGGAAAAAATGCCTCATCCACCTTATTCTCCGGACATCGCACCTTCAGACTACCATTTATTCAGAAGTCTGCAACACCACCTAGATGGACAAAAGTTGCAATCCAGGGAAGCTATCGAAAACGAAGTGATCGCTTTTTTTAACTCGAAACCAAGGGATTTCTTCGAACGTGGCATAAAAAAACTTTTCTACAGGTGGGAGGAGGTTATAGAAAAAGAAGGGAATTATATTGATGATTGATTTGTCATTATGTCATTTAATTTTTGTTGTGAATAAACTAAAAATTCGAGCAAATTTGTCCTTATAAGTCCTTTAATTCTTGTTCTGAATGAACTAAAAAATCGAGCAGAATATATGTTACAACCTTATATATCATGACGAGGTTTGTAGTAAGTTGTGGATGAAGGTCTGCGTGAGTATTTAACAGAATTTAGAGATGAGTATCGCATGCTAAACAAAAAGGAAAAATGTGGTGATATGTTTCTCTCAAATAGTGCGCCGGAGTGTGAATAAAATATGTTTCGTTCATGAAAATCCCTCTAAGCAAAAATGTCTGGTTCGTATTCTGGGGAGTGGGAGTGATAAAACATTAAAACCGGTATTGCTTCATGTATCGGAAAATTTGTCAAAACACCTACCCAGTATAATGGGATACAAGTATTCACGTTTGAACAACGCCGTACACGTTTCATCAGCTTCTGTGATGAAACTCCTCCCGTCGAGCCGATCCGCGCCCCTGTTGCTCATAGTCATCTCAGAGCTTGAACCGAGTGGACGTGCACGCCTCGAATATGATGGAACTTCCTTTGAGAAGCATTGTCAATGCCGGTGTACGATGTGTCCGTGATGAAGTCGTTGCGCGTGTTCAGGCGTGAAACCGGTGCGATTAACTATATACTGGAAACGACTTGTAGATAAACAAACAAACGGAATGTTGTTTACTTAAGTGTTGAGGAGATGAATAGAATCTTCGTGGTAGTTGAGAAGTGGGGAGAGGATTGTTATAAAATTCCTGCAAGTGTAGGTACAAAAAGAGAGCAGATTAGTGATAACCCCTCATATGCCATTGTTTGTACGTTGTGTATAAATAACGATTAGCCATGCATTGATATACGATTGATGTGAAAGAATGCCTCTGATAATAATGTTCTTGTCCCTACGCGAAACCGTTTCATCCTCGACAGAATGTTTGAAATCGTCGGTTTCCGCAAGCTGAAGCCTATATCAGACGCGCGTATTACGGATAGGCTTTATTTTGATACGGTTCTTGAATACGCATACACCGCTCTACTCGACGGGTTTACCGAGTGTAGGACTGAACAAGACGAGAATGGTCTAGAGCTGGATGCTTTTTTAAAAGGTTTAGACTCTTTGAAATATGAACTTTGGTACAAAGCACTTGAGCGGTACAGGGCTGAGCTCACTACACCGTTCACCCTGAAGAACTATTTCTTTATATAATGAGTAGCTGTCGTAACGACTTAGATTATTTAGCTGCCGCTATGCAGTGTGAAGAAGAGTTCACGATTCAAAAGCTCAGATCGGTAAGAATAAACCTTCGTTTGGAAAGGAGTGTTTACAAACTTGTATTTCATAATGATGTTGTGGCTCACGATGACCTCTTTGTGCGTGCTTTTGAATGTATTCTAGCCGTGTTTAAAGATAACTTGCCGACCGAATGTAAAGTGGGCACAAAAATAGAATTGAACGATATGAAAGCCATTTACATCGGATATAGGCATCCTTATAACTTGAACGGTGAAATAATGTTAAATCACATTTACTGCGTAGTGCAAAGCAATAATGATGTGACTGTAGACTCGATTATCTGCGAGTTTAGTGTTTTAGTTAAGCGCAGTAGAACAAAGTGAATGTATTTTGATGTACATTTATGTTCAATATATTTAATTATTTAATATAGTGTGTGTATATATATATATATATATATATTATATATATATATATCAGGTCATCCCATAAGTAATGTCGTTTTTTACGATAGATTAAGTTTAAACTAGTCCTACTCGGTTTAAGCATAAATTTTCCGAAGGTTGTATCTAAGAGATCTATCGTGTTTCGCTACATACTTTACAGACCTTGACCAGTGAAGACGTGCGTTTTGCTTTATGTGAACCCCTCATAAACATGGCGGTATCAGAAGAGCATATCAGGCATATAATACTTTACGAGTTAAAAAAAGGGAATAGTGCTACTGAAGCAACGTGAAACATTCAGGAAGTTTATGGCAACGATATTCTGCATGTGAGGAAATGTCAAAGATAGTTTCAAAAGTTTAGGAATGGTGACTGCTGTTTGACAGATGCAGCACGCGCTGGACGCCCTGCTGAGTTTGATGATGACCTGCTGTTAGCCGCACTTGAAGAAGACTGTTCAACAACTGTCGAAGAATTGGTTCAGAAACTCAATTCATCTCCGTCCACCATCCAACGACATTTGCAACAACTCGGGAAAGTGCCTAAGTTAGGAAAATGGGTGCCACATGAATTGTCGGTCGACAATCTGAGGGTGCGGGTAGTAAACAATAGCACAGCTCTTCATTCCCGTGAACTCCAAGATCCGTTTTTGCACTGTTTAGTGACTGGTGATGAAAAGTGGATACTCTACCAGAATGTTAAGCGCCGTCGACAGTGGGTTTGTGCCGGAGAACCAGCGACACCACAGCCAAAACCAAATCTTCACCCTCGGAAGGTGTTTCTTAGTGTTTGGTGGGATAAGGGTGGTATAATACACTTTGAAACCTTACCACACAACCAAACAATCACCGCTCAAGTTTACTGTCAACAACTGGATCGATTGAACACTGCACTAAAAGAAAAGAGACCTTCTTTGGTTAATCGGAAATGAATCATGTTCCACCACGACAACGCACGTCCTCATACCACTCGGATCACTTCCGTAAAAATTGAGGATCTTGGGTGGGAAAAACTTCCACATCCTCCATATTCCATATTCTCCAGACCTTGCGCCTTCAGATTATCTTCTCTTCAGGAGTCTGCAAAACTATCTTGACGAGAAACAGTATACTTCTTTAGATGACCTGCACACCAGTCTTTGTACGTTTTTTGCCTCAAAACCGCCTGAATTTTATAAACATGGCATTGAAAAGCTTGTAGGACGTTGGCAGAGTGTCATTGATTCCGATGGAAAATATATACTAGATTAAAAAGTTTCAGTTGAGTTTTTTTTGTCCTTCAAATTCCGATCTAAAAAACGACATAACTTATTCGATGACCTGATATATAGCTATATATAGCCGTCCTACGCGAAGCATTGAGTGACTGTTGACAGGGACGCTTTGTGAAGTGGGTGGAGAAGTGAAGAGTGGAATCATCAGCATAGGAGTGCACAAGACAGGAAGTGGGACTTAAAAGATCATTGATAAATAGAAGGAAAATAGTGGGTGACATTACAGAACCCGGAGGAATATTACTATTAATAACTTTTGGAGAAGAAAAGTGGCCATCTACAACCACAGCTATAGATCGTCCAGAGAGAAAATCAGAGATGAAAGCACAGATAGAAGGATAGAAACCGAAGGAAGTCAATTTCGAAATTAAAAATTTGCGCCAAACTCTATCAAAAGCTCTTGGTATGTCTAACGTAAAAGCAAAAGTTTCAGCGAAGTTCCAAAAGGAGGATGACCAAGTGTCAGAGACAGTATATAAGAAGATTGCCAGTAGAGCGTCCCTTGCGGAACCCACACTGATAATCTGAAAGATTACGAGAAGAGAGGTGTTTACATTTTTTAATATGAAGTTTAACGGCCACCCTGCACCCCCCTTACCCGCACTCTACATTTTTGATGGCATACTACTGATGTGAAACAGAGAGAGGAGTGCCGCAAGGCCATGAGGGGGCTAGATCCCTGACATAAGATGGCTATGCGTGAGACGAGTATGACCAATACGCAGGCGCACCAGAGTGATCTCAAAGCGTCGATCACCCTGGCATGAGAAAGGCCACTGACGAATCAAGGGCTTCAAAGCCCTCAGGAAATTCTCGGACACATCTTCCCACTGGCGCTGGCACCGACGAAAGAGTGCATCTCCGAAAACCGACATGAAGTCCGACGTTGGGAGAGGTGTGTTAGGGTCGAAAGGCAGAAGTACTATGGGCGCAAAATGGGAGAGTGCAATGCAACTGCAAATGTTGCAAAAGTGCCAATACCCACCCCCTTTGTTACGAGGCACCCTCATAGTGCCAACCCCACCCCACTTGTTGCAAGGCACCCCCTAAATGGGGAGGGGGGAATGTTACAAGAGCAACAAGGGTTATGCAACTTGGAGGCGGAGTTATCCCCCAAGTTGCAATGAACCCCCGCTGGGGGAGACCTCTTTGGGGAATAAGGTGGGACGGCCTCACCCCCCAAAGGGGTATACCTAACCTAAGAGAGAGGAGAGAGGGAGGAGAGGTGTTCGCTTGACAGGAGCCAAGCGCATATTAAGACTTCAGCCGATCGGCCATTGTCTTATAGGGCCCCTAATCAGCCAGTTGGCTTAATCAGCCAGTGTCTCCAGGCATCATCAGCCAGTTGGCACAGTGTATACTTCGTTTGGCACGTACACACCCGTCAATACGCCCATTACGTTTATATGGGTCGGGCGACCGCGTTAAACTGTAAGTCTAAGGTGGAGTGGAGGCGGGCTCGAGACCCGGCGCGTCCTTCTGCGGTTGCTAGCCAGGGTGCCGTAATGATCCGTGTTAACCGTAGGTCTAAGGTGGAGTGTAAACATCCTTCCACGGTTTGTAGGGGCAGGATCCTGTTATTGCAACACTCGGTCATGTTGTTTATCTGTTTGTTTATTTCCCTCTCTCTCTCATATATATATATATATATATTATATATATATATATATATATATATAATTCCCCCGTTTAAAAGTAGATCTAATGTGGAGTATAAAGCTTGATCTTCACCAGAATGAGCAATTCGAACGGGAAGCAAAGGCGAGCCTATATATGTACATTTCGGGAAAAAAGTTCATCTAAAAATTCGTGTAAGCATCTTTGTCAAACTGCATTAATTATTTCACTCTCCGTCTGTCTTAAGTCTAATATTATGGTCTTTTTCGTCTGTAACAATTAAAACAGGACAAATGGTGCATGAAGCATTAAAATGTACAGCACAAATGGTTAATTAGAAAGGAATATGGTAAAGGAAGGAAAAAGGTGAAAACCCAATAAACAAGAGCCTTCCTAAACATCTAATTAAACGATGTAATTAGCTGGACAATAGAAGGACATAACTATTTATGGAAAATATTATATATATAATATATATATATATATGTTAAACACAGACCGTGCATGGAACAAGGAACTCTTCTGGGAAATTACATCCACTATAGTTCGAATAAGTAATGACAAATGAGAAATACTATAGTTTTTTCTTTTTCATGATGAAAAGCCCAACGTGGGCACCGGATTACTCGCAAAGAGGCCCAAAATATAGCTTCCCTCACCGGCTATCTGCAAAGCAGATAGGATCCAGCTTTATGACAGAATCTATGGTACATCTTATACCTAGCCTACTACATTCAGAACCTCAATATACGCAAGAAATTCGTTGCATTCACGTCGGATTCAATCCGACGTGAATGCAACGAGTTCACATACCATCCTCAACTCTCTCTCTCTCTCTCTCTCTCGGCCGAATACAAGATCAAAAACAAAGTGATTCTCGTCTCTCCACGAATGGGGATATCTGACACGACGGCCCAGATTTCACGGGGCAACCAACCACAACCCTGTGGGCGGATCCCAGGAGATCTGTTTGGCCGCTATGCAGGTCTACGAGTCAAGTCCCGCCCAAAATTCACTGCTAGCCAATAGGAAGCTAACGATTGTGTTTTGTGGTTGGTCACAAGCCCCCTTATAAAAGGGAGAATTTCATCTCAAAGCCTCAGTTCGTATGTTTTTCCGTTTAGTGCTTTTCAAATATACACTATGAGTCAGTTATCGTCGTACAATTCTCCGGAATTGATTGAAGATAAAGACTTTTATGCTCAGCAACGCGTCTAATTTTCAGCGCTGCAGATCGGGATGAACTTTTATCTACCCAGATTGTTACGGAAAATTGTGACGAAATGCAAAAACCGTTCAATGAAGAAGATATTAAAATGTAAGTAACTATATTCTGCGGCTCATTCAATGTTAACTTATAAGTGCCTAACCTAGCTTTACTCTGAGTCTTCCTACAAAGAAAAATTAATCCCAGGACTCTTTCTCATTTATAATAATATAACCTAACCGGTACATAATATTTGTTCGTTCTCCCTCCTCATCTTGCGCGGGATGTTCTCCTATACAAGCGTCGTTCTTTACGTTAATTATACTGGGTGTTCTTTGCAGTTGAAATGTATATATATATATATATTATATATATATATATCGGCCAGGACTCTTTCTCGTTTATAATAATATAACCTAACTGGTACATAATATATATATATATATATATATATATATATATAATATATATATTATATATATATTATATATCGGCCAGGACTCTTTCTCGTTTATTATAATATAACCTAACCAGGACATAATATATATATATATATATATATATATATATATATATATATATATATATATCGGCCACGACTCTTTCTCGTTTATAATAATATAACCTAACCGTAAAAGGCCGCAATAAACGCGTTTTGAAAAATATTTTTAATTATTCTCTGTTTCCTTCGGGGTTATTTCGGCATATATATATATATATATATGGTGGAGCTTTAATAATACATTACTCGATAATTTAAAGATGTATTCTTTCTCGTTTATAATTATTAATCTAATTTCCTTTTATTCTGAATTTTTCTACAACGTAAAAATTAATCCCATTGTTTTTAATTATTGTCTGTTTCTATCGTGATTATTTCGGCATATATATATATTTATAGATGGTGGAGCTTTAATAATATTTTTCTCGATAATTCAGCACAGCAGTAGGATTTTTAAATTACCAAACCTTTTAAGAATTATCTGCTTTTTTATTATAATTTTTTAAATTCGTGCCATTTTCTCTTATTGTAGCTCTTTATTTTTACTTAACCTTATAGGACCGATGCGGAACTCGTTCGTGTTATATCTACTTTTAATGAAAGGGGAATAAATGAAAGTCAAGCGAGATGTCAGATTATCGAGGAACTAATGTAAGTGTTTTTGAGGTTAAGAACAAAACACATTGTATTTTCATTTATTAAATGGCAGAAAACATGTACAAAGCGGAACCAGTGTCCGTTAAATAAGTCTTAATGGCTACATTTTAGAGTTACAAATGTACATACAACTTTACAAATATAGATATACAGTCTAGGGGGGTGTCGAAATTTTGTATTCTTTTTCTACACACTGCTCGGAGTTTCCTTTGGGCCCCTAAACAACATACTGTAATTACACCGCTATGCGCCCCTCCTACCCGTTGCATATGCCCCCCTTTTTTTAAATTGAAATGAAATTGAAACCAATTCTTTGAATAAAAAACCTGATAAATGACAAAGATTAAAGTAAATAATGATATAAGTAAAGTTAAAGTAAGTTTTATATATATATATAAAATAAGAAATCTTTCTCCTTATATTACTTAAAGAATCAATTGAAGCATATTAAAACCAAAATATTCACCTTAAGAAATTTAAAATTGTAAATTACTGACACCACTGGCCTTTCCATTGGAACACAGGTAGCTTTTTTCTCGACTCCAGTACATTCAAAATAAATTTATATCTGTTTTCGTAACCAATTCTATCTTGTGATGCTTCTGTTACCACATTTACAGCATGTTCTACTCCCTGGCTGTGACAGGGAAAAGGAATAAGCTGAAGTGGTTCATTTCGAACTTTAAGAAGATCATCATTTGTCAAATTCTGTAAAATAGGTGGAGGGGTGATGGTTTCGTTGTCCCAATCGATCATGTTAGGATAATCGTCTGCTTCAAAGTTCAGTGTTTTTGGCAGCTCAAAATTTCTCGCATTGGTGCTCCTAGTTCTTGCTCGAATGATGTGCTGAAGAGCTAGCTCTCTGACTTCTCTTCTTGTGTCTGTTATCGTTGAGAGTAAGATATTCTCTGGGTGGGAAAAATAGGCGTTATTTCTGAGGACACGCTCCATAATCATCCGATGCTTTTTATCTAAGCCTTTAAGCAAGTGCATGATATACCAAAAAATAGATGCTCCCTCATTTGCCTTTGGATGAGACTATCCAAAACCAGTCTGGAGCGTAAACCAGCATTATAATTTTTACTAGGTCTTGGATGTTTCTGTCTGGATTCCGTGTAGAGACATATAAGCGCAGGATCCTGTTTGCTCCTGTTAGCCATCTTGCATGATGGAGTGCACCTGGTGATCTGGTGGCTAACGCTTGTGAGATGCGTCCAGATTGTATGCTAATGCACATTTCATACATATATTTTTGGTCACTGCTGAAACTTTTAACAATATCGGCCGAAACTTCTTTAATGTTGCCCTCTACAGGGGTATAATCAACTATATCCAGTTTGGTCAAATCCTCTTGGAGTTTATTTCCAAGAGAACCTTTGAAGGTGTTTGGTCCCCAAGTTTTTCCATCAATTGCTTCAAATACGTGCCTGAAGGGCAGTTCGTTTGCATGCAAAAGGCAAATCAGCATTGTACTGGCCTGTCCAGATATAATTCAATCAAATTTAGCACTTTGCCAATCCTGCCAATGTTCACTGGGGTGCCATCGCATAGCAAAGCTTTGAGGGATTCTTTGCTATTGGAATCAACTACAAAAGTTATTATTTCATCTGCAATACAACAAACAGTTCCGTTATCTGGAGCTTTATGATCCATGTAAACATCACCAGGTTCTTTGACTATTACATAATGTTCTTCGTACTCCATTCCCTTCTTTGTCTTAGTTTGATCTTTTCTACCATCAAATCCGATGCCTTCAATCTGTGTGTTCTCTGATTTCACTTTGATTATGTTCTTTTTACCCACACGTATTCTTTCTCTTTCCACTTTTTTCCTATCCAACATATTGGTTTCGTCTAATATTCCCATATCCTTCAAAGCTGCATTTACTATAACTGCAGTAGCTCTGTAACTTACACGGTATCTATCTGCTGTTATTGTTAAGTTATCATAAATAATTATGTTCTGATGGTTTTCTCTCAGCTCAAAATCCGGAACAAAGTCAATATCGTCGCTGTCATCATCACTTTCCATGCTCTCATCTTCCATAATATGTAAAGGGTCCAGTTTACTGGTTGAGGCGACATTCATATCTAGGCTTATCTTGGCTCTTCTTTCTAATCCTTTAACTCTATCGTGAGTCCTTTTTCTTGCGGAAGTCGTTACTCTGTCGATTGGTCCTAGTTGGTTTTTTCTTTGTTTCTGCCCCACAAAAGACTCCCACTCAATCATTGGAACTCTAATATCACATCTGCAATCCGTTCGACTGATTTTTTTATCGTAACAAGTACAAGTGCAAATATCAAACATTTCATCGAATGTCTCCACCTTCTGCTGAAAACTGTTGTTTCTTTGTTTTAATGGTACTTTATTTAGCTTTGCTGCAGATTCTATCAATCGTTCAACTTTTATAGTTATTCCTTCAAATCCTATATGTAGAAAGGAAAACTTCTCCCAAATGGCTTCCACATCTTTAGTGACAATTCTGTAACATTCTTTTGCTGTTCTAGAACCTTTCGAAATCAGTTCTTCTCGTTTTCTTACCAATAAATAATGCCTAAATACGTCAGCCTTTGAAGGAGTCATTGAAGGTGGAAATTCTGCAGGGTGACCAAATGTTGAATTGTGCGTTTTGCTTCTTGTCGCCATTTATAACAAGAAACTAACTGTTAAATTCTAGCAATTGAATCATTCAATCTGAATTTAATATAACCCATTCGGAATTAAATCATAACTCATTCAATCATAAACAATCTGAAAATAAAAATCTGAAACTAAACAAAAAAACGTGACAATAATTTATATAATTCATCTAATCTATCTAAATTAATCTATGTCATCTATTCAATCTATCTAAAACTATCTAAATAATCTATCCAAATTAATCTAATCTACTTAATAAGACTCAATATAATGCATGATTGTCACACTTGGGGTTTATATCTGTGGAGAGAGTAAAATAGAGGGGATGCTATGGAAGGGGTAAGGGGGGTCGCATATACTCATTTTTTTTACAAGATGTTGAGATCATCATTTCCAACTACGTGCATACTGTGGAATTGGAGAAACTCGATTTTTTATATGTTTTGACCCCCCTAATTATACACCTTTACACATTACAGCGGGTCCTAACATAGGGGAACCTTTTTTTTATCTATCTGCATACACTTTTATCGTTCATCTCTGTGTCGCACAAATCGAATAATTTTAAAAAATTTATAAAACCCTTCCCACGTGACATGTGCATGAGAAATGGAATGCAATACATCCCGCACGTTTCAGTATAATATCCTTGAAAACGACATGGGTTCCAAACAATCTCAGGTACATGTAATTGCGCAATAAACTGTACAATTACCGAATCATTCCAGGGCTGAAATCCGAGTGAATCAAAACAGTACATTCTTTCCCTATTTTTAAAATAGATTGCATACCAATGAATCCCCTCACCCCCCACAATGTCGGTGTTAACGATAATCCCGTACCAGTTTCTTGTACTTGGCAGCTTCAATATTTCATTCTTCGCAAACACACCGATAAATTTTAAGCTTGTGAAACGGTCACTTTTCATTACTCTCTGGAGTGTATTCGCGTCCATTCTAAAAGTCTGTGACAACGTTCCTGAAACGATCAACTTTTATTAGTGCCTGTGATTCGAGGTACACGAGTACATGCAAAAAACTTCACTTTTTTCTACGTGAAGGTCAAAATATAATAATAAAAACCCACTCTAATACACAGTTTATTTCCACAACAGTTTCGATGCCCACTGACATCCTCTTCGGGTGGATACAGAAAAACGAATGAACCAAAAACAAGAGGGAAAACAGTCCAGGGACCATTAAGAAATTCGCACATAGGTTAGATCCCGTTCTCCCCGCACTGGAAGGGCATTTTTTATTTTACTTTTTTTATTTTATAAGCGGGTCCCTTTAATTTAAAAAAAATAAAAGATGCCCTTCCAGTGTGGGGAGAACGGGATCTAACATGGGTGCGAATTTCTTAATGGTCCCTGGACTGTTTTCCCTCTTGTTTTTGGTTCATTCGTTTTTCTGTATCCACCCGAAGAGGATGCCAGTAGGCATCGAAACTGTTGTGGAAATAAACTCTGTCTATTAGAGTGGGTTTTTATTATCATACACGAGTACACTTATAGGCGCATCTATAGGCTTGGCAAATTCCAACCTGACTGAGATATTCCCACTCTGCTGTGGGCTTAAATGCGTATTTGCGCCAGCAGACAAGTCAGGCGTGATATCAAATGAATAAATGTTAAATTCTTCGACAAATTCTTTCTGCGTTACACCAAACCCAAGCTCGTCACATGCACCTGTATTATGAGCCAGGTTATTATAAGCTCTCGCGCAGAGAGGGAACACAGCGTCTGATGAGTAATCAACAGTCATAGTCCCTCCAAAGCGATGCCATTTACGTATAGGGTTATATTTTTAAGGCCGAAATTCTCGAATTTAAAGGCACTCATTTTATAGTTTCCATTCGTCGAGGCGTGGTCCTGCATTCAAATTAATATCCTTTCAGGTAGAACTCCAAGGGCCACGTTTTCTAGTTGCTTCGAGGCCAACCCGGCGGGCACCGTGTATAGTTTGATCTGTATCCTGTTAATTGTGTATTTTACTGTAGCGTGTATTAAGTCTTTCTCAATCTCTATTTGTTTTGGCAAACTTAATTTCACTCGACGTATACGCAAATACGCCTCCATTGTGTGAATCACAACGGGTTTCGCGCCCTATTCTTGATCAAACCCCAGATTTATGCAGATCTCAGGAATCGTGCGGGTAAGCTTCAACTTCATACCCACCCCGTTCATAAGCAGTTTCTCCTGGAATGTGAAATTCGTATGAAGACGTCCAAAACATTCGTATATCTTTTTTTTTAGAATTTTTAAATTTATCCTTTATACCATTTTATCTTTAGTATGGTAATATCCCTCGGCGGTTAAAAAGGTGTCCATTGCTTCTTTTTAAAAGTTGAGGACATTTTCCAGATAGACTCGTAGGTGATAATACCCCGTTCCTGTCGAAATGTTAACCTGATTTAAATACACTTCACACTGGCTGAATATGGAGTGTAAAAATTTGGTTCAGGGTACGCTGAGTAACTATCATCGCAGTCCGTTCCTTCAGAATGGGCTATACGCAGTTTAGCGGACATGTGCATGCAGCTCGGTTCAAAAAAGTAAGGGCCTGAGCTGGGTATCACGAATTCTATAGGGGCACTCGGCGAACTAATTGTGTTTAATGGGTTAATTTTAATAAAGTCGCTATGCTCAATAGAGACCTGAGTGGGGGGCATATCAAAGAGGGACAGTTCTGATTTACAGCATTGTGAACTACACGGATGGATGAAACGCGCCATGACGAGTCAGAAATAGTCCCACCTCCCTTGACAAGTATTAGTCAACCTATGATTCGTGAGAGTAGTGTCCTCAGCTTATATCAGTTAAAAAAATGATCAGCCATAGGTTTCATACGCTTAGAGCACACTTCTTTTTTTATTTCCTTTTACGTTTAGCGCCAAGTGATGGTAACCCCTTCTTCCTGGCAGATCTCTTCTTTCTGCCACCACGCATTTTTCTCTTTGCGTCTTTGATGATTTCGTCCCGTGTACGTTTTAAATGTTTTTTAGAGCTTCTTTAGGCTTAGTTCCACTCATTATGTCTTCTGCCGCATTAAAACCTGTTTGTAACGCCTTCCGACCTAGGTACCTGGCACCCCTCTTCAACAGTTGGACAGCGGTGCGTAGTATGGATGAAAAAATGGATCCAAGTCCACTCCCACGCTGGTATCTCCCCTCGGTAGACTGTGAATGGTCTTCGAGTCATTATAAACGAAAGTGTAGTTTCACTGTTAAGCTCCCATCACCGAATGGGAAATTTTTTCCCTCAATCGTTCTTATATATAACGAGATGTTGGTTAATAGATTAGTCGCAACATTCACATAATGGGGCTTGTCATATGTAATGCTCAAACTTTTCCCTCTATGGTTGGGGATGTGTGCAATGCGCAGCAGGCGCGCCTGGGTGTCCCCAACAAATTGGTGCTCTACGATATTGCTGTAAATATAGCACATGTCTGGGGGCGGAGAGCTTTCACCCAATTTCTCCATCTTCAATTGATACATTAAGCTGGACAAGTCATGCTGTGCCTCATGAAAGGTATCTCTTTAGAGAGCTGCGGTATATCGGCCCTCAGCCACAATTGTGAATAGCTCTTTATCTCTAATATTTCTACTAAGCGTTGATTTTAACTTCAATGTGCATGCAGGCGTGTCTATGTTTACGACTTCAAAAAGTAAATCGTTTGTCAGGTACCTTTCAAGACTCTTGTTTAACCCCGTCACAATGTCCATGGCTGTATCATAATGCCCGATTCCTAGCGATACATTTGTGCTATAGTACCGTTCCTCACCGAACAGGACTGAACGCATAGTATTGTCTAAGGTTATGCCTAATTTTTCGCACTCATCGATCTTCTAAGGATCAGAAATATGATTTGCTCATTTTCAAGAGTTAAAAATTTGGTGGCTAACTGGAGTTCACATAACCCCACCTCATACGAATCACGCTCCAATTCAATGGGTCCGTGGAGTTCTGTCACAAAGTTGGCGAGGGTGTTGTTAGGATGTACAGACAGAGAAGAAGAGGACGGGAGTGTGACATAGAAGTGGCTAGGCGCCATGTTGCATACTAATTAAGCTTCATTATTGCAGCAGCTTTTATATAGGTGTTGAAGCTTTCTGGGTAACCCAGCCATTTCACCAGGTACATTTTTCTCTTTCCTGAACCTTTGCTGCCTAAAATTTTTTCAATTTTAAAACACTTTTTCCTAAATTAAATGTCACTTTCTGCAACTCCTCGCGGTAAAAGCCTCCAGCGATCTCTTCCCCATTCAAATCTTCAACGTAATACATCATTATCTCACCTTTAGGTCTCATAGCACGAACTTTAAAAATCTCACGTGTCCATCCTTGCTCAAATCCCTTCGCGAATTTATTTCCCGAACGTGATAGCCTTACATAATCATTGATTTTGAAATGTGTAGAGTGTGTGGTGGTGGTGTTCCATCTCTTCTCACCTCTGGCAGCGCACCTCTTTCTAAAACTTCGTTAGGCGTTGTGCCAATCGTACGATGGTGTGAACGGTTGTATGATGAGCCAATGACCGAGAACGTTTATATATCTGTATGTGTTTTTATGTGTAAAATAGCGATGCATGCGCTCCTTTATGGTACGTTGAACTCTTTCAGCTAAAGAGGCCTTATGTATAGAACTGCTAGTGTAGTAACTGATATTAAACTCTGTCAGCATGTTCTGAAAAGCGCGACCTATAAATTCTTTCCCCATATCCGTACAAAAATAGCCAGGAACCCTTTTTCTTTTAACATCAACGTTTTGGTCGCTTTAGCAACTGTTTCAGGCGATTTATTTTTCAGGGGAATTAGCCACAGATATCTAGAGAATACATCTATTATGAATAGGATGTAGCGGTAACTATTATACACTGAATATCTTTGCATGTCTGTTAAATCCGCCTGCCAAATAGAGTCAATCGAAGCAGCTGTTGTCTTGGCCGTTTTAAACCTTTTTCTCACCGGTTTATGAAGTGTATGAGCATCCTGTTCCCGCAAAAATCTCTCATCTTTTTTCCTTACACCATAAACACCTCTGTACAGGCTATTAATGCCACCATAGGAGGCAGGGTGAGAAATGTCATAATAGCGTTTATTTAATATGTTAGCCATTTGAAATATTTTAGAGACACGTGGATAAGGCTGGCCGTTTGTTCTCTTCTTTCTCCTCTTCAGAGACGCTGCTGCTGCTGGAGGCGATGGCGTACTCAGTTGTGACACATGCGAGACTTGATCCAAGTCTTTTAACCTATTCAGATTACCTATCAATGTTTTGGGGACATTTATTTGTTGTACTCTTGCTTTAATATGCTTCCATCCTGTTGGCGAGGGTCTGTCCCACTTTCTCACCAGATCATGAACAATATCAATGATATTGGGTCCTTGTACCCCTGTTTCTTCAACTATGACCTCGCCTGTATCGGCTCACTGTATGATGGGGTCCTCACTCAATAGATTATAAAGACTTAAGCCTTTATTCCTCAATGTATGTGGGAGGCTGCTTTTTAGCACATGTTCGATGTGTTCTGTTCCGTTGCTCTTTGGTTGGTCATCTCTAACGTCGGGACCAGGTCCTGTGTCGCCATGCTCAGCACTACTCGCACTGTGCCTAATAACCACGGGGAGCTCTGTCGGATTCTTATAATCCTCGTACTCATGAAGAAATTTCTGCAAAACCTCTTGATACAAGATCCTTTTCTCATCAGGTGATCTTTCATTCTGGAATATACACCGTTTCAGGCTCGCATGGGAATATATTCGTTCTTAGAAGTACACTAAACGTGTTTCGTGGGTGAAGGTCACAAGGCAAATATCCATAACGCTGGTTTGTGGCCTCTTTATAAACCTCTAAAAACTCCTTACGCTGATTCGGAAACATTTGATTGGCTAATACCCCAATTTGTGATACATCTCTACGTTGCGCGAATAAGACTAGATATTGTGTATTTAGCGACACATCGCGCATGTATCTATTTTTGAAAAATAAATTCTGATTAATGAAGAACACGCTTATGTTAAGATGATGGAAATGGTGCCCGGACAGTTCGCTACTGGACATTTCGCCACCGGACATTTCGCTACCGGACATTTCGCTACTGGACGTTTCGCTACTAGGACATTTCGTACCGGACATTTCGCTACCATATATAAATTTACCAGTAAGTAAAATTAAAAAGGTAATAAAATTTATTAAAAAATTACAAGAATTATTAAATGAATACAAGGATTATTAAATGATTACATGAATTACATAAATTATTACGCATGATTACATGAATTATTAAAAGAATTTTATTTTTTAAAAAGAATGAAAGAATGTATAAAACATTTGATACAATAAAATATCTAAAAATATTTAAGATTATGCGCAATAGCGCGAAGGAATTCCAGTTTATTTCCAGAATTGTATCTTCTCAGTAAATTATGGATCCTCTGCTCACAGTCCCTATACTTTTTCTTCTTCTGAGTTGCGTTTAGGTTAGGTCAGGTTAGGTTAGGTTAGGTTAGGTTAGGTTAGGTTAGTAACCAAAAGGGGAGAGGCAGAGGGATCAATGTTAAATGTCGGTTTTTATAAAAAGAGATTCTAAAATTCTAAACATTCTAAGAGAAGTGTCATCAGATGATGAGGCTAAAATTTTAAAATGTTTATCCAAAAGGGCAAATTGCAGGACTGGGCATGTTCTCTTATAGGAGAAAATTCTTTAACGACAGCGAAGTTAGATGCCGGTAGCGAAATGTCCGGTAGCGAAATGTCCTAGTAGCGAAACGTCCAGTAGCGAAATGTCCGGTAGCGAAATGTCCGGTAGCGAATTGTCCAGTAGCAAACGGTCCTAGCACCGGTGGAAGGATACTGTAAATGTCTCGGCAAACGTTTTATCCATCTCCAACATAAGATCGTCAATTACAATGACTGTATGTTCATTTCCCTTTAACGAATAAACGTCATATACACCTTTGTGGAACAAAATATCATATTGGTACTCGTTGAACACTGATTGATACGTCGAATAGCACAAATTTTGAAAACATCTCACCCTTCTCTTTAATGGTTTTAAACATAAGCACAGTTTTACCACATCCTATATAATACATGTGGATGGGCTCGTGAACCTGAATTTTTCTACATAATCCATTTACAAAATATTACAAACTTTGAGTGCTGTTCCTTATATTTTTTCTTCTTCCACAGAACCGTGAATGACGACGATGTACAGCACCCTATCATCGACAGAACCCTTCCCCACTGACGAATCCTCACAAGCGACACTTGTAGCATGCGACAGTTCAGAGCGGAAGCACGATGAAGAGCCCACCACGTCAGGTATAAAGCGCGCCAGGATTGCGCCGGTTGTTAAATCCCCAGTAATAGATCCCCAACCCTCAACGTCTTACGATACAACTCCCACAATAGTACCTTCCTCAAATATACCCCCATATTCAATTCGGGTACTTCCTCCACAGCAGCTTCTCATTCTGTTGAGGATGGCATAACATTCGAGTTGGTGCGCACAGCTACCCCCACCCCGGCCTTGACTAGAAATCGGTATATAGTCAGGGTTGATCCTATGTCCATTAGGGCGGCTCGTTTTTACACTTTTTTCGATATTTGATTGGGGGTAGTGCGGAAAAGTTGCGATTTGGAGAGAAAATAAAGTGTGTAAAATTTTTTTGATCTACGTCAATACCTTCCGGTGGCGGCGAGTCCTTAAAAATCGAAAAATAGGCCTAACGGGGTAGATTGGAAAATGGTTTTAAAGACTTACAAAATAAACAATAAAAATTTCAGCACAATCTGTTAATAACTTCCGTTGGCGTCTTAGTCGTTAAAATATCCAAAATATTGATTTAAAGCAAGTTTTAACAAGATGTTATACAAATGTTAATTCCGGTATATTTCTGTGCAAACAACCCTGAGAACACTATTATAGGCTTGAATAAATTAATAGCAGTCATTGAACAATGAACATTATATAAAAATTATATAAAATTATATAAATTTTTGTTTTTTAGGCCTATTTTTCGATTTTTAAGGACTCGCCGCCACCGGAAGGTATTGACGTAGATCAAAAAAATTTTACACACTTTATTTTCTCTCCAAATCGCAACTTTTCCGCACTACCCCCAATCAAATATCGAAAAAAGTGTAAAAACGAGCCGCCCTAATGTCCATGTATAGCAATGGTGTTGAACACAGACTATTACGCATAGTTCACCGTATTGTAGAGTTTGCCCTTCAGAACCGCGACGAACGTGAAGTCAGGACGAGGCTGTCCTTCGGATTCGGGTCAGATGACGGAGATGTAGATGATTTTTGGGTAGTAATACCGTTCAGACGTTTGGCAGCTGAAGATATAGAGTATATATTAGGACATATAATGCAGGCCTCTCAAAGTAGTATAGCCTTCAATATGGACAACTTCACGGTAAATATTGACCGTGTATTCCGTGTTGCGGGTCATAGTGCCACACCTTATACTCTTAACTTCAATTCTCATGCTATTTATAGACGGCATATAAACGTCGGTCGTGGTTGCGGCTTTATAGCAGTAGTCTTAGCTCGTATGTTTACTGTACTAAATACACGGACCCAAAAAATTTGATTGCCTACGGTAGTGAAGCGTGCCCGTAAACTACCTGTAGATTGTAAACTTGAGTTTGACTGTAATATGGGTCCTGAAGAGCTGAGAAGGGAAGAACAGGAAATGAATGTTCGTATAGTTGTATTTGAAATGGATGATCGTCGTAGAACTGTGTATGTTTTTAAAAGCTGTGTGAGAGATCGTACAAGACCCCTACTTATTTTAGGACTGTCAGAGACAACGTATCTCCCCATCCGTAATATAAGGGACCTTTACGCGAGTTATGATAAAAGCCGAAAATATGGAAGACATCAAGATTTGTGTAAAGGGTGTATCGAGTTTGCGGATGATATAGTGAAACATTGTAAAGATTGCCACATGGTATGTGAGCAGTGTAAAAGCTCCAAATGTGAAAGCCGTGTAGTTGAAGCTGAGAAGAAGGATTGTGTTATGTGTAGACGCACGTTTTTAAATAATAACTGTTTTGAGCTCCATAAATCAATTGGCACGTGCAGGAAAATGGGAATCTGCGAATGTGGTATGTTTCATATGATGGATAATTGGGGGAATTTTAAGCATAAATGTGATGAAATTCACTGTTCTACATGCCATGAGAAACATAAGGCGGTTGGAGTAAAGAAGGTATGTTATATAAAAGACGCCAAGCCTAAAAACAGCCCTTGTATAACTGTGTACTACGATATAGAAACATACACGAACGCTGAAACCAAAGAGGTTATTCCACGTTTATTTAAGCCAGACTATCTGTGATGAGTGTATGGAGATCGAGTATGATGAGTGTCACAAATGTGGTAAACGGACAAATGTTTTTAAACCGATTGACCACGATAGCCCTGTGAAACTCTTTGTCCCATATTGTCAAGTTAGCGGACAAGTTCAAAAAAATGACTGTATATTCTTGCCCATAACGGGGCGAAATTTGACACACAGTTCCTTTATAAGGAGTTGCTTGAGCACGAGTCATCTGGGATATTTACAGGTGATCCCTTGAAACGAGGCAACAAACTAATACAGATGCAAACAAGAGGTAATGTACAGTTTAAAGGCACTTTATTATTCACACCTTGTAAATTAGCAAAGCTACCCAAGGTGATGGGGTAGCCACTGAAGTTTCAAAAGGATATTTCCCTTACACATTCCTCACTAGCGAAACTTTAAATTACGTAGGACTACCTCCACCCAAACATTACTTTAACTACACCAATATGAGTGATAGTGAGCGTGAAGATTTTGACCGATACTACAACAGTTTTAATGAATTTAATCCTTATAATATAAATGATGAATGTGAGTGTTATTGCGTGAATGATGTGCGCGTGCTTAGAGTATGTTTCCAGGCCTTTAGAAGGATGTACATAGGTCGTTTCAAATACGATTCGTTGCAAGTCGCAACCACCATCGCCTCATTATGTTTTACGTTCTTCAAGAATAACTTCATGCCTAAAGACACCTTAGCCGTTATCCACAGAAACAATCCCCGCAGTTATGGGCACTAGGCTATTTACTGGCTCATACACCTACAGCAGCAGACAGGTGTATACATAAAGCATGCCCGCAACACGGGTGAAGTACCCATTAAGGTTAATTGTCGTGTTTTCTGGGTTGATGGTCTAAGTGAAAACCGTGCCACTGGTGAGAAGACTGTGTACTCCTTTAACGGTTGCTGGTGGTACGGATGCCCCCGTCCTAAGTGTAGAATCGTAGGAGATATCCACGGTAGATCTCCTGCCGACTGACTTGCGTGGACCGCACCCGCGATCAAATTATAGGCTCCAGCATGAGTATGATGCACGGATGGAGGCAGATGGACAGTATCGTGAAGAAATAAACACGATCAAACGTTCAATGGTGCTGGATCCTTTCAAATGCGGTGATAGCTTGTTCGGAGGGCTTTCAAATCCCTTCAAGCTATACTTTCCGTCTACGGAGGGTGTGAAACTCCATTACTACGACTTCTGTTCTTTATACCCCTACATGATGAAGAACAATCCGTACCCCGTAGGTGCAACTGAAAAAATAGTGGGTCCCACAATACCAACCACGGTGGAGTTTTCAGCCAACTTGAATGAGCGCTACTTTGGACTCTCTTTTGTAAACGTGCTCCCCCCTCGCGACTTATGGATGCCGATCTTACCCGTCGTTATAGATCACAAGCTCATGTTTCCCCTGTGCGTGAAGTGCGCAGAAGAGAACAATGGTGATTGTGACCATACATCCCACCAGCGCAAGATCAGAGGTGTCTACACAAGCCCTGAACTGGTCCTAGCCGTTCGCCATGGGTACAGAATATTGAAGATACATGAGGTGTCGAGGTTTCAGAAGCTACCCAACCTTTTCACACCATATATAAACGCATTTTTGAAAGATAAGGTTGAGGCTTCAGGATATCCGCGAGGGGTTGATATCGAAGATGAAAAAGCGGCTTATATTCAGCGTTACCGTGACCGTGAAGGTATACAGCTTGACCGTTCCCAAATTGTAAAGAACCCTGGCAAGCGCTTTAGTGCAAAGTTGTCTAAACAGTCTTTGGGGAAAATTTGCACAGAATACTGGCAAGGGGAACTTTGACTTGGCACAAAGTTATAGTGAAGTCTGGGATTATGCCAACGCTCCCGATAAAGCGGTCATGGAGATCGTGAATGTAGGTAATACTTACATAATAAAGTACAACAATACCGAATTGGCCACAGATACCTCACGGGTTACAAACATACCTGTAGCCAGCTTCACAACAGCCTACGCACTCATCAAACTTTGGGGCCTATTGCATTCTCTTGGGCGGAGGGTTTTGTACGCTGACACAGATAGCGTGATATTCACAGCGAGGGAAGGTGAATACATGCCCGCTATTGGGGAGTTCCTCGGAGAGCTAACTGACGAGATCAAGGATGAGTATGGAGACATCGCATACGCAGACTGGTTTGTGTGAACAGGGCCAAAATCCTATGGGGTACGGGTGAGGGTAGGGGATGATACGAAGTATATCGTGAAGGCTAAGGGTATCACGCTTAACCATGCGAATCGTCGAGTCGTTAACTTTGACTCGGCGAGGGAACTAGTGTGCTTGCAAGATGAGGATGACCAGCTACCCCAACTGACTGTAGGTACCCATAATTTTCGGGCACTAAAGCTGGGCGGGGTGAAGGAACTTAGGGGTACAAAGGTGTGCCGTAATACCTATAGGAAACGTTACCAGGTGCCTGGTACCTATGATACCGTACCCTTTGGCTACCTTAATCCTTGATGGTATCTATATATATGTGTATTGATATGTTTATTATCACATATATTTGCTCCAATTAAGGTTTCATTTTCTCCTTTGCGTGCGTGTGTGTGTGTGTGTGTGTGTGTGTACAGTAAAGAGCTAATCCCCGCCTACTGTAAGATCGGCAACGTGAGTCCTGCCGCTACCTGAGCATGCCTCTATCCCTTCATGCTCAGTTGAGCTCTGCATAACTTGAGCTTAGACGTGTATTCTCCCGCGTAGAAGAAAAATAGTAATGGATACCTTTAATATTGCGTGTTCAACATTTATGAAGTGGTATTCAGCAAAGTGCCAAGATGTGGTAGATACTGAAAAACTCCCTATTCCCCCCTCCTTTGACACTTTTAAGGCTTCATTGAGCCGTGCGAAGGACCAAGATGTTGAAATACTCTACGGGTATTCTAGCGAGGGCATTGTAGGATTTCGTAGTACAGACGATGTATTGAAGTATGTTATAGACCTAACCTTTATAAAGGCTCACATTTACCGCGAAGTAGAAGAAGCAACACGTTCAGAAGATAAGCAACGGTTATGGATAGTGAGTCTTGTTGATGAGTGGTGTGACAAGCGATATTATGTCATGTTACATCATACCGACAACTGTACCCTACGGTTAAGAATGTAAATCTTGTCATCATGGAGAATCTTAAGTATTTTTACCACTATATTAATATATATCATGATGAGGTTTGTAGTTAGGTTATAGACCTAACCTTTATAAAGGCTCATATATACCGCGAAGTAGAAGAAACAACACGTTCAGAAGATAAGCAACGGTTATGGATAGTGAGTCTTGTTGATGAGTGGTGTGACAAGCGATATTATGTCATGTTACATCATACCGACAACTGTACCCTACGGTTAAGAATGTAAATCTTGTCATCATGGAGAATCTTAAGTATTTTTACCACTATATTAATATATATCATGATGAGGTTTGTAGTGAGGTTATAGACCTAACCTTTATAAAGGCTCATATATACCGGGAAGTAGAAGAAACAACACGTTCAGAAGATAAGCAACGGTTATGGATAGTGAGTCTTCTTGATGAGTGGTGTGACAAGCGATATTATGTCATGTTACATCATACCGACAACTCGTACCCTACGGTTAAGAATGTAAATCTTGTCATCATGGAGAATCTTAAGTATTTTTACCACTATATTAATATATATCATGATGAGGTTTGTAGTGAGGTTGTGGCTCATGGGCTGTGTGAGTTTTTAACAGACTTTAGAGACGAGTATCGCTTGTTAAACAAAAATGATAAATATGGACATATGTTTCTCTCAAGTAGTGCGCTAGATTGTGAAGATGTGGAAGTTTGTGGAAATGAACGTCTGGTGAGTGATAAAACTTTAAAGTCAATATTGTTTCGTGTAGTGAAAATTCTGTTTGTTCAAGAGCACAAGTGTTCGAATAAGCCTGTACACGTTTTAGCAGTGTGACGCACTCCCCCCAGCGAGTCGCCCACCCGTGTACCTCACGAAACACATGAGTTCGAACAAACCCGTACACGTTTCATCAGCGTGACTCACTCTGCCCTTCGAGCCGATCCGTCCACCTGTGGCTCATAGTCATTTCACAGCTTGAACCGAGTGGACGTGCGAATACGATAGAACTTCCTTCAAGAAGCATTCTCAACGCCTCGTACGATGTCTCCGTAACGAAGTCATTGCGCGTGGTCATGCGTGAAACCGGCACCATTAACTATGTACTTGAAACGAATTGCAGGCAAGCAAGCAAACGTAATGTTATTTATTTAAGTGTTGAGGAGATGAATAGTCTTCGTGATAGTTGAGAAGTGGGGAGAGGACCGTTATAAAATACCTGCAGGTGCAGGTACAAGAAGAGAACAGATTAGTGTTGCCCCCTCATATGCCGATGTTTGCACGTTGTGTATATATAACGAACAGCCATGCATTAATATACGACTGATGTGGAAGAACGCATCTGATAATAACATTCTTGTCCCTACGCGAAACCGTTTCATTCTCGACAGAATGTTTGAATTCGTCGGATTCCGCAAGCTGAAGCCATATTAGACGCTCGTGTTACGGATATGATTTATTTTGATACGGTTCTTGAATACACATACACCGCTCTGCTCGACGGATTTATCGAATGTAGGAATGAACAAGGCGAGAATGGTCTAGAGCTGGATGCACATTTAAAAGGTTTAGATTCTTCGAAATATCCTGAACTTTGGTACAAAGCACTTGAGCGGTACAGGGCAGAGCTTGACTACACTGTTCACCCTGATGAGCTGTACCTCTATATAATGAATAGCTGTCGTTACGACTTGGAAGATTATTTCAATTGCCGCTATGCAGAGTGAAGAAGAGTTCACGATTGAAAAGCTCGGGACGGTAAGAAAAAACCCTCGATTGGAAAGGCGTGTTTATAAACTTGTATTTAATAATGAAGTTGTGGCTAACGATGACCTCTTTGTGTGTGCTTTTGATTGTATTCTAGCCGTGTTTAAGGATAACTTGCCGACCGAATGTAAAGTGGGCACAAAAATAGTATTGAATGATATGAAAGCCATTTATGTCGAGTATATGCATCCGTATAAGTTAAACGGTGAAGTGTTGCTTGGACGGTTTTACCACGTAGTACAAAGTAATAACGATGTGAATGTAGACTCGATTACGTGTGAGTTTAGCGTTTTGCGCCGTAGAACATAAAGGAAGTATATTTAATTATTTAATTGTGTATATATATATATATATATATATTTTCCTGTACTAATATGTAATTGATTATGCGTTTCGTGTATTATTATTTTTAATTATTTAATATAACCCGTCCGTAGAACATAAAGGATGTATATTTATTTATTTAATTGTATATATATATGTGTGTATATATATATGTATACATATATATATATATATATATTTCCTGTACTAATATGCATTTGCTTATACGTTTCGTATATTATTATTTTCAATATATTTAATTATTTAATATAACTGTATATATTTTTCCTGTACTAATATATTGATAATACAACGTTTTGTATATTTTTGATTATACTGTATATTTAATTATTTAATATAACTATATATTTTTCCTGTACTAATATATTGATAATACAACGTTTTGTATATTTTTTATTATATATTTCCCGTTCGTGTTTCTTATGCTATTATTAATTTTTGATCATATATAAGCACACCGGACAAAAAATTAGTCACCCCTCTCAGAATGTACCTAATAACGTGTGACGGCGCCTCTGGCCTTGATAACCGCACGAATCCGGCGAGGCAGAGACTCTACGAGGTTGTGCATGTAGTGAACATCGATTTGCTGCCACTCGTTCATCAGCCGGTCCCGAAGTTCCGCCAGAGTCCGTGGGTGTCTATTCCTGCGCTTCACTTTCTGTTTCCAGCCTGAACAACACCTTCGACGCATTCAGGATTAAAGGCTTCATTGGACCTGCGATGTACTCGTCGCCTCCCATCATTGGAGAACAAACAAAAACGGGACTCATCGGACCAAATTACACGTTTTCAATCTGCCGCAGTCCAGTTTTTGTGCCTCTGAGCCCATTTATACGTGCCAATTTGTGACTTGCTGTTAACAGCGGCCTCTTCCGTGGTACCCTGCTCCAGATGTCCATCGCATGCAGTTCTCGTCGCAATGTCCGTTCGGAAATTGGTCGCTGGAGAACCTCATTGGTTTCTTGGAGCAATTGTTCTCTGGTTTGAAAACGATTTGCAGTTACTAGACGAGAAACATGGCGGCGGCCCCTATTGTCGAGAATTGTTTTTCCGGCCACAGTTACGCCGTCGATTGTCAGTTGATTGCGAACTACACCACTCTTTGTAAACTCGCTGGACAGTACGCGTTGACACACCAACAAATTGGGCTACTTCAGACATTTTGTGTCCGTGGGCTCTGCCAAACACGATGGCTCCTTTTTGCCACTGAGTAACGTCTGCCTCACGACCCATTTTGCAGACTATATCCAACACACACTTTGTTCTTCACCACCTCACGAAACAGATCTGATCCTGTGTGCTACGTCACCGCTACTTGTCACTTACCAATGCTACATCAGCGCCCTCTGTGTGACCTTGAACTTCCTACTATCGGTGCTATTAGGGGTGACTAATTTTTTGTCCGGTGTGCTTATATTCCATTGTATATTTATTATATATATATTTCCATTAATTCGCCTAAATAAACAGAATGATGTAATAGTGTTTTATTTAATGCTTTTTGTTTGTACACGGTATTTAATTATATCAATTAGCTGGCTTCTAAAGCGGATTTGTAAACCAGAATATATGCATTAATTATATAAATAGCGCTATCTGGCAACTCAACCTGAACGAGCCATTTACGCCTTCTAAGCCAATGACAGCTCAGCCAGATACGCCAACTGTCGGATTAAGCCAGAATATATGCCTTAATTAAATAAATAGTGCAAACTGGCCCCCCAGCGGGGGTCATTGCAACTTGGGGGATAACTCCGCCTCCAAGTTGCATAAACCCTTGTTGCTCTTGCAACATTCCCCCTTCCCCCATTTAGGGGGTGCCTTGCAACAAGGGGGAAGGGGGGTTTGCACTATGAGTGCCTTGCAACAAAGGGGGTGGGTACTATGGGGTGCCTTGCAACAAAGGGGTGGGGTTGACAATCTTGCAACATCTTGCAGCATTTGCAATTGCATTGCACTCTCCCATTTTGCGCCCATACTACTGCAGCGATGACTCCTCCCTTGACGAAGCGTCCGCGCGTTCGTTGCGCGGAACACCGACGTGGGAAGGTACTCAACAAAAGGTGACCAACTTACGACATGATGAAAGAAAGACAAGACAGTCCTGGATCTCGCACCAGCGGATGCAGGGGAAACGAGAGGACAGGACCCCTAAGAACTCTACGCGATAAATAACAAAAGACGTAGAGGAGAGTTGTGAGAGAAATCGAAAGGCCAAGAGAATAGCGAGCGTTTCGCCGTAAAGATGGAAGTTGCTGAGGGGGAGGGATAGTGATTTACTTACCGACAGGAAGCCTGCCGCGCAACCCACTCTAAGTGGCGAACCAGAGCCGTCAGTGAACACGGGAATAGAATCAGAATAGGAAGAGGAATAGGAGAGAAACAATTGTTAGAGGGCAAAATGGTGAAACTGTCACCCTCTACTGTAGGAAGGTAGAGGGAGGAGAGAGAAACACTCGCCCCTTGTTATTTTTTTTTTTTGTTTGTTTGTTTGGTTGGGTTCGGAATCCCAGCTGAGCCTTGAACGGCCAAGCTCTGAAGGGCTACTTTAACTTATAGCCTAAGTTAAGCTAGACTAAAACAAACTTTACTGACTTGTAGGTCGTATTCGGTCCTACCTCAGGGTTGTTGACTCGATGTGGGCCTACTTTAGGTCTAAACTTTGCAACAACATAACCTGCACCCATTGCACAGGTGCAACAATCCTGTATCTAAACTACGAAACTGAATTGAAGAGAGCTCTCTATAAGACCACGCCCTATCAGTGCTGCATTCAACAAAAGAGTGGAAAGGACGCTGCCAGTGCCCAAAAATGATGCTAAAAGAGCTAAAAAATGCTGGCTCTAAATTAAGTGAATTTTTCACTAACCTTCCTATTATTGGATATATATATATACCTTAACTTAATATATACAGCACTGCTGCATTATTTAGCTTGGTCATCGTATCGCTTTGGGACAACAATGGCTTTTCCTCTTCTAGATTTTCTAACACTCCCCACCGAAGAGGCATTGTTGTCACTACTTTCTGCAAATTTAGCCAAGCCTTCTCCATGAGGTTGGAACCGAAATGCCTCATCTTGACTATCTGTTTTTGTTGATTTCTAAAGCACAGAGTTTTTGTATAGGTCTTTCTAATTTTTCTCCCGAAGTCTTTACCAGTCCAGACCTAACTAAATTTTCTTTGCAACAAACAACTCTTCAATTATGACAAGCTTCCTGCATTGCCTTGGTCTTTTACCTCCACTCATCACCACTTCTCCCACCTTGATACAATTTAGACCGAATTCCCTTCCATTGCCTGATGGGTAATAATTGAGTTCTGGCAAGTATTCCACCTGCCACCTCTTCCATAGCTCTTTAATACCAGAATCCTTAATATTTTCTGCTTCATCAGGGCCTACACAGGACTGACTCATAAACTGTTGTAACTGAGAATGATTGCTTTGCCATTTTCTAAGCTCCATACCAGCCTCATTCATTATAGCTCTAGCCTCTATGAAAATCTGTTTAGCCATTTCTGTATTATCCACTGAACAGAGCAAATCATCATGAAAATTTTGCCTTTTGTGTTCAACAGTATGAGTATTATTATTAGTATCCCTATATTTCTTAAATGGTGCTGTATAGTAGCTGCCAACAGAAATGAACTAGAGCTGAGGCCAAACAACACCGATTTCATTCTATACGTTTGAACCTTCGGTTCATTTTCCAACAAGTCTTTTGTATCCACCCACAGATACCTTACTGCATCTCTGTACTCTGGTTTTAGTTTTATCCTCAAAATATGTTTGCTTTACATTTGCAGTTAATGCTAGTCTACTAAACTGAATCTGAGTAACAAAGAAAATAAAGGAGCTTTTCCTTTATAGCGCCCCCATAGTTTTACTGTGTTCTTTTATAGCACCCCCATTGTTCTTTTATAGGTTAATTGAATGCCCGGTTAGGTGAACTGTACGCCGTTGACGATTGGTTATGTTAAGTCGTGATATTTTCGTTAGTTTTAACGAAAATATCACGACTTAACCTAACCAAAGAAAAAATTGGGGATGCTATAAAGGAAAAGATCCAAAGTAAATCTGCATTTAAATTCAGCCCAGCATCCAAATAGTCATTGAAAGACACACCACCTTTGTCCTTGGCTGAGCCATCAAAAACTACCCTCAGTTTGGTAGTATTTTGTCTCGCCGCACCACTGCCTGGTGTGACAGATAAAGTGCCTCCTGGCTCGCCAGCTCAGCTTGCACCTTCTCAGCATAGCCCTCGTTTACATAGCTTAGGCTGTCCTCATTGTATTCATTTAACAACTCATTTTTCCTTAGCCTGCTCAATAAAGTCTCTAACCTCCTATTAGCTAGCTGAAGGTTAGAGCTTGGCTTACAAGAACCCTTTCAAGGGAGACCAACTTCATAGCAACCACCCAATACCACTTTCAAATTGCTCTAAAATCTCCCTGTTCACTACACTTGCCTGCTTCTCCTGTTTGTCCTTTAAGCCAATGGATTGAAGCTCCCAAAAGACCTTCAAATGCCTTTCCAAACCATGGCTGTTCTTAATCTTAACAAAAAGAGCTTTAACCTCCATTCCGTTGCAATAGCTACCATGTAGCATCCAGCCTAACTTACTTTCAATAGCTACAAGACCTCAAGGGCGGGATTTAGGGGGGGTGGGCCCTATTTGAATGATGTATATGCCTCTGAAAACAAATTTTGTTTTTGTAAATAGATCATGGTTATTTTATTTTATTAAAATTCTATTTTAAGTCTTTATCCGTATACATTGTACTTCCAAATTTGTAGTTGCAGTGGTTTTCATAGGTGCCCTTAGTAATGGTGCAGCCATATCACTGTTTTTATCTTCATCTTATTCTCATAGCAGGCCCGTAGCCAGGGGGGTCGAACGACTCCTGCCCCCCGTTTGACCCCTCATTGACAGGAAAGGTCCACTTTTGTAACCATAGTTATAACTTGTGGTGATATTATAATATAAAGGTCCGTCTTTCTATAATTTCGACCCCCCCCTTGGGAAGTCCTGGCTACGAGAGTGGATAGTTCTTTTAATTGGCAAGACATTTGTAATTGTTTGAAAAATTTTCTGTGATAATTGTTGTACCCAGATTAGATTTTTAGTTTGTATCATATTTGAATGAGACTGATCTAATTAAATAATACAATTGATTTTACACTCGCTCATTGGTAGTCTGTTTTAAGAAACAATTTTTAGTACTGTGCCCTTTTTATTTTAGGGGGTGCCCTTTTTTCTCTGGATCCCCCGTTGCTGAAATGTCTAGATCCCCCCCTTGGGATGTGCGGACCTTGAGATGTGTGTCTCAATAATAGTCAACTCCAATCAAAAGATTAATATCTTCCGTTCCTTCAAACTTATTATTGCCCAAATTAATTCCTTTAACTTGCAATCCTTGGCTACATGCCATATCTAAACAAGTAGTGATTGGAGCACAAAGTTCCTCAATCTCTACAGCTTGAACCTTGATAGTGAGGCTCTATGGTAACAATCCCTTAACCAGAACTTCTACCGTCTTTGGCTCTGTTTTGAAATGAACCCCCAAACCCAGAAATTTTTTAATTTTCCCCTCTTAAGTTCTTTAAACTTCAAATTTCTGGAAATTCTGGCTTTAATAAAGCTACACTGGCTATCACTATCAAACAACACTCTTACAGTGGCTTCTCCAGCATTACCAACTAATAATGCTGTAGCCGTTTGCAATAACGTCCCCTTTACTCTTACTCCCTTTCAGAGCAGTTGCATGTGCCAGTGATGTCTCTACTTCTTGGGTAGGCCTACTAGCAGTGTTTTCACACAATAATGGCTGATCCCGGACATGGCATTTTTTGCACAAAATTTTAAACTTACAAAACCTTGCTCTGTAACCTTTCAAAAACACTTAAAACATGCTTTGGACTTTTAGTTACCCTGCGCTTTCTTTCTTCAACAAGTAAAGTCTCAGCAACTTCACACTTACAGTATATGACTTGTGGTTTCCTTCGCAAAATATGCTGACACTGTACCTGGCCTATTCGTGTTGGTAGGAACTTTGGTGCTTTGCATGTCTTTGTCCCCTTGTTTAATATCCAACTGTGTAAATTCAGTTCCCTCTCGCCTTGTTAATTCTGTGCCCAAAAGGCTTAACAATGCTAGACAATTTAGACTTCAGTATAGTGACCAACATTACACCATACCTTTCCATGGTAACCCCTTGACACTGTTGGGATTATTAATAGGGGGTATAGATAAATGTTTGCGGAGGTGGCTTTTAATTAGGGTCCCTGGCTTACCAAACCGTTTCTTTAATATATCCCAAGCCACATTATAATTAGCTACATTATAATCCCCCTTCCAAGAGGAATTGCAAGTAATTAAACTTTTCCACAGCACTTAACACTTGATTGGAATGAACTGCTGACTCAAAACTGTCTACCCGTCCTTGCTATTCTTGAATACTCCCAGTAACTGTTTTGAGTACAAGCCTCGTTATTTGAACTGCATATCTGTCAGCCTTAACCTCATTAACATAGTTTGTTGAATGCTTTGTCGTTTGTTGAGTGCTGTGTTTCATTATTACACTTGGTCACTAACTGTACTGAACTGCTAAACTCTTTTGCTCTGTGACGTGTTTTAATTATGTCGTCAATAATCTCTTTAAATTAAATGATTTCATTTCCCATTTCATCCTCTTTCTAAGAGTCTCACTCTTAACATTTACTTCCTCTAGAGCAGGGGTCACCAACCTTTTTTTTGTTCACCGCCCACTTTTACATTTTTTGAAAATTAAAAAAGCTTATCGCCCACCTTAGATCAAAAAGAATAAATCAACATAATCGATAAAATAAATAATGAAATAAATGTTTAATTATCTTTAATGTGAGCCCACTAGTGGGCGCTACCGCCCAGGTTGGTAACCCCTGCTCTAGAGCAACCTTTTTAGTTTCTACTACGGAAAGCTATTCAGTCACTAAGCTTAAATCCTCTTGTTCTATGGCAGAATCTATAGTGGCAATGACATTTGTAACTAGCCCTTTGTAAGCCCTTCTCTTGATTCTAAGCTTGTTCAGTTCAGCTACACTCATCTTCACTGCAAACAGACAACTGGGCTGAATGCCAAATAAGCTGAATTGGCCAAAATATTTAACCAAACTGACCACTCAAATTTGCCTTATGCCAAATAAACTTAATTGCATGGTTGGGGTCTGGACTACCAAATTTTCCACCCAAGTAACTGGCAACCCTTCGCCTACGAACAATAAAACCAAATATAGGCCTAAAACAACCACAGACCAGGGGCCAAGTTTCACAATTGGGCGACCAAACATTCTACCCTGGGACCTTAACTCAAATTATGCTCAACCCGTCCAGGTCTAACTTAGGCTACAATCTGCACAATCAGAATTTTGCCGAAAGATAGTCACTGACTCACTCTTAGGCTAGAATCCGATTACGAAGGACTATGTTATTTAAATTTTGTTTGGTTGGGTTCGGAATCCCAGCTGAGCCCTAAACGGCCAAGCTCTGAAAGGCTACTTTAACTTATAGCCTAAGTTAAGCTAAACTAAAACATACTTTCCAGATTTGTAGGTTTTATTCGGTCCTACCTCAGGATTGTTGACTCGATGAGGGCCTACCTTAAGCCTCAGTGCCAAAACAATGCAAAAAGGGGCACTATTTATGGTCTTCTTTCTAAATCTTGCAAGAACAACACAACCTGCACCATTGCATGGTGCAACAATCCTGTATCTAAACTACGAAACTGAACTGTAAGAGATCTCTCTATAAAACCACGCCCTATCAGTGTTGCATTCAACAAAAGAGTAGAAAGGACGCTGCCAGTGCCCAAAAATGATGCTAAAAGTGCCCAAAAATGCTGGCTCTAAATTAAGTGAATTTTCCACCAACTTTAAAATTATGATATATATGTGTATATGTATATATGCATGTATATATACATATATATGTGTATATATTACATGTATATATATATATATATATATATATATATATATATATATATATATATATATATATGTGTGTGTGTATATATATATATATATATATATATACACAAACACCCTGTATATAGATGGTGTTTCAGGAGGAAAGGTCAATACTTCGGGAGGTGATAGTATTGGTCATTGTGAGAAAAAAAGTTCATATGAACATGTGTCTAATTCTGAATGGTTACGGAGAGATAGTTGTTTGAATCTACAAATACAAAAGCATTGTTAATGGTAATCAAGAAAGAGAAACCAATTACTGTTTCTAACATTTAATGTTTAAACATTGGCATTTTGAATGGTATCAGATACAGAAATGACAAATTTTGATACAATTTACAATACCTTTTCGAAAATCGCACCGTCAACCTCAATGCACTTTGGAACTCGTGTGCGAAGATCGCGTGTTGTTCGTCTGAGTTGATCTTGACGTTCCTTTATGGGGGCAGCAGCATTCAAAATGCGCGCGAGCAATTCGTCTCGTGTATCCACCTTTCTTTTGTAAACTTGACTTTTCATCCACCCCCACAAACAATAATCTAACGGAGAGACGTCTGGAGACCTTGGTGGCCATTGAATGAGACCACCGCGGCCGATCCATCGACCAGGGAAAGTTTGATTTACGTATTGCATGACCAGACGGGTAGAATGTGGAGGAGCAACGTCATGCTGAAAGTACATACCAGCGCGTATAGCCAAAGGAACATCCTCCAATAGTCCTGGCAATTCATTTTGCAGAAATTCTAGGTAACTTTGTCCTGTAAGACGATTCTCTAAAGTAACATGGCCAATCAGCTGATCATCGATGATACCGCACCACACATTGGCAGAGAAGCGATGTTGAAAATTTGTTTCCACAGTGGCATTTGGATTTTCGTCTGACCATCGATGAGAGTTACGAGTGTTGTTGATACCGTCACGGGTGAAAGTAGCTTCATCGGTGAGCAGTATTAATCGAAGCAATCGGCGATTAGCATTTACCCAATGACAAAATTCCAGTCGCATGGCAGCGTCTCCTGGTTGAAGGTGTTGTAACTTGTACACGCTGTACATGATATGGATGCAAGCCTTCCTCACGTAATGTTCGCCATACTCTTGTGTGTGGTACACCGAGACGTGTAGAAATTCTTCGTGAGCTAGTAGTAGGACTACGCTCTACCAACTGAACAATGTTTTCCACTTCATCCACATCTTGTTGACCTTCACGTTCAAATGAAACATGAGCGCTGGGAAGTGTACCAGTCTCACGCAATGTGTTGAAAACCCTATTAAACACTGTTCGATCCGGAATTCTGCGGTTCGGAAACCGTCGACGGTATTCTGCAACAGAAGCTGTTGCAATTCCATCGCAAAAACCGTTGATATACACCATATCTGCATATTCGGCATGTGTGAAGGTGTGTGGCGTTCTTAACACTGCTTCAAACACCAAACAATGTCACTCACAATAGTCAGCTGTCGATTGGCTTATGTTACACGCTTACATTACAGCTTACATGGTTCAAGGTTATAGGGGAGGGAAGGGGGAGGAAGAGCTGCGCGCGCATCAGATTCAAATAGCTCTATCTCCGTAACCATCCAGAATTAGACACATGTTCATATGAACTTTTTTTCTCACAATGACCGATACTATCACCTCCCGAAGTATTGACTTTTCCTCCTGAAACACCCTGTATACAGGGTGGCGCAAAAGTCAGGAACTATAGACACATTTTATTAAATTATAATAAATGTTCGAATTGGTGGCCTTCCACTTGGAGACACTTTCTGACGCTTTGAATGCATGATGTTTGAACATTCCTTAACACATTGGTACTGATTTTGGCACATTCAGATGTGATTTTATCCTTTAGAGAACGTATGGTTCTGGGTCGATCAGCATAGACTATCGACTTGAGATGGCCCCACAAGAAAAAGTCGAGAGGCGTGAGGTCTGGAGACCTAGGTGGCCATTCGACGGGCCCTCGCCGTCCGATCCACTTAATTGGGAATGTTTCATCTAAAGAGCTCCGGACGATAGTTGCGAAATGTGGTAGTGCACCATCCTGCTGAAACCACATGTCCGCCCGTTCTGCCAATGGAATGTCGTCCAGTATGGGCATTAGAAATATTTGCAGCATATGCAGATATGTTTCACCTGTTACATTGCCGTCGAAAATGTACGGACCAATTAACCAATATCCCCAAAACGCAGCCCACACCATAGTTCGTGGATCGAATTACACATGCCCTTCTTCCATCCAGTGGGGGTCCTCATTGGCCCATTAGCGCGCATTATGCCTATTGACACGACCGCTGAGGTGAAATATCGCTTCGTCGCTCAACATGATCCTTCGTTGAAGCTGTCGAATTTGGGGTGGCCCACTTTTCAATTTTTCTTTAAAAGTATAGGTTATCGTAGTTTTTCCCATTATTTGGCACTATACTAGCACATTGGTACCATATTTACAAAAATTGATCAATATTTAGGGGTCTCGCATCGACCTTGAAATTACAAGTTTTTTTTTAAAAATGCGTACGTTTTAACTTTTTACTGAATCAAGATAAATCATTAAGTAGGGATGTTTTCTGAATCCTCTTGATGAGAGAAGTCGTTTGGTGTGCCTTCCAATGTCATACGACTAACGGTTTAAAAGTTGTGCCTGTATACAGGTAATACCAATGTGCTAGTATAGTGCCAAATAATGGGAAAAACCACGATCACCTATACTTTTCAAAAAAATCAGCAAATAGCAGACAAATAAGGAAGAAAGAAACAATAACTTAAACAATCACTTTTGCATTGTATTGACCACTATCACACGTCACTGGCTGCAACGTTGTCCCTCTGTGCTATGTCATCGTGGCGAGTGATGACTTCTTGAAGTCGCCGAGCTCTTTCCGGTTCTTTTCCACCACTTGCAGAAGATCCTGCAGCTGTGCCTCGTCCTTTGTGACCGTGTTCGCATAGTCTTGTATCAGTTGGACTCCTCTTTCAGTGACGTCATTGGTGACCTGGAGATTAGAGATCACATCCTTCAGACGACAAAAGTCCTCGTTCTCGTCCCACTATCAGTTGGCAGTGAGCCACGAAGACCCATACATCTTCAGACCTGCAAATAAGAACCAGGAGGACTCGTCGATCAGGTCGGGGAGTAGCGTCATCTCGTCGACTGAGACGTTCTCGTATGTGAAGTCTTTGGGTACAGGGAGGTGGGACAGCTTCTCTGCCATCTGTTGCTTCACAGTGCCATCCCTTGTTGCTGCATAGAGCGAAGATGACGGTCTGAGGCCTCAGATACCAGAAGTGCCGCCTCATCACTGCCAGTGACGCTTCTGCCACCTCGCGGTCCACTGCTATACCTCAGAAAACGCTGGTATAGTACCAGGTCATTCAACGGCGCATCAGCTGCTACAGGGGCCGCCAACCAAGCTGGTACGTACAGAAGAGCGATGAACACCACGATCCTGTGCAGTTTGTCGACCAGCTCGGGTCGAGCTCCAGCTGCCTACTGAACATCAGCAGTTTTGTGTAGTAGATGACCTGAAACAGAATAGGCACCATTGTAAGTAAGACAGGTTTATTGTTACCAATTACTTTGTTTGCGTTATAATGAAATGTTTATCTTTGAATAACATTTAAACTTATCTCTAGATTATTTTTGTTGAAAATACTAACTTTAGCCATCCATCTTGTGTGGTGGTAGGCTCCTGGGCGCATGAGGTGAATGCCACGGCGTGGTTGTGTCCCGAGTACCAGGAGCGTGATCTCTGCCACTTCCCGGTAATCGTCTCTGACGAAACCAGAAGCTGTGCTCAGGAAGCTGACCGCCGCGTCCCGGAGTTCTATTAGCCACGTACTCTCCGCCAGATTCTCGACCTGCAGTTGCAGTAGGTCGAGAGATCGAGCTCGTCCCATCTTCAAAAATAATAAACAAGAAAATTGTGTGAGAAAACTCTGAAGTTCCGGTTTGGCTTGCTGTTTTATAAACTAGTGGAATATCATGTGTGTCCTAACTTTACCTTGCAAAAAATGAACTAACCTTCTCTTCAACTGCTGAAACAAAGGATCAGTTGGTGCCGTAGTCCTTCCGAGCAGGGTGACGGCTACTGCCCCCACGATAAGCTCTAGGACGTGATGACGGCATCCCAGCTGGAGTAGCGGTCGCCCGAGCATGTTTTCCAGCCGGACAACTGCACCCTGCACCCTCCCCGTGTTGGTGGAAGTGGTGTCGAAGCAGAGTCCGATGACGCTCTCCTCACATCCCCAATCTTCGAGAGCATGTATGGTTGCCCGCGCCTGCGACAGTCCGGTGCCGTCAGCAACAGCTGGGACTGACAGCAACTTTCCTTCTGTGCAATGAGGAGCCCCGGAGATGAGAATTGTTGGCGGTGCTCCGCCGTTCCAAGGAAGTTCTGAAACACATGCCATATATTTCAATTTCATGGTTGTAAAGTAACCTATTTTTGTTCACATTTCAGTTCTCTTTTTAATTGACATTATGCTTCATGAATCTCATTACTAAATTGATAGCTATGAAAACTTAATCAACTGACCTTGACCATTTTGCCATCCCAGTGGACAACAGTGTGCCTCGGTGGCGTGAAGGAGTCCTTCACAGCCGTCACCACTTCACGGCGATGTGACACTCTTCCGCGGCGATGTGACACTCTTCCCCGGCGAGCCGTTTCTTTCGAGATGCTGAACTGATTGAGGTCTGCTGGTGGATCCGCCGAACGTGTGATAGCAGCCACAATGCTTACTACCTATGTAGAGAATGGAAAGTGGAAAGGAAACTGTCAAGAATACATGTGGGTTACGGGACACTTTAAAACTGACGCTATCGATGAATACTATACACAATACGCACCTGATTATTGGACATGCGGAAACGATCAGCCACTTCCATGACAGCAGGTGCATTAAGGATGCGGCGAGGAAGATTGACAGACACACTTGGCTCTTTCGGCAGGGGGAACGCTAGTTCTGTCTCCGACTCTCCTGACATGCCAGTATCATCATTCTCCATGGCCTCATCTCCGGTTTCGTATGCACACTTTGAGGTTTGCGGCTCCTGGCGAGGACGTTTTCTTCCTTCCTGTAGCTTTCTTTTTACAGCGAAAACTTTATCGTTCCCGCTCATCGTTGCCACCCGAGGACCACGTTGATCGAGGTAGAAGTCAATGTCTTCTTTCTTGTCCTTGTCGGACAGCAGTCGATTCTTCTTTATATCTTCGACAGCGTCAGATGCTCCGATATCCCACAGCTTGTCCACACTGTCCGAAAACTTCTGCCGTTTTCCTCCGGCGTCAGTTTCTCGTTTTCTGCTCTTTTGGAGTAAGTGCCACTCTTTCCACAATGCCTCTAGCTTCCGTTCGCAGTTGAGCTTTGTGATTGTTTTAATGCGGGCCATGTTCCAAAACTTTAAGACGTTGTTTACGGTTTCTTTGAATGCGTCTTTCCTGTTAGCAGTGTACTGGATAACACTGAAGAAGTATTGCAAAACCTGCCGTGTTGTTGGCAATTTGCTACCACTGATGGAGGACGACGGTTGGCCAACTAAAAAAATTTCCGAGGCCGATCTTAGAGAAGTAGCGATGTTATTTTCGCCTTTCCTTTTGACTCTTATTTGTAGCTTCAAGAGTTCCAGTTATGGTTGCCATCGATTTGTCCATGACAAAGGATGAGGAACTCAGACAGAATTTCAAAATGTTATGATCTGCAAAAAAAGAAATAGGTTAGGTACCTGGCACAGGCATAGTGCATTTTCTAATTACCTATATACATTATACATTCCGCCCGGGTATGGTGACTCATTTTTTTGAAAAGTATAGGTGATCGTGGTTTTTCCCATTATTTGGCACTATACTAGCACATTGGTATTACCTGTATACAGGCACAACCTTTAAACCATTAGTCGTATGACATTGGCAAGCACACCAAACGACTTCTCTCATCAAGAGGATTCAGAAAACATCCCTACTTAGTGATTTATCTTGATTCAGTAAAAAGTTAAAAAGTACGCATTTAAAAAAAAAAATAGTAATTTCAAGGTCGATGCGAGACCCCTAAATATTGATCAATTTTTATAAAAATGGTACCAATGTGCTAGTACAGTATAGTGCCAAATAATGGGAAAAACCACGATCACCTATACTTTACAAAAAAATTGAAAAGTGGGCCACCCTACTGTCGATGTTGTAGAAACCACTGGCAGAACTCTACACGACGGTCTGTGTCGTCACCGTGCAGTTCCTGAACGAGTTGGACTTTGTAGGGGTGGAAACGATTTGTTGTAGGAATTCGTTGAATGGATCTTCTGGAGACACCCGTTTCCTAGGATAACTTTCTTAAGGACTTACGTGAGTTTTTTTCGAGGTGAATGAGTACCATTAGTGATGTTGAACTTTTTGGCCGGCCACTACGCGGCCGATCATGAACACTTCCCGTTTCTTTGAAGCGGGTGAACAGTTTTCCAACTGATGCCTGAACAACTGGCAGCCTCTCAGGGTGTTTGTCATTAAAAACAGTAGCAACTGATTAGTGTGTTACCACGACTTGCACACATTAAAACTATCTCCACCCGTTCATCTATTGTCAATTTCTGTGCCATGGGTTCAACAACAAATCTGAAAAGAACAAAACACATATTAAAACAAAAATTATTAAAATGTGCCTAGGTTTCCTGACTTTTGTGCCACCTTGTATATATAATTATATATATATATATATATATATATATATATATATATATATATATATATATATATATATATACTCTCCTCTCCTCTCCTCCTCCTCCCTCCCTTCAAGAACAACTACTACTTCAACTTCTTCACCAGAAGAAGCAGCAGCAGCAGCGTTCTTTACGAAAGGCTGGCTGGCTAGCTAGCTAGCTTAGTTCGCTCGGGAGCCAACAACATATAGTAGTAGCTAGAGCTAGCTAGCTAGCGGGCCGGTCGGTGCTCCGTCCTTTGGCGGAACGAATACCGCAGCCTGAGGAAGGCCTCAAAGCATCGAAGCGTGACGGCTTCTCTAACCTTTACAACCCCTCGGCTGGTACGAAAGTCGGTGAACCAAAAGTAGGTGGACAGTAGGTTGAATACGGTTTGTGTTATATTATATTATAACTATGGTGTTCATTATAACTATGGTGTTTGTGTTATATTATATTAAATATTATAACTAAATTTATTTAAATTTTATTTTGTATTATAGTATACAAAAAAATTAAATATGTATTCTCAAAATAAACGTTATCATTTACTGTCCACCTACATTTGGTTCACCCTATATATATATATATATGGTTCTAGGACAGTTCATACCAGAACAGCTGATACCAGGACAACTTATACCCAGACAACTCATACCCGGACAACTCATACCTAGGACAACTCATAACTAGGACAACTCATACCTAGGACCAGAAAAAAAAAAGAAAAATTAATGAAAACATTTATTTTGTAAAATTAAAAATTAAATTTAAACATTTAGAATTCATGCAAGTTATTAATGAAAACATTTTGAAATGAAAACATTTATTTTTAAAATTAATGAAAACATTTATTTTGTAAAATTAAAAATTAAATTTAAACATTTAAAATTCGTGTAAGTTTATATATATATATATATATATATATATATATATATATATATATGCCCAGTTAGGTTCATTGAATGCCCGGTTAGGTCAACTGAATACCCGGTTGGGTTCGTTGAATGCCCAGTTAGGTCAACTGTACGCCCTTGACGATTGGTTAGGTTTAGTCGTGATATTTTCGTTAAAACTAACGAAAATATCACGACTAAACCTAACCCATCGTCAAGGGCGTACAGTTGACCTAACCGGGCATTCAAATTTTATCCTATGTAAATAATGGTTCTCTATTTATTATATATTTGCCATAAATAATAAATTTGCTGTTATTGTTTTCTTATCTTATTTTGGTTAATTTGCAGAGTTTAAACTTTCGGGTGGATATAGATGAAAAGATCAACATTGGGGTGGTAATTGATGAAGAGAGTATGAGTTGTCCTAGGTATGAGTTGTCCTAGGTATGAGTTGTCCGGGTCTGAGTTGTCCGGGTATGTGTTGTCCTGGTATGAGCTGTCCGGTCACGTATATACAGGGTGTCCCAAAAAAAACTATATACTCTTTATGGAAGTAGGAACATTGCCAGCCGGAAAATTTCCAGGCGGAAAATTGCCAGCCGGAAAATTGCCAGTGGGGAAAATTGCCAGTGAGAATATTGCCAGCCGGAATATTGCCAGTGAGAAAAAACTAAAATTCACAAAAAAGGATTTATTTATTAAAATATTATTATTTAAAATTTTAAAATGCTAAAACTTGTTAAGGAAAGGAAAGCCTCAAAAAGTATGAAGATTATAAGCAATAGATCGAAGAAATGTCAATTTATCTTCTTCATTATACTGACGGATGACTTTCTCCAATCTGTCATTGATATTTTTGTACTTTTTGGCAGTATGTCTCTCTTCCCCTCTTTCGAAGTGCAATTTCTTGGTCTGAGCTAAAGCCTTTTCGTTAAAGCTAACGAAAATATCACGACTTAACCTAACCAATCGTCAAGGGCGTACAGAGGACCAAACCTGGCATTCAATGAACCTAACCGGGTATTCAATAATTTTACCATAGGTTTCGATATATATATATATATATATATATATATATATATATATATATATATATATATATATATATATAGTTTAATCGCGGTGCTGGGGCCTTCGGGCCCAGTAATTTTAATTATTTTATTTATGTATTAACACCCAGGTGCACAACCTGGGGACCTAATCAATATGTGTGTGAAGGTTCATGTTTGTAACTGCTTCCATTTTGGAGTTATGGCTGGAACACACACACGCACACGTCCTTTTTCTCAATTACTTTATTTCTTACTTTCTAAATTTTTACATATTTTTGTCACTGGCAATTTTCCGCCAGGCAATATTCTCACTGGCAATTTTCCCCACTGGCAATTTTCCGCCTGGCAATTTTCCGCCTGGCAATATTCCGACTGGGAATTTTCCGTACACGACTCTTTATAGCATCATATATTTTAGAATTTAAAAAAAACAAACAATATATTATTATAGCAATTGCCAATGGAAGGTAAATTAGTAATCTAAGTGATCAAAATGTTATAGCGACTTGTTTGCATATAAAATTTAATTAACTACGCCAAGTGCTCAAAATGTTCTCCGGCGGCATGAATGCACTTTTGAATGCGTCGACTAACTGATTCGCAGACATGGACTAATGTGGATGCTGTGATAGTCCCGCACTTTTCCCTAATTGCATCCTTAAGGTGTTCGAGTGTTGCAGGTCTTGTACCATAAACTGCATCCTTCAGGTAGCCCCACAAGTAAAAATCAAGTGGAGTCAAGTCCGGTGAACGTGGAGGATACTCAACGCTTTCTCTTCGTCCTATCCAACGATTAGGCAACGTTTCATCGAGGTACCTTCTGACATTACAATGATAATGAGGGGGGCTCCATCTTGTTGAAAGTAAAAGTCGTCGTTTCCAAACAACTTCCGAACTGCAGGTATAATTTCTGTCCGCAGCATGTCGAGATATGCGGCACCGGTAACTGTCCCATTAAAGAAAAATGGTCCAACCAAACCCCTGGATGATAAACCACACCATGCTGTTAATCCTGGTAAATTAACATGTTTATCCACATAAACGTGTGGATTATCAAGTGACCAGTACCTGCAGTTATGTCGATTTACTGTGCCATTCAGCTTGAAGGTAGCTTCATCAGACCACGCGATTTTGTTGTATTGAAAGTGCATTCATGCCGCCGGAGAACATTTTGAGCACTTGGCGTAGTTAATTAAATTTTATATGCAAACAACTCGCTATAACATTTTGATCACTTAGATTACTAATTTACCTTTCATTGGCAATTGCTATAACAATATATATATATTTTTTTTAAATTATAAAATATATGATGCTATAAAGAGTATACAGTTTTTTTTGGGACACCATATATATATATATATATATATATATATATATATAATATATAATATATATGGTGTCCCGTAAGTCTGGAACCATAGGGCAAAATAAGTAATTTATGTTTTTCCGTTTATGCAAGTGCCCATGATGTCTTTGAGTAAGGAAGAACGCATCCAGGTAATTTTGTTCGTAGAAATCGGGGTCAGAGGGAGGTCGCTGAGGAATTTAACAGATTGCATCTGGACCGCGCGCCGATAACACAGAGCTGTGTCGGCAAACTTGTGGCAAAGTTCAGGGAAACGGGATCCATAGGAGATAAACCACGCAGTGGACCTCCGAGGACATCCACCGACGATGACACAGCCGCTACCATCGCTCATTTCACAAACACTCTCCAAAAGTATCTTCGGCGTTTTTATCGCCGTTTTTATCGCCGTTTTTATCATTTTGCCCTAATTTTGCCTTAACTTAATATATACAACAATGCTGCATTAATTAGCCTAGTCATTATATCGCTCTGGGACAACAATGGCTCTTCCTCTTCTAGATTTTCTAACACCCCTCCACCCCAGAGAAGACAGGACGGGGGCCTCCCAAAGTCTAAACGGTCGAACCAAGTGCGGATGACAGTCAAAGTAGCTCGAAGTAGAAGGACCGAAGAGGGATTGGGAGACCGGAGTGGAAGATAACTGCCGAAAGCGAAAAAAGTATTTTAATCCCTTTAAGGTACGGTGGACATGCACTGGGAGATGGCTACTTTCTGCATAAAGACTGGCAATAGGAGAGGACCAGAATGCGCCAGTGTTGATGCGCACAACCAGGGAGTGGATTTGGTCCAGCATGCGCAGGGCGGAGGAATAGGCCTGACAGACATAATCGAACTTACCTTGGAACAGAAATTGGTAGAGCCGCAAAAAGGGTGTGGCGGTCAGCACCCCAATCGGTATGGGAAAGGAACTTGAGAAGGGTGTAAGTCTGAAGGTACGAAGCCTTCAGAGACTTCAGGTGGGGAATTTAGGAGAAGCAGGAATCAAGGTGGAGATCAGAAATCTAGTTTCAGGGACAACGGGGAGCGGCGATCCATAAAGAGAGAGGGAAGGGACGGCAGTGCAGGGGCAGCGACGACAAAAATGCATCATCACCGTCATCGAAGGACAAAACCGAAACCCGTGAGCTGTGGCCCCTCTGGAGACCGAATCCAGGACCCGCTGGAGACGTTCAAGGAGCGTGAGTCGGGAACCGGAGCATTAGATGGCAAGGTCGTCGACATAGATGATGTCCGTAATCCCCGAAGGTAGAGCCGCACCACGTCATCGATCGTCAAAGCGAAGCAACTGACGCTCAGGACGCTGCCCTGGAGAACCCCTTCCTCCTGCGAATGCACAGAAGAGAAGGAAATACCCACCTGAACACGAAAGGAGCGGGAAGACAAAAAGTTGGAGATGAAGGAAGGGAGAAAAACTCGGAAACCCAAGAGATAAACTTTACGACAGATTCACCACCGCTCGGTAGTGTCATAAGCTTTCTCCAAATAAAAAAAAAACTGTGTAAAGGTCACGCCACTCTGCAAATGATACACAGACAGCAGTCTCCAACTGAACCAAAATGTCAGTGGTGCTACGGCCCCTGCGGGAACCGGTCTGTGTGGGAGAAAGTAAATTGTGGCATTCGAGATACCACACCAGACGACGATAAACCGTCTTCTCAAGAAGTTTTGAAAGGCAGCTAGTGAAGGGTATTGAACAGTAGTTAAGGGAAGATGTCGGACCGAACCGGACTGAGGAAAGGGTAGCATTACTGACTCCCTCCAGCAGGAGGGGAAGGTACCCTCTACTTAAATCCAATTATAAAGGGTGAGTAGGAAGAAAAGAGCCGAAGGGTGTAGGTGATGAATCATATCAAAATGAATGCTTCGGGGCTGGGAGCAGACTTACCGCAAAAAGCCAGCACCGAACGCAGCTCTGACATGGAGAAAAGGCGGTTGTAAGGGAAATTATTGGGAGTTTGGAAAAGATGAGGGGAGCGAGCAAGCAAAGCCTTACGCCAGAGAAAAACGGGATCACAGTGATCGTGTCGGGAGATAGAAGCAATAGCCGAGGCCAAGACCGGCGACCACAGTAGGGGACGACACTTGGAGTCCATCAATCATAAGGACAGGAGAAGGGTGAGAAGATTTACTGGAGAGCTTCCGAATCTTGTTCCAGATTCGGGAAGAGGGAATGCAAGAAGTGAGGGAGGAAACGTTAGTTCACCACGAAAAGCGGCGGGGTTCACGGACCGTGCGACGGGCCTGAACCCACTCACGTTTGAAAGCTTTTGAGTTAGCAAGGGACGGGTTGCAATGAAGTCGGCGAAAGGCTGACTTCTTAGTACGGACCGCCAGAGCGCACAACGTGGTCTACCATGGAACCGAAGAGGCGGAGGAAGGGTAAATGTTGACATGGAATGGAAGACAGAGCGGCACAAGTGACGTGATCGGTGAGGTAGGTGGAGGCGGAGTCGACCGTCGGAAAGTTACCTGGACCTGTGAGGAACTGTGAAGGTTTGAGATTCAGCTCGGAAAAGATGCCAATCAACTTTAGCGAGAGACCATCGGGTAGGAGGAGCGGAGGAGCGGAGGAGCGAAGGACCCGAGACGTACGGATGAGGAGGGGAAAATGGTCACTATTATAGAGGTTTGGAGTGACAGACCAAGAGAAATCAAGAAAGGCGGGAGGCGAAACAAGCGAAAGATCTATGAAGGAAACCGTGCGGTCTAGAGTGAAAAGCTGTGGGCTGGTCGGTATTGAGAAGACAAACAGAAGGAGTCGAGAGAAGGGAGACCACAACGCTATCCCGCTGATTGGTGACAGTACAGTATCACCCCACAGAGGATGGCATGCGTTGAAGTCTCCCAGGAGGCGGAAGAGGGGGAAAGGCTGCAAAAGAGAGCAGAAAGATCATTGACAGAAACTTCCTGTGACGGGGGAAATATAGATAACAAATCGTATATAAGCGGTCAAGGAAAACCTGGGCCGCAACGGCCTGGTGAGGAGAGCGGAGGGGAAGGGGAATAGACGACACGACGAACCGGACGATGACAGCCGTACTCCTATGGGGGAGCTGCATCTGGAAACGGGAGAAAGAGGTACGAAGAGAACCACCTGTGGAGAGGGCGTGTTGAGATCGTAAAAACGGGATTTATTAATGAATATAAAATGACAATTCATATTGTATAAATGTAAATTAGTTTTAATAGATGGATTGTAAAAAGTAGGAAATGGGCCTATTCTGAATTTAAACAAGAGTACATGACATGAACCACGAAACTAGAACAACAGGTTTAGTTTTGTTCATACTCGTATTCACGTTCAGCCAATCATGCATAAGTTTGTTTGTCACGTGATACCTACCTCTAGTCTCGCCCAATCATGTTCTTAAAGACAAATTATTTTCAAATAATACCAGATCTATATAAGTAAGAGATTTAATATCAGGAACGTCTTACTGACGTGTCCGAACCTCTGGCACGTAAAACACCGACACGGTCTAGAGACATAACAGCGGACTGGAAATCAGAGGTAACCGGCCCTAATTTTCTCAGGTAACTGGGAACAACTGGCAAACGTCAGGATCAATAAGGGAGATGAAACCTTTGTCCCCTGAACATACAATGCGGGGGGGAGGCCGTAAACAAGGGTCACTTTCTGAGAAGAAAAGTGTGTGAGAAGATCCGACTCTGAGTATTCCAAAAAACGTGGGCCATGAACCACACCAGTACATGTGTTAAAGGAAGAATAGGGAAGAAAGTCCAGGGGAGCAGAAGCCAGGATCGAGAGGGACGAAACCTTCTGGTACTGGGCCTTGGAGGAGACTTCAACAATGGAACCATTGTCCTGGGGCCACGTCTGACGGGGATCGCCACAACGGGAAGTGAAGTCATCACAGACTTCAAAAACAACACGCTGTGAGAGGGAAGGAGCTGCGAAAGAACGGAGAACCAGAAACTGAGGATAGTCATGGTCAGAGCCGTCGGCCCCTGCAAAGGAGTCGAGAGGCTTCCGGGAACAAGACGTACGAGAAGTGTTAGAACGAGGAGAAAGCGAGTTTTCCGCAGCCAGAGTGGAGACGACTCCCTCAAGATGCGGGCTTCCAGTGGTAAAGGACTCGAGGGCCTGGTCGCCCACCACCCGAGTGCTAGAAGAAGAGTTAATTGAATCCATGAAAATAGAAAAAATAAAGAAAATGGACCCAGGGGGCGCGAGGAACTGCCTACCGGTAAGAAAGGGAGGCCCAAGTGCAAACTGCTGGGGACGGGGTACCTTGTCCCCAGGAGGCACACCTTGGTTTAAAAACTGGGTCCCCATGATGCGAAAGTTTGCCCCCAACCACGCAAAGATCGCAGCCCCCCAGCTTCACCGGCCCGGACACCCAACCAGCCAACACACGCAGCCAAAGTCCTGGTGGCTCTTAATATGGCTCCACCAGCAGCCTGTCCGGCATAGGTGATCCTTCCGGGTGCTGAGTTCCCGCCGACGCGGCCTGCTGGGTCAGAACACGCAAGCTCCCACCACGACAAGGTGGTGAGTATTGTGTGTAGTCTCGACCCTTAGGAAGGATATTGA
>JAJOZX010000038.1:1475000-1780000 GCA_023014485.1 Bathynomus jamesi
ACTTCATAAGAAAATATTTAAAAATTTAAATAAATTTTCTTCACCTTCACTATATGCCTTATAAGGTAAATTTTTTTGTTTTTGCTATTTTCTTTTCATAAAATATATTAAAATATATTATATCATTAATGTTTTTATACTCGTTACTTCATACCATACCCAGACACACATTTTGTCTACCCATTTTTCATACTAATAGTATGTTCATCCTAAATTCATAAAAAAGAGAGAACGCTTTACTACTGTATACTTCATGAATGTAATTCATACATATGAGGAGTGAAATTCAACCATAATTGTGCATTTATTTTACTGGCATCCTTGAACTCCGCGTAAAAGTATAGATAGTTTATTGCACCTTTGCTGGCATATCCTGAAAAAAGTCTTAAGCGTACAATTTTGAAATCTCGCATCAAAAAATACAGGGTGTACATAAAGTCACGATCTATTTTTGTGAAGCACTTGGAAATTATATGGAATTCAATCATAAAATGATAAAGTGGTAACATTTATTAAATAATTAAGAGTAGGATTCGACGTGACGCCCATCAGTATCCCTGCACAGCTCAAATCGTTCCGCAGCATTTCTAAACACATTCTGGAGCATTTGCGGGATTATGTTATCTGCAGCAGTTCGTATACGTGTACGTAAGTTTTCAAGACTCGTAATCTTCGTCTGATAGACGTGCGATTTGATAAAGCCCCAGGCAAAGAAATCTAAAGGGGTTAAATCTGGTGATCTCGCTGGCCAAAGTCTGTTGCTTCCGCGTCCGATCCAGCGATTTGAAAAACGTCCATCTAGATAATCCTGAACAATTTTGGCATAGTGACAAGGAGCACCATCATGTTGATAGACGACGGTACTAACAATCCTATCCCCGTCGTCGATCAACATGATGGTGCTCCTTGTTACTATGCCAAAATTGTTCAGGATTATCTAAATGGACGTTTTCCAAATCGCTGGATCGGACGCGGAAGCAACAGACCTTGTGTTGCGAGATGACCAGATTTAACCCCTTTAGATTTCTTTGCATGGGGCTTTATCGAGTCGCACGTCTATCAGACGAAGATTACGAGTCTTGAAAACTTACGTACACGTATACGAACTGCTGCAGATAACATAACCCCGCAAATGCTCCAGAATGTGTTTAGAAATGCTGCGGAACGATTTGAGCTGTGCAGGGATACTGATGGGCGTCACGTCGAATCCTACTCTTAATTATTTAATAAATGTTACCACTTTATCATTTTATGATTGAATTCCATATAATTTCCAAGTGCTTCACAAAATTAGATCCTGACTTTATGTACACCCTGTATATAAAACCGAAATATAAATTGGGGTTGTGACCGCCGAAAAATATATAAAACCAAAATATAAATTGGGGTTGTGACCGCAACAACTTCATTTACTTCATTTTGATGCCTGGAAATTCTTATTGTTGTCATTGAACACGGTTTTGTGTTTCTAGCAAAGTCACTGTACTACCTCTGGTAATTCAACTCTCCTCGAAGTCCCCCTCCACTTAATATTTATTCACTCTATAAGCTCATAATTATTGTTCTTAGATAAATTATAAGGAATTTCCATGCCTCACGAGCAGGAAACACATACGAGTGTGTGTGTGTGTGTGTATATACTGTTCAAATGTTTAGTAACACCACTAAAATTAATCAACAAATGCTCCTAAATAGCATAATTTTATTTGTCGACGTTACGCATACGCAATATAAACAGTAACCTACAAGGTTATTGGTTAACTACCTGAAAGCATTCTAACAACTGCATCACTCAGGTATGTTATCTCTTGTTATTTTCATTGAAAATCGATTTTAAGCTACCTGCTTTTTCATACTTTGTTTAACTACAGTAGAATAGTTGCTTTTGTAGAACGTTATAATGTGTTTTATAAACATTCCTAGTTTTCTACATCATGTATCATAATAATAACTGCCTTGAACTCAATTACAGGTGGACTCAACTGATTTTTTCACATGCAATGGCTCCAACACGGCAGATACCAGAAGATATTCGCATAAAGATCGTGACTTTACGAGAAGAAAGATATATTATTACAGAAATTGCTAAAAACCTAGGCATTTCGGTAAAAGGGGTGTGGGGCCATCTTGTAAAAGGGTCCACTAAAGACAAACAACGAAAAGGAAAGCCAAGAAAAACGACAAAATCTCAAGTCCAGAAATTGATGGTTACATGTCTGAGAGATAGAAGACAATCGAGTCGTAGTTTGTAGCAGGACTTTAATTCCTCACAGGACACTAACGTTTCGGCCGTAACAATACGACGTCGATTGCAGGAGACAGGAAACAAGTCTAAGAGGGTAGAATATGTATGAGACCATGCCCACTGGACGTCGACTGAATGGGCGAAGCTTCTGTAAACAGATGAGTCAAAATTTGAAATTTTTGGGTCTAAAATAAGATGTACAACGGCGACAGGGCGAGATATATAATATGTACTTACAACCAGCAATAAAGCATGGTTGTGGATGACCCAGCAATGTCTGGGGGTCTATGCGTTCATTTGGAGTTGGTTCCCTTATGAAAATCGATGGTACTTTAACTAAAGAGTACACGCGAATTCTTCAACTGCATGTTGTGCAGATGGAAAGAGTTTAATTGGTTGATATCGTAAAAATTGGGGGTTTATTACTAAATATAAAATAATAGAATTTATAATACATAAACGGGAAACAAATAATTAACATAGAAATCTCATGTAGGGCTAAAATAAATTTTAAAAATGGACGTGACTTCTGGCACGAAAACAGACAAACAAGTATAAACACGTTCACACGAATTAATGTTCAACCATTTAAGCAAAAGAATAATAATCCCGTGATATAACGCCTTTTCATCCAATTACGTCATTGAAAATAGTTTAGATTCTATAAACTTACATATAGTCCTTGAAATATATAATTAAATAATTTAATATGGTCAAATAGGTTAAATAAGTTAATTAAATAATATAAAATAGTTAGGAATTCGTGAAACTCATAATATAATGTACTTATTTGTAAGTTCCAGGATCAGACGGAAAGGAACGTGAGATTGTTTTCCCAATGCGAAATGAAAACCGAAATTCTGATGGTGAAAAGTGCACAGCACAGCACAAATGATTCAGTCAACGTAGAGAGTGGAGATCGGGTTGTACAAAGTTCATCAGAATATCGCATTTTTAACTCCCTTGTCATTTTTATTTTAATAGTTCCATCGAGCCCGTAGGAAATGGGGCCTACTTTCAAAATGAATTTAGGCCAGTAAACTCAATACAATTCTCTCCTAAGGCCTACAGGAAAGAAACCTTTCTTCAGACCCTAGGCCTATTCTTGTCCTGTTTTACCCTTGACCTGTTCTTGTCCCACCCTGGGCTTTTATTCATGTTACACGCAAGGCCTGTCCCGGTTTTTTAGGCCTACTTAATTTCCGATCAAGGTTTATCCTCATTTATTAACTGTATAAAGTAAATGCAATTTAATTTAACCTGTAAGAAAAATCAGATTAAAAGTATAAAAGCTTAATAGTGCTTTATAACAACAGTTAAAGGAAAATTTCAAAATTAAAACGATAAACAATATTAGCTTACTTACTCTGGTGAAGTTAAGGTTTGAGAGGAAAACAACACAAAGAAAACAAAACCAATGACTACGTTACTATCCTTATTGTCGTGCATTCCTGTCGTCAGCACCTAACCACGAACGGTGCAGTGATCGAAAAAGCAAGTATGAACTGGTCATCCCGGGGGTCACCCCTGGAAAAGGCGTTACCCCGGGAGAGAAACCTTGAACCTTTCAGATTGAACAAGAGTTCACCTTCCAACAACATGGAAATGGGGGAAGTGTCAGTGCCAGTGCCAAGGGCGTGAAGATGCTAAGCCCCCAAAATTAAAAAAGTGAATATAGAGTATAGCAACCTAACTTAACCTATCCTACTATAAACAGAATTTTTTTGTGTATATATATATTATATATATATATATATATATATATATATATATTATATAGGGTGTCCATAAATTATTCACCCCATTATAAGCCTTAATAAATTCATTATTATAGGAGCTATCTTAAAACGGCTTGCGGCAATTAATAACACAACTCAAGAAATTTTTTTCTTTATTTCGCAGAACATCCACTTGGGGCACAATGGCGACAGTGAAGGAGAAAGCAATGTGTGTGCTGTGGATGTGGGAAACCAAACCTCCAATGGTATGCTGCACCTCAGCTTGAGGATATGCAGCCCCGTGTGTTCTTTCAGCAAGATGGGGCACCGCCACACTGGGGATTAGAAGTGCGGAGGTTCCTCAATGAAAAGTTCCCTTCCCGTTGGATCGGGCGAGATGGCCCTATTCCATGGCCTCCTCGTTCCCGGGATATCACGCCTCTGGATTTCTTTTTATGGGGCTACACAAAGGACAGAGTGTATGCAAAGAAGGTTAATAACATCACAGAATTAAGACACCGGATTGAAGAGACATTAGCTTCCATCACGCAAGACACGTTTCTTAATGTTTGGAACGAAATCATCTATCGCCTTGATGTTCTGCGTGCTACCAATAGGGCTCACGTGGAGGTTTACTGAATTAAAACAAAAAATTCTTGAGTTGTGTTATTAATTGCCGCAAACCGTTTTAAGATAGCTCCTATAATAACGAATTTATGAAGGCTTATAATGGGGTGAATAATTTATGGACATCCGTATATATATATATATATATATATATATGACGTCATACTATGAACTTTAGCGGACGCCATTTTAAAAGATGATCATTTGAATAATTAATAAGCAATTTTTGTTTTAGAACCATTCTAATGTAAAATTAATTCCGTGGCATATATATATATATATATATATATATATATATATATATTAATATATATATATATATATATATATATATATATATATAAGCAAACAACCAAAGGAAAAGGAAACACAAAGTCCGAGCGCTTTCGTGATATATTCACATTATCCTCCTTGATAATGTGAATATATCACGAAAGCGCTCGGACTTTGTGTTTCCTTCTCCTTGTGGTTGTTTGCTTATTAATAAGGTCACGTGTTATTTTGTGATTCTAGTGCATATATATATATATATATATATATATATATATATATATGTGTGTATATATATTAGGGTCTTTCTTATTTGGGCTTAAATTTAAAATTTTGCGATTTTTATGAATGCACTAATCCTGATAAGTTTGAGAGCGATCGCATAATTTTTACTACTTCCTACAGGTACTTTTGTATTCTCCCCCGGGTGAATCATAGGATAGTGTTGTACGTTTTTTGAAAATTGTCGTTGCGGAATGCCGTTGGATGGAACTGATATTTTCGGCATGTCATTACTTTGTAGTTGAATTGTATACTAGGTCCCCCTCTACTTGAGTATTAACCCCCTCAATCAGGGGGGTCTCATCGGCGCCCATCTCCCACTCATTGTTGCCTAGTTTGCAGAAGTCACGGTGGACTTGCGGGCGTCAGGGTAGCGCTGGCGGTGCGCCTCGGCGACCTGGAGGAGGAACTGACACTGGTCCTCGTCCTTTGTCAGTGCCAGGTTGTAGTCCTGCATCATAGCGACGCCGCCCTCGGCGAAGTCGTTAGTGACGCGGAGACTCGCCAAGCTCCGCGCGGCGGCGGCATACCTTGGGTCACTGGGCCACTCCGATGGGTCGGAGGAGAGAAAGGCGCCGTCGATGCCTAGCACGTGGAACAAAAGCCTCGATGACTGGGTGAGGAAATCCGCGGGGGTCTTGCCGTTCACCACAGCCGGCTTCGGCTCGACGACGACACGCTTCAGGGGGCTGTCCGAACCCGCCCTCCTGCTCCTCGAACGCCTTCACCATTATCCTCTTTGCCCTCGCAGATGTGTTGTCGTCGAAGAAGGCGAGCGACACGAGTGGTTTGCTCAGATACCACACGTGCCGGCGCGAGAAGCCGTAGGCCAGAACCTTGATAAGCGCCTTGTCCTCGTAGCCGACGAGGTCATGGAGGAGGGCAAGGTCGTTCGCCGGGGCGGCGGAGGGGTTCGGTGAAGCGAACCAGGCCGGGACAGGAACATCTTGAGGAAAAAAAATGGCCTTCGCCATCCAGCGCTCGCGGTGGAGGGCGCCTGGGCGCATGAACCGGATGCCGCGAGTGGGCACGCCGCCGAAGACGATAATGGACAGCTCCAAGAGCTGCTGTTGGGAGAGGTGGAAATGGTAGCGGGCGATGAGGTCGTCGCGCGCGTACATGAGGGCCGCTGTGGCCTCCTCGTCGTCGATGACCAGGTGGAGCTCGGTGTTGATGGAATCCCACCGTTCCTTGAATAGCTTGAAGAGCTGGACGTTGGGACAGGAGGAGGCGCGGAAACACTCGCCGAATGCCTTGGCGGAGACGAGTTCGAGCATGTGGTGGCGGCAGGCAAGGTTGCGCAGATCCTTGCCCAGCTTCTGTTCGATGAGCACGCAGGTTCCCGCGCACGCGCAGGGATTGGACGCCGTCGTATCGAAGCTCAGGCCGGCGACGCGGTTTGTGATGCCCCAGTCCTCCAGCGCCTCGACGACAGCGTCCGCTATTGCTTGACCAGTGCCGGTGGCGAGCTTTCGGTTAGCGAGGAGCTTGGCGACTCCTTCACCGGACACAAGGACGGGAAGCCGTTCGACGTTGTCCGCGCCTCCCGTCACGTCGGCCACCAGCTTCCCGTCCCAGTGTACGATGAGAGGGGTGTCGGAAGCAAATGCCTGCTTGATGACGGCGGCGGCTTCCTTGCGGTGCTTGATGCGCGAGTGGTAGAACGACGACCTGTTGACAGAGTTCCGCAACATTGTGCCCAAGAGTCTCTGCAATCGCTGCCACGACGTGGACCGCCTTGTTGTCTGTGATGTGCGCGCGGTCGAGCGCGGCGACCACCTTCGGTGTGATGACCTGCTGTCGCCCGCGGCGTTTCGGCGGCGGCGTGCTGGCGGCGCTGGATGTCGACGGCTGGGCGTGGGCGTCGTTGCTTTGTCAAGGGCGCCGTGGGCTGCCCTCGCTGGAGCTGGAGTCCACTTTGAATTTGGTCACTTCCACCTCAGCGCGCTTCCGTTCTGCCTCCTTCTCCTGGCGCGCGCGATCCTCTGCGATGCGATGCGCCTGTCGCGCCTCACGCTCGGCGAGGAGGCGGTCGACGCCGAGGATCGCCCCACGCCGACCGTACTGCGCTGGGCCAGGAGAAACGCCTTGTCCTCCTGAATGATGAGCATCTTCAGCGCGTTCCCGTGGGCGATGTCGAATAGATTGTTGAGACCGCGCGTCCAGGCGTTCCGCTTGTTCACGAGGAACGGCGTGGTCGCCTGCGTTTTCTTGCGCATCAGGTTCTTCCACTCCTCGTGCAACTTGATGAGCTTCTGGGCGCAACGATGATGAACGGGATCCGGGCGATTTCCCAAAACTCGCGGACTTCGTTGATGACGATATCAGCCGCCTTCCGTATTGTCTGTTTGCCGATGATGTGCACATGGAAGAAGCAGCGCAGGACCTCTCCTTTCGACGGCAGCTTTGAGCCGGTCAGGGACTCAGATGGGTGGCCTACCAGAAACACTTTGGTCGACTTCCGCGTCGTACGTTTAACAGTTGCAGTCGACGACATGATTTCAAATCTGTGAAGGGAAAAATGTTAAAACTTAGAAAAATAGACACCTTATAACATAAAATATAACGATTAACATAAATTAATGATATTGATTTAAATAATGAATTAAAATGAAATGATATAAAATTAAAATATGACTCCCGCGCTAGCAAGCTAACATTGTCATCTACAAGTTTACTTTTCCACAATTTATTTGAGAAATCAATACCTTGGAGGCTTGGTTTCTAGCCCTACAAGGCAAGACGAAACTAAAATATCTGCACAACCGACTCCGACGCTAGGATGACAATAACTGAGTTACTGCGTAATATTATTTACTAAAACCGAACGCATTAGGAGGCGGAGCAATCGAAGAAGCAACCCAAAAGTTCACTGAGTTCACAGGGGGAAGAATACAAAAATGCCCGGGGGAGGTTTTAAAAATTATCCGATTGCTCTCAAACTTCATATAATTTGTTTTTATGGCTATTCGCACAATATCTGGGGACGCAGTCATAACAATTAAAAAGTCTCAAAATAAGAACCCTAATATATATATAGATTATAGACTATATATATATATATATATATATATATAGGGTGGTCCAAAAGTTCTGCCTCATGGGAGGGGGGAGTATTGCTAGAATATACTCTATGTAGTAGTGACTTAATTCCAGATTTTCTATTTTGTTTACAGTGTCAAGACCTTAAAATTTACAAACAGCAGAACAACAACATACAACAGTGTACATTCCCAAAGAAAAGGTGGAATTAGTTCCCCCACATGTTGAGGGTCTCAGTCAGACGGTTTTGTGATCTCTTTGTTAAACTAGCTATGCGATCAATTGGTCCTAATTGATTTTTTCTTTGTTTTTGACCCACAAAAGACTCCCATTCTGCCATTTGTATTTTATCCTTACACCTGCAAGATTTCCTATCAATTCCCTTATCAGAGCATTCACAAGAAGATATATCAAACATTTCATCATACTGAGCTACTTTTCAGGCAAAACTTTCATTTCTTCGATGTAACGGCACCTTGTTCAATTTTGAGGCTTCTTTTATTAGTCGACTGACTTTAAGATATACCTTTGGTGTTAATCGTAGGGAAAGAAAATTTCATCCAAATGTCTTCAATATCTTTTACAACAACCCTGTAACAATCATTAGCAGTTGCTGATCCTTTTGATTTAACTTCTTCACGACGGTGCACAAAAAGGTAGTCTCACAACATCTGCTTTTGAAGGAGTCATAGCTGCTGGGAATTCCGTAGGATATCCAAAGGCTGCATTTGAGGACTTGCTTCCAGTAGTCATAGTTTACACTGCGTTCGAACGTATTAAGCAGATTACATTTTCTCCAATGTTTTCAAAAGTTTTTCCCCGATTTCAATGAAATTTGTAGCAAATAATCACTATATATAGCAGCATTGATGGTATTCATTTCGATAAAATATTTTGATAATTAAAATAATTATCTCATTTTACTGAAAAATATGTAAAATATTGTGTTCCGAATTATTAAGCAAGTATTCTATTTACGGATCTAAATGGTGAAAATGGGTAAGAAGAACGATTTAACATTAACTGAGAAGAGAAAAATAGTCAAGTTACTCGCTGAAAATATAAAATCTATTGAAATTGCGAAGCAGTTTGGCAGAGCTTATCGAACTGTAAACAAGTTTGTAGCGGAGGGTACCAAACTGAGGCAGCTTTGTGATAAAGGAGCTATAAGAAAAGTGACAAGGCGGCAGATATCTGTAATCAAGCGCAAACTGCAAAGCATCCATTATCCTCAAGTAAAGAGGTTTTTGAGCAGGCTGGCTTACATAATGTACCAAGAACATCTCGATGTGGAATCCTCCAAACAATTGGCAAGACGTGTAAACCTACGATTCAGTCACCATTAACACCCAGGTACAAGAAGCAGCGTGTTGAATGGGCGCGTCAGTACGTGAAAACAGATTTTAATACTGTATTGTTCACCGATGAATGAAAAGTAACTCTTGAGGGACTTGATGTTTGGTCAAGAAGATGGATTGCCAAGAGCCAATTTCTACCATCGAGATTAAGACGCCAACAAGATGGAGGTAGTGTCATGTTTTGGGCAGCATTGATAGGCAATAAAGTAGCTGTCCCATACAGAGTGCCTGATAGTGTAAAAAATGAATGCCCATTCTTACACAAACTTTTTAAAAGAAAACCTCATTCCATGGTAGAGATTGACCCTTAGCAATCCATCTTCTTGACCAACCATCAGATCCCTCAAGGGTTGCTCTTCATTCATCGGTTAACAATACAGTATTAAAATCTGTTTTCACGTACTGACGCGCTTCTTGTACCTGGGTGTTAATGGTGACTGAATCGTAGGTTTACACGTCTTGCCAATTGTTTGGAGGATTCTACATCGAGATGTTCTTGGTACATTATGTAAGCCAGCCTGCTCAAAAACCTCTTTACTTAAGGACAATGGATGCTTTGCAGTTTGCGCTTGATTACAGATATCTGCCTCCTTGTCACTTTTCTTATAGCTCCTTTATCATAAAGCTGCCTCAGTTTGGTACCCTCCGCTACAAACTTGTTTACAGTTCGATAAGCTCTGCCAAACTGCTTCGCAATTTCAATAGATTTTATACTTTCAGCGAGTAACTTGATTCTTTTTCTTTTCTCAGTTAATGTTAAATCGTTCTTCTTACCCATTTTCACCATTTAGATCCGTAAATAGAATACTTGCTTAATAATTCGGAACACAATATTTTACATATTTTTAAATAAAATGAGATAATTATTTTAATTATCAAAATATTTTATCGAAATGAATACCATCAATGCTACTATATATAGTGATTATTTGCTACAAATTTCATTGAAATCGGGTAAAAACGTTTGAAAACATTGGAGAAAATGTAATCTGCTTAATAAGTTCGAACGCAGTGTATATTCAGAAGTAAAATCAAATTATATGTAATTTATAATTTATGATAATTCAAATTATAATTAAAGCAAATGCAAATTATTTCTATTTATCTGAAAAATTATTTCTATTTATCTGAAACAAAAATATCAAACATTAAAGTTAAACAAACAACTTACCATGTAACATATAACAACATTAAACATGTGCAAATATGAAGGTGAAAAAGGGAGGAGGGGCATGTAATAGGGGTAGTAGGGTAACACATGTTTGATTTTTTAATATTTTGTTAAAGTGATAAAAAAAAGTTCTCACAGTGTACTTTTTAAGAAATGACATTTTTTTCCCATTTAAATATATGCAAATATGAGGGTAAAAAAGGGTGGGTATGTGCTAGGGGTCGCAGGGGTAGCACATGCTTGATATTTTAATATTTTGTTAAGATGATAAAATGAAACTTCTCACATAGAAGAAATAAATTTTTTTCCCATTTTCGACCCGACCGGTAAATAACAAATACCATAGTTTTTCTTTTTCAACAATTATATATATATATATATATATATATATATATATATATATATATATATATATATATATATATATATATATATATATTATATAATATATATATTAGACTTTCAAAAAATACGAACTGTGAAATCAAACAGCTAACTTTCTCCTCTGGTTCCATCACATGTCAATAGCTAGCTCACAGTTAAAAGGACAGGGCTCTAGGTGGCCTGGAAGTGCCACCAATTTTTACTTCAATATTTCCACTTTACCAATACCAAGCAGTATATTAGGATGAACAGTAAATCAAAAATAGTTTTGCAAAAAGCACAATAATATTAAACTGGGCAGTTATTTTTTGCCAACTTGGCTAGGCCAGCCTTGGTCCCACTGCTGTGCCTCTTCCTTTGGTCGTCGCTGCAGGGTCGTTGACAACGCAGAACCCCTTGACGTACTGTTGGAACCTCAGGTAGCCGGCCCTGTTGGTCCACAGCCTCACCTCCTCCCTCAACCACTCCACCTGCTCCCCCTCCAGCCCCAGCCTCTCAAAGATGAGCCAGGACCTCGGGCCGACCAGCTGAGCCAGTCTGGGAGGAGCTCTGCCAGCAGGCCAGTTCCTCTCTTCCAAGAATCCAGGATCCTTTGGCTTGCTAGTCACAAAATAGAAGGTCTCCCCGTGATAGCTAGAGCCAGAGCGAGGGCTTGTCTCTCCTCCTCAGGCATGCATTCGTCAACAAGAGCAAGAAATACAAGGAAGCAGTCGTGGTACCAGTAGTGTTTCTCCATTGACTTGAGACAGGTCTCCGCCACCTGAGCCTGCATCTCTCCCTGCTCCCTGTACTGCCTCATCTGATGGATGACCTGTAGGTCATTGTACGGCGCGGCCGCAGGAACAACGCACCTCATGAACCAGAAATCATAGAAGAGACCAGTGAACTCCGCCATCCTTGAGATGTCCGTGACTTCATCTGCACTCAGGAAATTCAGGTACTTTCCCAACAACTTCATCTCCATGTAGTAGATCGATTGCAACATAAATCTTGCTTTGTGACACGTCCCGGGCCAACGGAACTTGAAGTTATCCACTTGTCCACCCAGCCAGACCACCAGCAACTTGTTGAGGTACACATAGTCAGCGCGTGGGAAGACCTTGGCAGCGAGATCCTGCTCGGCCCAAGTCCTCACCATTCTGGCGTGTCACAAAGCAAGATTTATTAATATATATGTATGTATGCTGTAATGTCACTGTTATGCATAAGACAGTGTTGTCATGGAATCTATACTTTACATTCATAGTAACAGTGGGTTAACATGCAGATTTTAAGCATAAAATTATCATCCTTTAAAATGGCGGGCACTAAAGTTCATATTATGACGTTACCACACACACACACACACACACCACCATATATATATATATATATATATATATATATATATATATATATATATATATATGTGTGTGTGTGTGTTATATATATATATATATATATATATATATATATATAAATTATTTCACGAAAGTAACACGTGAAAATATTATGATGAATAAAACCACGAAGGAAAGGAAACAGAGTGGTGCTCAAGCGCTTTCGTCTAATGACATCCTCAGGAACACTGAAGTAAATAAAGAGTTCAAGACTATATATAGGTTACAAAAAAAAAAAATAAAAAAATAAAATATATATATATATATATATATATATATATATATATATATATATATATATGGGATGAATTTCACAATAAAACACGTGAAATGAATGAATGCTTTTTTTTTTCTTTTTTTTTGGTGGGTTTGCAGCATATATATATATATATATATAATAAATATAGAAATAAAATTGTGGGGGAAGCATACAAATTTGTAAGGAAAACTACCAATTTTAGCACTTTGCCCGAATTCAACACAAGATCAAATGGATTGTTTACGACCAATTTTATAGATAATGCCTGAATGATATATAGGTCACAAAAAAAATAAAAAAATAAAAATAAATTGAAAAATAAAAATTGTAAGAGGAGCATACAAATTTATAAGGGAAAACTACCAAAGTTTTAGCACTCTGCCCTTCTTGTCTAAATCCGTTCTGAACGAATTCAAAACAACAGGTTCAAGTGGAAAAAGACCTTGGATCATGTTAAAGTTATTTGTAAGTTGGATAATAGCAGACTCAAGAATATTTCTATTAACAATGTTGCTAGAGTGAAACAAAACTGAAGCATTATTCCAATCAATACAGTGGGATAACTCTGACAAATGGACAAAAAGGGCACTGGACGACTTTCCCGTTCTAACGGAATATTGATGCTGTTTTACACGCGTATATATATATAATATATAATATATATATATATATATATATATATACAGGGTCTACCAAAAAAACGAAGATCCTATGCTATGTGCTATAAAATCTATAGTTGTAAAACAATTCTAATTTAACTTCAACACATTAAAATATGGTTAAGTGGCATTTTTACCCGCAAATTTGAAACCCATACCTGCACCCATTTAAGAATACCATGAAAATAAACAACAGGTAATAAACTGTGTATTGATATTAGGTTTATCTCACTCGCATTCCAACGTTAATTTTCTTTTTTTCAGATCCGAAAAATACCATTTTCACATGAAGACAAGATAATTATAAAGCACAATAGGCTTCAAAAGGGATATGGAAGAAAGAAATTGTCAACAGAATTTCCAGATAAAGAATGGACAGCTCGTGGATTGGCTTATTATTAATATTGGATTATTAATACTGGCCCAAAAAGTGCAAGAACAGAAGAGAACATTGAAGAAATTTTTTCGAGAATTCTCAGTCAATAAGATGCACCAGGTTCCAATGAGACTACTGCACAGATTTCAAAGGCGACAGTAATATCAAACTCCAGTGTAAGACGTATTCAAAAAGAATTTTCGACTTCAGCCTTTTAAACGTGTCCATGGACAAAGGCTTAGTACTGCTGACGAAGAAAAGCGAGTAACACGGGCGAACAAACTGCTGAGACGTGTGACAGTTACAAAGATTAATGGTGACATCCTTCACAGGTGAAGAAATTTTCGCTGTAGATCCACCAAGAAACTTTCGAAACAGCAGAATTTACTCAGATGTCCAATTAAAGAACAAATTACGGACTATTCAAGAAGAAGTCAGTTTCCAAAAAGCATTGTGGTATCTGTCGGTGTTTCAAAATTAGGAAATATCATCTATTCATTTCCTAGAACCGGGTGTTAAAGTAAAAAGAAACTACGAGGGGTGATCAAAAAGTTCTTGGCCTGACCTAGATATAATGCATATTTTGAGATCAAATTTACACCATATCTAGTACAACTATTATTAAATATGAAACACACAAATTACAGGGGACCATTCTGAGTTCAATCCCATTATTAAATATGTGTATAAAATATAAAAACGCTATCAAAATATTTTTTGTTTTACAGGTTGTAATGTGAAGCAATGTGATAAACTTTATGAAAATGGACAAATTTGAAATACGCGCGCAATTAAATATCTCTCTATGAAGAATATGACTCCTCAAAACGTTTTTCAAGATATGCAGCACACATTAGGAGACTCTTCCCCATCTTATTCTACTGTTAAAAAGTGGTGTGCAGAATTCAAACGGGGCAACACGTTGAAAGATGATAAACGGTCTGGACGGCCATCAACATCAACTTCTGAAGAAACTGTTCAAAAAGTCACTGATCTTTTCATGAATAATCGCTGACTTAGTGTTCGATTTATAGCTGAAAATGTCGGCATTTCATTTGGCAGCACACATTCAATATTAACAGACAAATTAAAGCTTAAAAAAATGTTTGCAAGGTGGGTGCCACGAATGTTGACTGACAACCAGAAGAGAACTCGAGTTCAAATTTCAAGACAATGTTTGGACCTTTTCCAGTAAGCTCCAGAAAAATTTGTATCTAGGTTTATTACTATGGATGAAACATGGATTCATCATTTCGATCCAGAGTCAAAACAACAAAGCATGTCTTGGAAACACCCGTCTTCACCAACTTCCAAGATGTTTCGTGTTGCGGCATCAGCTGACAAGGTCATGGCCTCTGTTTTCTGGGATGCAAAGGGAGTTGTGCTCATTGACTACCTTGATAAAGGAGCCACCATTACAAGTGATTACTATGCACGGCTAATGAGAAAACTGCGTGAACCCATCAAGCAAAAGCGACGAGGGAAGCTCAGTCGAGGTGTCCTGTTTCATCAGGACAATGCTCCTGCTCACAAGTCTGCAGTTGCGATGGCTGCCATCAGAGAAATGGGCTTCGAATTGCTTGATCACCCTCCATATTTGCCAGACCTAGCTCCCAGTGATTTCTATCTGTTTCCCAAATTAAAAGAACACCTCTGTGGACAGAAATTTTTGGACGATGATGAAGCCTTGTCAGCGGTAAATGCCTGGTTAAAGGACCAAAATGAAGACTTCTTTTTGAACAGTATCCAGAAGCTGGAAAAATGCTGGATCAAGTGTATATCCCTAAAACAGGGGTGCTCAAACTTTTCGCAGGCGGGCACACACAAATAATATTATAAAAAATACATGAAACATAAAAATTATTATTATCTGGTTTTAACTGCAATATTCTTTCTATTAACCGGTCTCTAAAACCTTATCTGGGGGCTACTCGCGGGCTCACCAAAATGGCTTCGTACGTGGGCACAAATGTGCCCGCGTGCACAGATTTGAACACCTCTGCCCTAAAAGGAAACTATGTAGAAAAATAATAATAAAACTATCAACTTGACTCATCTTTCATTGTCAGGCCGAGAACTTTCTGATCGACCCTCGTATTATAGGAATACTTTTTCAGAGAATATGATTCCTGAAGTGAAAGAATTTGCTGATGGAGGTAATTTTATCTTCCAACAAGATGGAGTAAGGGCTCATACCGCAAAATAAACTGCCAGAATTTCTTCAACCAGATTTTTTACCTCCCAACAGCCCTGACCTAAATCCAGTTTATCCAGCATTTGGGAGAGCCTTTCAGAAAGAGTGTACGGTGAAAAAATCGGGGATGTCAACCACCTCAGAAATGTCGGTGGGATGAACTACTCCAAGACGAGGTGAATCATGCTATAGACGCATTTCGACCAAGACTTAGAACAGTAGTAAAGATCGGAGGAAAATATATTGAAAATTTTTTTAGATGAGTCATAAATGAGTTTGATAACATTGTGTCAATTTGTAATTGAAATAGAAACTTTATGTTATTTGTAATTGAAATAAAAAAATTATGTTAGCACAGTTTATTACCTGTTGTTTATTTTCATATCAGTCTTGAATGAGTACAGGTATGGGTTTCAAATTTGCGCCCAAGAATGCTAGTTAATCGTATTTTAATGTTTTGAAGTTAAATTAGAACTGCTTTACAACTATAGATTATATATATATATATATATATATATGAAAATTATTTCACAAAAGTAACACGTGAAAAATATTTATGATAAATAAAACAACGAAGGAAAGGAAGCAGAGTGGTGCTCAAGCGCTTTCGTCTAATGACATCCTCAGGAACACTGAAGTATGATAAATAAAGAGTTCAAGACTTTATGTAGGTTACCAAAAAAAATATATATATAATAAATATCGAAATAAAAATTGTGGGAGGAGCATACAAATTTGGAAGGAAAACTACCAATTTTAGCACTTTGCCCGAATTCAACACAAGATCAAATGGATTGTTTACAACCAATTTTATAGATAATGCCTGAATGATATATAGGTCACAAAAAAAATAAAAAAAATAAAAATGAAAAATAAAAATTGTAAGAGGAGCATACAAATTTATAAAGGAAATTTACCAAAGTTTTAGCACTCTGTCCTTCTTGTCTAAATCCGTTCTGAACGAATTCAAAACAACGGGATCGAGTTGAAAAAGACCTTTGCTCATGCTAAAGTTATTTGTAAGTTGGATAATAGCAGACTCAAGAATATTTCTATTAACAATGTTGCTAGAGTGAAACAAAACTGAAGCATTATTCCAATCAATACAATGGGATAACTGACAAATAGACAAAAAAGGCACTAGACGAATATCCCGTTCTAAAGGAATATTGATGCCACCTGCGTTTATGGAATCTTGTCTTAACAAGGCAAAACGAACCTTCTATCGTGTGAATAATAACACTCGCACTTTGTCAAAGAATATTTTAGTACTTCCATTTTTCCCGGGCTTTTTAGGCATTGATAACACTAGGCAACAAATTTCAACTTTTTTTTTGTTACAGACACGTGAACTACTGATTCCTACTAAAGCGCTGATGCTGATTTCAGATCTGATATCAAAATTTCTCTATCACGTCCAGATTTTGTGTAACCGAAAACCCCTATTTTTCATTTTTTTTCTCACCCGCTTCTATTACGAAAGCCGTCTAAGCTACTTTTCCGTGCCACGTTTTATGTTAAGCATACTTAAATAATTAGTGAACAGGGATGTCTTTTCCTCCTTTATTCTGGCTTAACAGACAGCGGAATTCCGCTGGCGGAGTTACCACCCCTGCGCCCAACCATCCACCCAAAGCGCGTTAGTATTTTGTTGTTACTACTGAAAGGCAAATTCCTGTTCTTAAGTGAAACTTTGGTGTGTGTGTCCTCTTCCTTTGTCGCTTGTAGGATGACGAGCTCTCCTTCTGCAGAACCAACAATCTCCCATCATATTTGGGTTGAAATTACCTTGGTATCTGTTTTCCATAACTGAGATCTGTTGGTGGAAGCGCTCACCATGCTCGTCACTTACAGCCCCAAGGTTGGCCGGAAGAAGTCAAGATGAGAATGTAAAAAATGAATTTTCAAAGACATTCTGCATCCCATTATTTCATAAGATTTAAGCATGTTTTCTACGAGTTTACGGTGGTTTTCAGCTTTGTGGTTTCCAAGAAAATTTTTGACAACTTCAACGAAAGATGTCCATGCTCCTAGTTCATTCTCATTTAGGTTAGATGGAAACGATGAGTCGTGGATGACACTGCGGATCTGTGGTCCAGTGAAAACTCCAGCTTCTAGCTTAGCATCTGTCAATATTCCTTTGAATTTATCCTTTAAATATTGGAAACCACTACCTTGATGATCCATACCCTTCACGAAATTTTTCATAAGGCCAAGTTTAATGTGAAGTGGTGGAAGATGTACTTTCTGAGGGTCAATAAGTGCTGGTGTTTCACATTGTATTTACCAACACATGTTCAGTTCTAGATGGCCAATCATGTTTTTTGTAGTGGTTCTTGTCATCTCTGCTGTTCCATAGACACAAAAAGCACATATGCTTTGTGTAGCCCAACTGTAACCCAAGAAGTAATGATACAACTTTAAGGTCGCCACAAATATTCCATGTGTGGTCCTTATATTTGATGAGTCTTAGCAGCAGTTTCATCGATTCATAAGTCTCATTAAGGCCAGTGGCATGTGCTACAGGTATTGAAGGTTTTTCATTGCCGTTGTGCAGTAATACAGCTTTAAGGCTAGCTTTACTAGAGTCAATGAACAGTCTCCATTCTTTTGGATCATAGCGACAGCCAATCCCTTGCATCAGACCACTGATATCGTGGCAGAAACAAACGTTTTCTTCCTGTAAGTAAAATGATGAAAACTGCAAATGGCGATGGCGGAAATGGGAAACTTTGGTGTTTGGTTGGAGAAGATTAAATTCTTGAAGTCTTGAACCAAGCAACTCTGCCTTTTCTTTGGTAATTCCAAATCGCGCACTAAGTCATTTAACTCCGCTTGACTTAACAAATGTGGGGAAATATTTGCATCTGGAACATATATGCCTCTTTCCCTGTTTCTAGTATATCACTAGCAGAATCTTCAGATGAACTGCTGTCTGTTATCGTTGCTGGTGGAACTGGTGGTGGATTTGTTTCATCATGTGGTACTGGTTTCATTGCTGATTCGCAGTTTGGGTACGTGATCTTTGATTTGTTTTTCTTTGTGAAACCAGCAATCTTTGTCAAACAAAAATAACAATCATTGAAGTGATTTTTCGGCTCACGCCAAACCATGGGGACTGAGAACGGCATAGCTTTTCTTTTACCATTCATCCAAGCTATTAACATTGCATTGCACTGTGCACAGCAAATATGATATGTGGTGCCCAGTCCCTCTGTTGGTCTCCTAACTTACAGTCAAATTAACACTTGTAGGCAAGTTTAATCTTTGTTGTTATGTTTCTACGTTGTGGCTTAGGTGTATATTGTCCACAGACAAAGCAGAAGTTGTCTGGGTGATTTACACAAGCACGTCTATTTGATGCCATTTTGAATTACCATACAATATCTGAAAAAACGTAGAAAGTAATTATTACGATGTGCAAAATAAAAGAAATACACACCGTAGTACAAACAAATGCTATAAAAACACACAAGTCACCACAACCTGTCACTTGCTCATCAGCAGAGAGCTTCAACAACCGTTCTGCTTGACTGTCACGTAGCGACTCGGGATAAATTTTATTTATCAAAATTGTTCGAATTTGTATATAGTTGGCAAAAAAAATTGCTTTAACCTTGAAAAGCAAGTTTCATATTACTGGCATTAAGCCGATTAAAACCAAAATCTGGACGTGGTAGAAAATTTTACTAAAAGTGATTTGCATTTTACACAAAATCTAGACGTGATAGAAAAAATCTAATTATAGATTTGAAATCAGCATACCGAAATTAGCTAGGAGCACCTATTTGGTCTTCTGTAACAAAATCTTTGTTGCCTAGTGTAATGTACTTAAACTTTTGGATATTAATGTAGTATTTTCATATAACAATATTGTGAAAAATATCATAGTAAAAAATAGCACTACCAATAATTCAGGCATTATCTATAAAATTGGTTTTAAACAATGTGATTCCTTTTACATTGGCCAGACGGGAAAGGACTTGCACATGCGTGTAAAACAGCATCACTATTCCGTTAGAATGGGACAGTCCCCAGTGCCCTTTTTGTCCATTTGTCAGAGTTATCCCGTTGTATTGATTGGAATAATGCTTCAGTTTTGTTTCACTCTAGCAACATTGTTAATAGAAATATTCTTGAGTCGGCTATTATCCAACTTACAAATAACTTTAACATGAGCAAAGGTCTTTTTCAACTCGATCCCGTTGTTTTGAATTCGTTCAGAACGGATTTAGACAAGAAGGGCAGAGTGCTAAAACTTTGGTAAATTTCCCTTATAAATTTGTATGCTCCTCTTACAATTTTTATTTTTCAATTTATTTTTATTTTTTATTTTTTTTGTGACCTATATATCATTCAGGCATTATCTATAAAATTGGTTGTAGACAATCCATTTGATCTGTGTGTTGAATTCGGGCAAAGTGCTAAAATTGGTAGTTTTCCTTCCAAATTTGTATGCTCCTCCCACAGTTTTTATTTCTATATTTATTATATATATATATATTTTTTTTTTGTAACCTATATATAGTCTTGAACTCTTTATTTACTTCAGTGTTCCTGAGGATGTCATTAGATGAAAGCGCTTAAGCACCACTCTGTGTTTCCTTTCCTTCGTGGTTTTATTCATCATATATATATATATATATATATATACACTGTATAAGTCCCTGACCAGCCATGCGTGGCTGGCTACAAGGGCAGGAGGAGATCAGACAGCAATTCCCTCCTTCACCAAATCCCGAAAATGAGGCAGGATGCTGCAGAGGGGTCGACCGCAGGTCGATCCTGAACCGTCGTTCGAACTCACACAAAGTAACACAAAGTAAATAATATACAGTATATACTATATACACTACAGTGTGTATATATATATAAATATAATTTTTATTATTTATTTTTATTATTTTTTGGGGGGGACGGTGGCACACCCGCACACCCCTTGGCATTCCCCTTTGGCACTGACACTCCCCTTATCCACCACTCACTCACTTCCCAACTCCCCCATTACTCCTTCCACATTTTTGCGTGTATACTGCTGCCTCATTCATTGAATTGCAGGTTTGTATTTATGTTCTCTTTTTATATTTTGAACAATACTCCTACATACAGCATAAATTCACGAAACCACGGCTAAGAGCCAAGGAAAAACATTTATAACTCATTGCGTGTATATATATATATATATATATATATATATATATATATATATATAGTTGTTGATGTACAATAATGATTGTTGTGCGCAACCCCTTCATTTATGTGGTGCGGACCCTTTTTTTTCGATTGCACTTACTTCGTACGCGCGTGTTCGTTTAATTGAGGATGACTCTGCCTATCCACTCGGATGGCCTTTCAATTTTATACGCGTAGTTTCCCTCGGCTTACTTGAAGCCCACTTTGAATTTCAAACTTTCAATGTTAATTTACCCTCAGCTTACAAGAGAGGCCCATTGCAAGGTAGCATAAAAACGACACACTCCCTCTTATAAAATTTATTTAATTTCACTCCAATTAAGACATAAATTGAAAGAAATATACGGATGCGCGATTACAAATTTTGTTTAAAAAATCAAATTCTTAATTTAAAGAAAATGTTTGCAAGCATTTAAGTCTCAAAAAACATTTATACAGAGGTTTTTTTTATTTGTGTGTAACTTTAAAAACAGCACTAAATTCAAATTTCGTAATCTAAGGAGAAGTTTACAAAACGTTTACTTACAAAAATTTGGGAAATTTACTCTCAACAGTTCTGCGCAAGTTCCGCAGATTTTTCCATGAAAAAAGTCCGTCCAATAGATTAGATTACTTCTCACAATAACTGAATGGTCATGCACTAACTTCCCGGGTTTCCACGGGAACCAACTTCAACACAAGATAAGATATTGACTCTTTCCTGAGGAAACTTAATATGTCGCAAACTTAAAGTTTAACATTTAATTTGAACAAAATTAAATTAAACGAAATTTCACAGAATTCTTTGTCTGTCGGCTAACATTAATTAAGCTCTTCCAACTAAGTTCGCACAAAACAAAAGCAATTCAAATTTTAAGTACAACGTGAAACAGTTTTAACTCAACTTAGAAATTTTCAATCACGCCACAGAGCCTAAAGATTCATTCTTTACGAGCCACTTTATCTTTACAGGACCGAACTACAACTGCCTTATAACTCTAAGTTACACCTTAAGATTACAAGAACTCCTCCCTTTAGTGTCTAAAGGGCTATCAAAACCATTTTCATTACATGACATCATTCGTACAAAAATGACTGATCTTCTATTGGCTCTAATCTCAACTTCGTTAAATTCTACGCTTCGTCTTTCTTAAAGAAATTTTCAAATTAAAATTTGAAAATTTAAATTTTAAAATTTAAAATTTAAAACAAAAATTAATTCGCTCGAGGGTTTTCCTCAGACGAAACCAAGAATAAACAAACCGAAACTTTACAAGGTTCAAAATGAAACGGACCCTTATTAAGCTATATTTTCCCTTTAAACTCGACCATAAATCTACCCGAGACTGTCAAACAATAAGTTCTCTTCTCTGATTACACACTCAGCCTTCGGCTATACTCAGGGTACCGGCACTCTTTACTTTGGTCGTTGTTCATTTTAAAAGGTTTAAATCTTCACGCGAAATTAAATCGATTTCAAAATCACTTCACTCTTTCTTTCTACCCTTTTTATTTACATTTTGATATGAGATTTCGGCACACAAATTTGCCGTCACAACATAATGAAGTTAATTAATGATTGCTTGGTTCGAGGTCACCAGATCTTTTCAGATTAAATAATGTTATTAATTCGGAAATTAATAGTGATTTTTCTTCCTTTATTAAACAAAACAATGAGATTTTAGTGGGACAAATAAACGTTACCGTTGCTTGAATGCAAGTTGACAGAATGAATGAAACTCGAGTTGAAATTTTATAAATGTGCACTTGAATAATGATTTGAATATTATAATAACACGCGAGGAAATTAGAGTTTTTATATAAAGTTAGGTGAATGACACTAGACCAACGTCATACATGATGAGATCTCACGTGCCACTAAGAACGTTCTTCAAGAAAGGAGGGGAAGTGTAACGCACACAGCAGAGAGGGAAAGGGTTAGTCTCGCGATGTGACGTCATCTTGGTCGCGGCTGTATGTCAACAGAACAATGGACTTATTGTGAGGTAGAAGTCGCTGCTATAATGTAGCTACAGTTATCTTCCTCCAAAGAGCGAAATGAACGATAAAAAGAGATCGCGTGAGGCAGGAGGAGGAAAACGGCGTCAACTGGTGGGTGCTGAAGGGTTCGGGGTTTTTCCCGGGGTGTTCGATCTGCGGTGACTGTTCCACTGACCCCTCCATTGATCCGTCTATTGGCCCGTTCGTGGGTGGGTGCTGACGAAGTTTATCTTTAGTTCATGCACCGTTATTCATCCAAAAAATTTGGATGTTACAATTTAAGGGGTTGTGTGAACCGATTGATGTCTTTCTTCGCATTACTTTTTCCCACTTAACTTCAACTAAGTAAGCTAATATTGTTTATCGTTGTAGTTTCACAATTTAACTTTAAAATACTAATATAAATTTACATTTATTATAAAACGACGGTTTTATACTTTTAATCTTATGTTATTTTACAGATTAAATTAACTTTACTCCTACTCCTACGTTGTGGGTTTGCAGCATATATATTATATATATATATATATATATAAGCAAACAACCACAGGGAAAAGGAAAAAGAAACACGAAATCCGAGCGCTTTCGTGATATATTCACATCTTCAGGGAAAAACAAGTAATACTATTACTTGTTTTTCCCTGAAGATGTGAATATATCACGAAAGCGCTCGGATTTCGTGTTTCTTTTTCCTTTTCCCTGTGGTTGTTTGCTTATTAATAAGATCACGTGTTATTCTGTGATTTTACTGCATATATATATATATATATGTAATATATATATATATATATATATATATATATATATATATAGGGTGATTAAAAAAAAATAACACTTATATGGGGTTTTATTTTTTATTTCCAATTTATTTGTAAACATATTTTTTGTATTTTGTACGACACCTCTATCCACGCCGCAACCTTCGTTCTTTCCTCCAGACTCAGCCTTGTTGCCATTTCAAATGCTTATTCGCTAGTCTTTAATCTTCATATCCCTGTAACAGAAAAACCCATATAAGTGTTAAATTTTTTTTTAATTACCCTGTATACCTCATTTTTTCATTTGTTTCGTTCTCTCTCTCTCGTCTTGCGCGGAATATCTCCTATACAAGCGTCGTTCTTTACGTTAATTATACTGCGTGTTTGCAGTTAAATGTATATAATGTTATGGCATGCGAGAGGTGCCCCCTTGGGGCATTGGTTTCTGCGAGTATGTAGAAGAATTACGGCATTTGGAAGAGTGAGTCTGACCGGCAATCGGAAAATCCCGGGTTCGATTCCCGGGTGGTTACCTCATTTTTTCATTTGTTTCGTTCTCTCTCTCGTCTTGCGCGGAATATCTCCTATACAAGCGTCGTTCTTTACGTTAATTATACTGCGTGTTTGCAGTTAAATGTATATAATGTTACGGCATGCGGAGGTGCCCCCTTGGGGCATTGGTTTCTGCGAGTATGTAGAAGAATTACGGCATTTGGAAGAGTGAGGCCCATGGTGTAATGGTTATCGCATCTGACCGGCACTCGGAAGATCCCGGGTTCGATTCCCGGGTGGTTACCTCATTTTTTCATTTCGTTCTCTCTCTCTCTCGTCTTGCGCGGAATATCTCCTATACAAGCGTCGTTCTTTACGTTAATTATACTGCGTGTTTGCAGTTAAATGTGTATATATATATATATATATATATATATATATGATGAATAAAACCACGTGTCACTTTCGTGAAATAATTTTCATATATAATATATATATATATATACACATATGTGTGTGTGTGTGTGTATGTGTGTGTGTAAGGAGAGTATGTATAAAGATACACAGTATACAAAATAAATATGGGAATCGTATAGGAGGATAAACAAATAAAATAACTGTACCTAAATTCGTAAAGCACGACAATATAAACGTTTAAGAAATAGAAGTCTTCAGTCAGTATACATCAAAAGAAAATAATGTCAGACAGAAAATAAAATTCAGAGATGCGACATGAGGAGGCAATTAAAAATTGATAGGCGAACAATTATATAGGACTACATACGGAACTCCAATAAACCTTAGCCCCCCCGCCCATGGCCTAAACCATTAGAGGTACAGTAAAACTAAACATACTTTACAAAAGAGAATTTAATCCTGCATTTAATGAGAAACAATTAAAACTTGGTGTTCCGCCATTGGCTTCCAAGACAGTCTGAATTCGCTTTGGGTAGCTTGCCAAAAGTAACGTGAATAGATCTTGATCGTTACGCAAATTTGCTAAAACAGTTTCAATGTGTTGCGTCATTGTATCCTTCGAAAATCGATTTGCTGCAGGTTCTTGAAACGAGAGACATTCAACCTTGTCCTTTATAACTGATCCAATGTGTTCACAGACGTTCAGGTCAGGAGAATTTCCTGGCCATTCTTCATTTCCAAAGAAATCGATCTCATGGTTCCGCAACAACTGTTGAGTGGCTAATTCCTTAATTAAAGCAGGCGGCCCTTATCGTGCAGAAGTGTGACCTGATCGACATCCATAACATTGTTTGGGTTTCTTAGAAAAGGAATGACATGCTGGGATAGAATAATATCACGAAAATACTGTCCATCCCAACTCTGACCATTTGGCTTCAGCACCCACATGAGCTTCTTTGCAGTGAACAAAACAAACACACCGACACAATCTGGACTTTTTAATAATTCGCAATAATGTTCATTGTCATCGATTTCATCTGGTGTTGTGGCCCACACTCAATCATTTTGGTAGTTAGGCCGACGTGGACGTGTTACGTAAACAAAAAATTCATCGGAGACAGCTAAATGCATGAAATCATCCACAATAATGGGCAAACCACATTCTGTCGTCGATGTTAAGTTGAGTTTTTCTTGGCTTTGGAAGTTCATGCAAAGGCTTTAAACCTTGCCTATGACGGTACAGTCGAATGATCTTACCACTATCGATCTTTCCTCTCAACACTTCGATGTCTCTAGAAATTTTAGCACAGTTGTTTTTCCGCTTACGCGTACCGCTTTCAATGATGTCCTTTGTTTCCTGAGAGAGTGGCAAATTTGGGCGCCCAGATTTGGTTGTATCCATTTCACATTCATCCAAAGTTTATTCCAATTTCTTTTGACGAAGTCCTCACTTCTTCGCAACTTTTTGGCAACCCATGAACGTGTTATAAAGGTGGCTCCAGCATCACGAGCTTCCCGAAATGTTATTGCTCGTACGCGATCTATCACACGTTGCCTCTCCGAATCACCAATTAATTGAGAAGCCATTATATTATCACTTTATCAGCTAGAGTAATTTTAATACCCGCAATAAATAAAGAATTTTATATATTTTTATAATCACTAAAAACTATTTCGATATAAGTAAACATGTAAGCTGCAAATGGGGGGGCTAAGGTTTTTTGGAACCCCTTATACAAGATGTACATAAAATACAGCTTCGGGGCACTTAAAATATGTGTATAATAAGATAAGGAAATGCGAGCGTGGCGGGAAATACGAGAGTAGAAAATGACGAAATATCGCTACTTTGATAAATAATAAAACGATAAAGTTTCGGAAAAAAACAATGAGTAAAATTAGAGCAGCCGAAAGTATCATAAATGAAAATCAAACAGTTAAAATCGAACTTGAGTGAGAGCAACAAAGGTATTCCCACTGCAATTAATAATAAAAAGGATAATAACTATATTAATAAGGGTAATAAAATTAATGTTAATAACGACTATGATGATAAAGTTGCTAATAATAATAATAATAATTCTGACGGTAACAGTAATAACACGAATAGTGGTGGAATAAAACTCAATGATACTCGCAGTCAGTAATAAGGACGAGAAAACTAAACTGGAATATAAAGATGTACACTGGAGAAATATTGAAATCGTAACTACAAAATAAGGGAAAAAGTAAGGTATTAAGAGTTTTTCCGAATTTTATTGTTTTTCTTTTTTTGGGGGACGGGGTATTCTACCTTAGACCTTACGACGTAGTTTTCTTTAAATTATATTCCGTTTGAGTTTACAAATACAATGTTTTTCCGGTTGAGTCTACAGATACGTAAAAAATATTATCCTAAACTATCATAAATACAGACCTACATATATATACGGACGGTTTGCGATTCATAAACGTGTGGTTTTTAGTCCAGTTTGTGTAGAGCAAATGAGATAGTACGAGTAGGACTGTGGTTGATGGAGGTAAATTTGTACTACTTTAGGGAAGAAACACAGAACTGCGGTGCATCTTGCTCTTGAAGAACCATGCAATACAAACTTACGAAAATTGCAATAAATTGAATACGGATATGGATGTTCTTTTGATGAGACTAATATAGAGCATTGTTGCTTTCAGTGGTGCTGAACCACGTGCGGAAGCCTCATCAGTATTTGATCCCGTATTTGCTTGGCAATGCTGCTGCGAGCTGCTCGTACCCTGAAATGGGCGTATGTGTGGAATGATATTCTATATGAAAAGATGTTTAATGCTTCATACTTCCACTTAAACTATAAATAAGGTTTTCGAGATGCCTAGACACTCTGCGTTTGAAAGATTGGAGGTCATAGACAGGGGGAAAGCTGGATTGAGAAAGATTGTTCCAGAGTTGACCGGTTGAGTTGATGAAAGATTGAAAAAATCGATAAACCCTTGCGTTAGAGAGTTAGACAGAAAAAGAATGAGAATGTGTCGAAAGTCTGGTGCTGCGTGCTCTCCTTACAGGAGGAGGCATGCAGTTAGAGAGTTCAGAAGAGCAGTGTCCGTTATAATAGCGATAGTAAAGAGAGAGTGAGGCAACATTGCGACGAAAAGAGAGGGATTGAAGACAGGCAGTAAGAAGCGGGGAAATGATGAGACGAAAAGCCTTTGATTCCACCTGGTCAAGTAGGGCTGTGTGGGTTGCAGTGCTGGACTTACCTATAAGCTAAATAAGCTATAGCTTATGGCCACACACCCTCGGGGGCCTCATTTTTTTAAATATATTTTTATTTTATCATTAGTTTTTATTCTTTAACACTAATTCATCAAAAATTATATATATATATATATATATATTATATTTTCTTTATCATTAACATTAATATAAAAAATAATAATTATAGTAATAATGACAACAATTGTAAAATACTTCGACAACTGTATGGTACATTAAGTTTTAAAGACTTACACAATGTTTAAGTGATACACTCAAGCTCATAATGCACGAGGTCGTGACAAGGTGACAGAGCAGCTTTTTAAATAAAAAGGGGATTATTATTAAATTTAGTTTTGTTTAAGTATTTGTACTGAATACTTGCTAATTGTTAAGGGCAGTAATTATTTTCTATGCGGCAAATGGAATAAATCAATTAATTAGTTAAAAGGAACATTTTCTAACTAATTTAATTTTGTAATCATTAATAAATAATAATCATGCAAAATTATTTTAAATTTTTTTACCCGAATTTTTTTAGAGAAGGGCCTCAAATTTCATATAGCTTAGGGCCTCAGCAGGTGAAAGTCCGGCCCTGGTGGGTTGAACCACCCAACACATGAGAATCGTACTCCATACAGGGGCGGACAAGACCCCTATGCAGAGACAGCAACTGAGGGGGGGTAAAGAAACTGCGAAGCCGGTACAACACACCTAACCTCTTAGAAGCTGTTTTGGAAGGAGAGTATGTGATCTTTCGAGGAAAAATCACGAGAAAAGGAAACGCCAAGAATGTTAAGAGAAGAGGAAGGATTGAGTTGTGTATTGTTGAAGGTAAGGGGATAGTCGTGTAGATTGTGACGAGTAGATAGATGAAGGAACTGAATTTTTGAAGCATTGAAAGGACAAGTTTTTCTCTGCCCTAATCAGAGATTGCAGAAAGATCAAAGGTCGGGTGCACCATAGCCGTCCTTCGGGAAGCGTGAAGTGACTGTTGAGAGGGACGTTTTGCGAAGCGGGTGAAGTGAAGAGTGGAATCGTCATCATAGGAGTGAAGAGAACAGAAAGTGCGACTTAATAGATCATTGATAAATAAAAGGAAAAGAGTGGGTGACAGAACAAAACCCTGAGGAACATCACTTTTGGAGAAAGCTTTAGGAGAAGAACAGTGGCCACTCATATATATATATATATATATATATATATATATATATGATACACACAGACAGTGCAGGGAACAAGGAACTCTTCTGGGATAATTAAATCCACTATAGTCCGAATAAGTAATGGTAAATGACAAATACCATAGTTTTTCTTTTTCATGATGCTAGCCCGACGTGGGCAACGGGTCACTCACAAAGAGGTCCCATAAATATAGCTTCCCTCACCAGCTATCTGCAAAGCAGACAGGATTCAGCTTTGGGACATGGATCTAGGGTTTAAAGCAGCCTAGCCCTGCTACATTTAGAACCTCAATATAAGCAAAAGACTCGCTGTCTTCACGTCAGATTGAATACAACAAAGAAAAAGGGGTAACTTATTCGGACTATAGTGGATTTAATTATCCCAGAAGAGTTCCTTGTTCCATGCACGGTCTGTGTGTATCATAAAAAACTCAGGGGACCATTCTGAGTTCATTCCCATCTTGAAACGGACATGTTATGTGCCTTGAAAAGTGGACGCTCAATTCTGCCAGTTGAGGTTTAAGTTTTGGTTTTTGGCTAAAATATAATAGTTACCCCTTTTTCTTTGATGTATTCAATCTGACGTGAAGACAGCGAGTCTTTTGCTTATATTGAGGTTCTAAATGTAGCAGGGCTAGGCTGCTTTAAACCCTAGATCCATGTCCCAAAGCTGGATCCTGTCTGCTTTGCAGATAGCTGGTGAGGGAAGCTATATTTATGGGACCTCTTTGCGAGTGACCCGTTGCCCACGTCGGGCTAGCATCATGAAAAAGAAAAACTATGGTATTTGTCATTTACCGTTACTTATTCGGACTATAGTGGATTTAATTATCCCGGAAGAGTTCCTTGTTTCATGCACGGTCTGTGTGTATCAAAAAACTCAGGGGACATTCTGAGTTAATTCCCATATATATATATATATATATATATATATATATATATATATATATATATATATATATATGTGTGTATACATACATACAGTGGCGCTCATAAGTCTTTGTACAGAGAAATATTTCAGTTATATTCGTCCTTATCTTTTGTACTATGCATTGAATAGTTATGAAACGTTTACTTTTCGTTTGGAAAATTTAACAAATAAGAAAATTTGTTTAACCTCAGCATCTAATGTAAAACATCAAAGAATTTGAGGAAAGTAAAAAACAAAAACTAAAAAGCAAACGTTTCCGTACATTCACTTACAAAATTATTTTATACTTTATGTGTCCATCATTGGCTTGAATGACTTCAATGGCTCGTTTTGAATTCTAGAATTTTGTCTTTTAATCTTCATGGAAGACGGATGACTGTACACTGTACAGGCCATTAGTAAGCAACGGGTCGTCGTGGTAAAAGGTGTTTACAGATCTTAAGAGATCTGTTATTGCTGCACACGAGTGTGGAAAGAGTTATAGGAAGATAGGAGAAGAACTTCCGTTTCTATTTCGGACGGTTGCTGCAGTTATAAAGAAATGGAAAGTCTTTGGAACACTCAAAACTCAACTAAGGTGTGGACGATCTTGCAATATTTAAGAAAAAACTGCTAGACAGATTGAAAGAATGGCTGCTGCGAATCCGTGAGTGACTGCGGGTGATATTTGCCAAACATTAAGATTGTCTAAGATCGATGTCCATCATTCTACTATACGTCGTACATTGAGAAAGAATTGTCATCATGGAAGAGGTACACGAAGAAAAATTCTGCTACGAAAAGCGCACAAAGAAGCCCTTTAAAGCACGCCAAGGATCATCAAAATGATGAATTTGCATTCTGAAAGAAGGTGCTTTGGGCAGACGAGATCAAAATTGGATTATTCGGGAACAGCGAGCAAAGGTATGTTTCGCGGAAATCAGATACTGCATTCGAGGAGAAAAAAGAACACCCTTCCTACTGTTAAACATGGTGGTGATAGTTTGCTTCTTTGGGGATGCTTTATCACTTCTGGTACAGGAAACCTCGTTGTTAACACTGAAATCTTGAATTCGAAAAAATACCATGAAATTTTAGAAGAAAATGTATTGCCTTCATTTCGGGAGTTGCGAATGAGTCGCAATTGGGTACTGCAACAAGATAATGACCCAAAACAAAAGTAAGAGTACCATGCAATGGCCTTAACGAAAGAATTTCAAGCTTCTCGAGTGGCCCAGACAAAGTCCAGATCTCAATTTAATCGAAAATTTATGGTTTGATTTGAAAAAAGCTGTCTGGAAGATAAACCCTTCGAATCTGAATGAATTGCAACAATTTTCTACAGAAGAATGGGTTAAAATTTCTACTGAGAGATGTCGAAACCTTGTAGAAAAGTACTCAAAACAAACTACTGAAGTCATTGAAGCAAAAGGTGGATACATAAAGTATTAAATAACTTTGTAAATAAATGTACGAAAACTTTTGCATTTTAAATTTTTCCTTTTTATTTTCCTCAAATTCTTTGATGCTTTACTTTAGATGATGGAGTGGAATTAATTTTTTTATTTGTTAATTATTTCCAAACGAGCGGTAAACTTTTCATAACTATTCTATGCATGGTACAAAAGATAAAGACGAATATAACTGAAATATTTCACACACACACACACACACACACACACACGCACACACACACACACACACACTATATATATATATATATTATATATATATATATATATATATATATATAGTTTGAGTTACAAGGACAAGTGCAAACTTTAAAGACTTTTCGGTCCACTCTGGAGGTTCTTGTTATTAAACTAGTGCATTCCTTTGATAGTCTAGCAGTAGTAGAAAACTGGATAGAAAAGCATAAGGCTCTCTCTCCACCCTCCGCCACCCTCCCGGCCAGAGGCAGGTACGGAAAAAGGTTGAAGAAAATACCTTGACCCTGAAAAAGTAGCCAAGGGAATTTTACAGGAAAGAGAATAGATAAACGAGCTTTACAATTACGCTACGCACACATAGAAATCGTACACTTGCTAGAATCGTTGTATAAACTAACAATAATATATTATATTTGTGCTTATCGTATATCAACTATATCTCTATTTGAGAGAGAGAGAGAGAGAGAGAGAGAGATGAGAGAGAGAGAGAGAGAGAGAGAGATTTAATCCCGACTGAGAAAACCTAATGAAATTAAAGATAAGGTCATTTCCGAATAATATAAAGAGGAGAAATTTTAAACCTAACACTAATGGAGATGCAGTGTCAACCCTTAAGTTATGCCAACAGATAGATATAACATACTTTCAAATTGGCACATGGTCCATATGACCCGTTATTGTATCACTTATGGTTAAATAGGAGTTCGTCTTCGTTCACTGATGACGAAGGGATCTTACAGTTTTACGTAGGATCCGAACCACGGGCCGCCACATCATCTGAACGAGGAACAAGGCCATCCATTTGACCAATAAACAGATCTAACGTCGCTTAACCGTGTTGATCTAACGGGAAGCGGTGTTGTGACATCTTTTCAAAGGATGTATGCCATTCGAAAGTAACTGAAGCACAATTAGGCATTTTAACTCCTTAAAGGAAGCTTAATTATTTTTATTTTAATTACATTATATATATATATATATATATATATATATATATATATATATAGAGAGAGAGAGAGAGAGAGAGAGAGAGAGAGAGAGAAAATTAGGTGAGAGTGGTCCAAAGCTGAGTATGAGTAAAAAGATCGTCGGTTGATAGAAACCACCTGCATGTCGGAGCCTTTGCCATCGAGCAATTAGCATATCTGATGCACATGCTCGATGGGGTGCGCGGTAGTTATGCGCAAAGAGACAGAATGAAACATCTGACTTTGTGGGGGGTCGGTCGCATGCTGAACTCCAAAAATATAATGTAAATTGTCTCATTCTTGCTTTATTGGAAATTTTAGAAACAAATTGGCTAATATTTTACTGATAATAAGATATTAAGCCCTGTGGCATACAGCGATAATTCACGGTTTATCCACACACACACACACATATGTGTATATGTATATATATATATATATATATGTGTGTGTGTGTGTGTGTGTGTATCATATATATATACAGTATATATATATATATATATATTATACTGTATAACCTTTGTTTGTCTCAAAGTGTGTGCTTAACGTGGATTTTGAACCACGACGCACCAGGGAAGTCAGAAATTACGAAGTTCTCACCCGGACTCGATTTCACGACCTCCCAATCAGCAGCTCAGTGTCTTAACCACTACGCTGCCCAAGGTACCCGTTTATCTACCAACCAATTTTTTTGTATGGAGTGATGAACATCTGGGTGAGCTGAGCGCCGCCTGCCCTCGCCGGGAATCGAGTCCCCGACCGGTGAATTCGTAGTCAATGATTCTAACCACTACACCACCGACAACTTTATCAGTAATTTAATATCCTGTTCTTTCTTGCCCATAACTTATTCCTTCGATCTCATCGATGCCCTTCATCCGCAGTACCGCAGTACCGCTTCAAAATTTATACAAAGAACTGTACATCAGGTGATTTTTTAAATATCTGACACTTTTAAAGGTTTGTATTTTTTTTTATTAACTGAAATAAAGGCATGAAAATGCGCACATGGGGAATTAGTCTCCTAGTGCAAAACATGCTCTGTGTGATGTCCTCTCAGCTCATTAACTCTTTGCACACGAGCAACAAAATTTTGCAGTGCTCCGGACTTCTGTTGAAATCTGAGAAAGTTCTTGTTCAATAGATGCTTTCAGTTCATCTCTTGAGTGTTGATTCTGTTTAAACACTCTATCTTTTAAATAACCCCATAGGTAAAACATAAAAGTCACAAGGGTTTAGATCTGGTGATGTTGGTGGCCATGATATTCCTTTATCATAAACCGCAGGAATTCGACTGATGGACGGCTCACAAGACCTTTCTGCTGATCACAAACACTTCCCATTTTTTCGAATTGTCTAATAAAATGGTAAATACTGTCTTGAGAAGGTGCGTCACGAACATGAAAATGCGCACGAAAGTTTCTTTGCACTGAGACGCAGGAATTTCCATTGGAATAGAATGTTTTAACGATGAATACTTTCTGTTCGAGACTATAAAACGACATTTTGAATAAAGATGGCCTAGGCCAGTGGTCTCCAAAGTGGGGTGCGCCTGCCGGTCTACGGGGTGCGCGAAGAAAATTTGATGATTCTGATTTATCAATGTTTTTTCGTAGAAAGTTTTTGAATTTCAAGATGACCGAGAAAGAAAATACTCGCTAACACATAGTCATTCCTAGGAATTTGCGAGATAGTATTCGCGATATCGCTTACTTGCGATTAAAATTTAGCAAACTAAATATCACAATTCGAGATCGCCGCATTATTTTGTAAAATAACTGTTGATTGACATCAGGGAAGATACAAGTTTACGAACCGAATTTCAACAGAAAACTGCACAATTGGTGGATTGGATTAAAAAATGAGTACCCAGACTTAGTAAGCGCAGCGAACGATGCGCTCCATCCATTTGGATCTACATATCTGTGTGAGGTGTCTTTTTCTGCTATGATAGGTATTAAAACCAAGAATAGAAAAAAACTGAACTTGGAACCGGACCTTTGAATCGCTGTATCACAAAGTGTCAAACCAAGATTTTCAGAAATTATGAAGCACACTCAGCCACTATTAATTTGCTAGTAAATAATGAAAGGATATATATATATATATATATATATACACACACACATATATATATATATATATATATATATATAATATATATATATATATTAGTGGTGGACCGGATGTCAGTTTTTCAACATCTGTGGATGCGGATCTTTAATTTCAATATCCGCGGATGCGGATGCGGATATTTAGTTAATCTATCAAAATAATATAGAATTATGAATATATGACATAATTGGTACTTGTGGGTTATCTGTCGCCACTTTTTAATATTTTTTTTATTTATTTATTTTATATATTAAGAGAAGAGGATTCTTTATATTGTACGGCATTGACGATTGGTTAGGTTAAGTCGTGCTAGTTTGGTTAAATACCGTTTTATTTAACCAAACTAGCACGACTTAACCTAACCAATCGTCAATGCCGTACAGTATAAAGAATCCTCTTCTCTTAATATATAAAAATAACTAAATAAAAAAAATATTAAAAAGTTTTTTATTTAACCAAAGTAGCACGACTTAACCTAACCAATCGTCAATGCCGTACAGTATAAAGAATCCTCTTCTCTTAATATATAAAAATAAATAAATAAAAAAAATATTAAAAAGTGGCGACAGATAACCCACAAGTACCACATAATTTTTCAAATTTCGTGATATTACTATTATGGCAGGCAATGCATAAGAATTAAAATTAATATTAATGTTTTCATTATGATAAAAATAATAACTTTCTCAAGAGTTTCAGCCACAGAAAATTCAATGAAACAAGTTTCATTCAATTTTCTCTGTTACCAGGTATTTATATTTTGAGGTTTATATATTTGTTTGTTCATTAATAACACTGGTCAACACTCATTTTATTGCCAATCATATTAGAGTGATTTTGGAGTAACTTTGTGGTGCTGATTCCGAATATGACATCGGTTTTGCTAGATTGGCTCTAATTTATGAGATAATTGGTACCCCATTGAAACACGTAAAAATGCAAAAAATTTAATGTTCAGGCGGAGCCTACTTACAAATCGCATTGAAATTGTCTCAAATCATACAAAAGTAAACACATGAAATACATAATGGCATTTTATTCGGTATAATAACAGATAAACAGAGTAAGCTGATTCGCATAATTACAATTAATGTATAGTAAATCTCTGTTTGTACGATTCTCTTTTATGTGGGTTATCAGGACAATCACGTTGGAGGTTCCAGCAATAGTCTGCCATCATGTGTCTGTCCCATCTGCCTCGATACCTTTCCTCCATCACCTTGATATCTTGATGAAACCTCTCCCCTTGTTCCTCGCTAAAATCACCAAGATTATCCGGAAATCTGTGTAAGTGGCTATGGAGAAAGTGTACCTTTATGCTCATATTAGTACCCAACTTTTCAAAGTTTGTGAGCATGTTTTGCACCAGTTCTTCATAATTGTCTGCTTTGTGGTTACCCAAGAAGTTCTTGACAACTGAGACATAACTGCACCAGGCAGAAGCTTCAACACCATTCATAAATTTTGTGAAATTAGAATCCTTGATAAGTGTATGGATTTGAGGGCCATCAAAGATTCCAGCTTTTAGTTTTTCCATACTTAGTCCAGGGAACGATTTACAAATGTATTTGAAGCAATCGCCATCTTTGTCCAAGGCCTTAACAAATTGTTTCATTTGTCCCAGCTTGATATGAAGTGGTGGGAGGATGATTTTTTCCCTGTCAACCAAAGGCTCGTTAATGATGTTCGCTGCACCTACAGTCATGTTTTCTCTTGAAGGCCATGTCACTTTTTTCCAATGATCTTGCCTTGCCCTACTATCCCATAAACACATAAACAGATGAAACAAGGGTACTTCGTATATCCACTTTGCTGCCCAAGAAAGAAGTTTACCATCTTTAGATCAACACAAATAGGCATCTGGTGCTCATGATAGCAGAGTTTCTGCAGGACCATTTTGATATTTTCATATTCTTCTTTAAGTTTTGTTGAGTGAGCAATTGGAAGAGATGCATATCGGTTACCATTGTGCAATAAAACACATTTCAAGCTTCTACTGGAGCTGTCTATAAAAAGCCGCCAATCTCCTGGTCGATATTCCAGTCCCATTTGAAGAACAAGTCCAGGGATGTTATTGCAGTATACAAGTTCTTCATCTTGGCTGAAGTAAGGAAGAAGTCCAGCCTCTCTTGTCCGATAACCTGTTATTTTAGCTTCTGGCTGTAGACAGTTCTTTTCTTTTAGTCTGGATGCTAAAAGTTCAGATGCTTGCTTTGACAGACTGAGGTCCCGTATCAGATCATTGAGTTCGTCTTGGGAGAACTGCTGAGGTGTTGAAATGCTTCCTTCATAGTCACTTCCACTACTACCACCTAAGTCCTGAATTTCTTCAAATTCTGACAACGGAAGGTCGGGCAGTGTGGTAAACACTGGTATGGGAACGTCTTCGCTGTGTGACACAGGTCGCCTTGCTGATTCCAAATTGGGATAATCCCACTTGAGTTTCTTGTATCGATTGAAACCTTTCACATTAACCACACAGAAATAACAATCGTCGTGGTGTTTTTCGGCTCTCGCCACACCATAGGCACACCGAAGTTTAAACTTTTCCTTTCTCGATTTTTCCACTGTCGTAAGCATTCTACACAGGTTTTGCAAACCTTATGGGGAACCCATGACTTGTCTTGGTCTCCAAGCACCACGCCAAAATACGCAAGATAAACTTGCTTTACAAAGTCTGTGATGGTTTTTCTTTGTTTTTGCAGAGTGTATTCGCCGCAAATGTAGCAGAATACATTAGGATTGTTTAAGCAGCCTCTTTGTGAAGAACTCATATTTCTCTGAAAAAAGAAAACAATAAAATTATAAGTTCATTTCATATTGACTTATGTACACTAAGTACATGTATACAAATACATTACACGGACGAGAAACACTAAAAACACAACAGACAACACGTACCGCTCCACTGCCAACTGTCAACTGACTACTGGTTGGGTGGCCGATGACTTATATACGGAGGGGGAATATTCTAGAATGATCGCGGAGTAAACACTAAGAATATTCGCGTGTCTCACCATCTAGAATGTTCCGGTAGTTTCCTATATGCACGCGTTATGGTTACGTTTCCTATTAATTGAGGGTATTCATTATCTCAAGAACTAGAGCCAAATCGGAAAAACTACTTTCATTTTGGAATTCAGCAACCCCAAAATACCCTAAATTCGTACGAATTTCCTTGGCAACGAAACAAAAATTTTTTTTTGTTGAGCTGTGTAATTAATACTTTACATGAAACGTGCATGACTGGGTCTTATAAGCTACTTTATAAACTAATTTAATTGTAAATTGCACAATTTATTAGAGGTAATATCCACATAACATCCGCAGTCAGAAGTGCGGATGCGGATGTTAAAAATGATGCGGATGCGGATATCCGGTCCACCACTAATATATATATATATATAATCTTCATGTTCATTAGGGGTGCGTGTTATTTATTTTTGCTGATTAAAGGGTGCGTGATCAAAAATGTTTGGAGACCACTGGCCTAGGCTATGCAACTCCTCATGCAAAATGATTTTATTTCAGTTAATAAAAAAATAAACACCTTTTAAAGTGTCAGATGTTTAAAACCTTACCTTATATATATATATATATATATGCAGGCCCTCTCAGAGGATCAGAGAGGCCCGGGCCACTTCCAGCTTTTGAGGCCCATAGCTAAACCCAATTATTACTGTTACTGCAAAACATTATATTCAAACCTGAAAGTTTCTAAATTTGAGGTCCCCCTTAAGCTTGAAGCCCAGGCCAAATGGCCCTCCTAACCTCCCCTCTGATAGGCCCTGTGTCGATATATATATATATATATATATATATAGAGTCCCAAAAAATCCTTATTTTTATGTGTCCGTTAATTTATAATGATGAATATTTTATTATTGGGGTTTCTTATTCAGGAAAGTAAGGGAGTGGGATTTTTATTCCGCATGTACCTACATGCATACACCAAGACATTTCTAATGATGTTTCATTACTTAATAACTAATAAATATTGTATATTGAAACCGTTCTTTCACCATTTCATACTTAAGGCCTAATTTTTTAGAAGATACCGCTACCAATAGACTATAGCCTACTAGGCCATAGAAGGCCTTACTAAGCTATAGTCTTCAGGGAAAGCTAAATCTTGACCAAGCCTAGTAGTGTGTGAGCAAAAAGGGAGACGGACAATTTTGGTGGAAGGGCGTCAAGCGGAGCTCACGTCCGGTTGTGAGGTATATTTACAAAAATTTTTTGGCATGATGACATCATGCCAAGGGATAAAAACAAAAACAAAGAACAAACAAAGTAAAAACTTAAAACAAACAAACAAACAAACAGACGAGCAAAAATAAATAAATAAATAAACATACATTCGCTGACGAGATGTATTTGAGGCAGGGGTAGGGGGAGAGGTTAGGTTAACCTAACCTAACCTAAGGGTAGACCGAGTTGAGGAGGAAAAGTAAACTTCATGAGACTTTTTATGAGCTATATTTAAGTCTGATATGACCTTCTCCTGGAATTGTCAGCGCCCGCACTCCCCGTTGAGTCTGCAGCGTTTTAACCCATATACCCAGGGCCGTTTCCTGGCATAAGCAGACTAAGCGGCCGCTTAGGGCCCCGCTGCTACTAGGGGGCCCCTAGACAGGCTCCCAGGTCATAGCTTAGTTGGCAAGAATAGGAATACAGCTGAAGTTATTATTATTATTATTATTATTATTATTATTATTATTATTGTCGTATTAATTAAAGTTTTTGTATGAGACAAATGTGATAAAACGGAGACAAACGAAACGTTTTGGTCGTTATGTGTAAATAACTATTGTGAGATCTTATTTCTATATTATTTAACTTTATTCTTACTATATGCTTATACTTTCCTAAATGCTTAATTTTTTTAGTATTGTAAAACATTATTATTATTATTATTATTATCATCATCATTATTATCATGATTATTATTGTTTAGCAGATTAGTTGTGGTTAACTAGATGTGACTTCGTGCATCTTGGAAAATGAAACATTATCCATCAGGAGCTGAAAAACGGAAAAAGAAGAAAATAGAGGAGGAGAAGCTTTCCAGTAGCAGAGGTGAGATATGCCACTTGTATATTCTTATGATTACAGTTCAGGCAACTAGGTTAGGTAGACCATCAAGCTAGGCAAGTGCTCAGAATCGTGTAAAGTAAGCTAGTCTCTGTAATATTTATAATATTTCGAAATGTGAAATTTAATGGGTCACATCACCTCAAATTCTGTTCACACAGATCATTTATATTTCAGTAGTGCTCCTGAGAAGAACATAACATTACATATTCTGTTAGATTTTGCTAAAATACTCTTTCTTATCTTGTTTGATAATTATCAAACAAGATAAGAAAGAGTATTTTAGCAAAATCTAGCAGAATATGTAATGTTATGTTCTTCTCAGGAGCACTACTGAAATATTTGGAAAAGCCATCCTGAGCAAAGCCTGATGAGCATCATGAGCCAACAGCAGGACCATCCTCTATGCAACCTCAAACACCAGTAGAAGTAGAGCCTGATGAACCAACAAGTGGCCCATCTTCTGTTCAGCTTCAAACACCACACACAGGCATTTCTACTGAGCAACAAGAAACAAGATCTGCTCCACCGCTTGATCCGTATGACTGGCCAGTTGTCCTGTCAGATGCCTTGAAGACAGATCTGGTCTCTCGAGGACCATTTCAAATCAGTCTAGATTTCACATTCCAACATCAGAGAGGCCCTGTTGGAAGTCATGCCACAGATGCCATAGCCAGGACTGAAGCACAAGCACTTGCAGAGGAGGTAGGGTCTTATCGCTTTCAGATTTGCACAGTAGTATGGTATGACATTCTTCATGCAGTTAACCATGTGAGAAAACTTCTGCAGTCTCCTACAATGCAGTTTGATGTGGCAGTCAACCTCCTCACAAAAACAAAAGACTCACTCACCAGCTATAGAAACACAGGTTTTGTTGCAGCACAAGTCGTAGCTAGGGACATATGTGAGGAAATGAATGTGGAGACTGTGCTGAAGGAGAAGAGGCTCAGATCCACAAAAAAGCACTTTGCTTACGAAGCTTCTGACGAACCATTTACAGAAGCCTTAAAGAGGCTGGAAGTCAAATTTTTCAATGTGGTGGCGGATTGTGCCATCGGGTCAATAAATGAGATTCAAAACATTAGATGATGTGAGGGACATATTTGGGGTTCTCCTAAACTTCACCACAATGAATAAGGAAGACTTGTCCTGCAAGTGTGAAAAGCTCTCTAAGATACTGAGCTCTGGAGCTGACTCTGACATTGATGGAAGAGAACTGGCCCTCGAAATTAAGAACTTGCCGACTTTACCTTCACACAACATGACTGCATTGAAGCTGCTCTCCTTCATTCATCAGAAGCAACTGGAGGAACTACAGTATATCCCAATCTCTGGGTTGTACTAAGAATTGCCTGCACTCTACCTGTGACAGTAGCGTCAGCCGAGAGGAGCTTTTCTAAGATGAAGCTAATCAAGAACTACCTCAGATCATCAATGGGGCAGGATCGCCTCAGTGTCCTTGGCATCATAAGCATCAACCATGACGTTGGCAGGGAGATTTCATATGATGATGTTATTGATGATTTCGGCCAGAAAAAATCTAGGAGGCAAAAATTTTGAAGATACAAACTGTTCTGTATAACTGTTAGCTATTACACAATTGTATCGTAGAGTTAGTAATTGTTTGGTAGTTGATAATTGCATTATTTTTTATACATAGTTCTGTGTCATTTACTCTAAAAAATGTATAAGCTAATTTTCAGGAATTTCATGAAGAGTATTTTTTCTGTTTGTCTTCTGAAAGTACATATTTGTTGTTTTTGACATAAATGTTTCATTAAAATTGTTTCATAATTGTTTTTTATTAAAACAGCCATTTTTTGTATGTGTGTGCTGAGGTGATGTAAGGCGTGAGTTGGTGGATGGAGGGGTGGGGCCTCAAATGGGTATACTGATTAGGGCCCTCTAATGACTAGAAACGGCCCTACATACACCCCTACACCACTTCTGGCCGCACGATAACGTTTCCAGAGCATTGTTCCATCTGTTGTTATGCCATACAGCTTCTGCCATAGCAATTGCCGAAGTCTTGCACCTTCTGAAAAATGTCGGCTGCACGGTGTGTTCCTTAAGCGGTAAGCAAAACAAGAATTCCTCTTTCATGGCATTCTCATGCGGATATCTCACGAACGCAACCAGTTGTTCTGCCTTCTTTCTTCTGCGTGTACGTGTCAACTTCGGTGCGGAAGCTACATATACAGTATACTGCAGCTTTAATTTGGAATAGATACAAACAGAGAAACATGAGAAGCTTTGAGAATATTCGCGAACTTGCATTATCTTTTCGAGACTGTTCAAGGACAGTGGCGAATATTCTGGAACTCTGCTATTTTATAAATTGTTATTTTCCTATATTTATATATTTATATATCTAGTGTTTATTTTTTAAAGCAATAGAATACAGGATGTAACAGCAGTATAAAGGCTTAATAGTATTTGAAATGCACTTAGTTTTTTGAGCCACCTTTGTGTTGGCTCGGCACAAACATTTCATTTCGCAACCCCCGTGGAAACGCGGTCGCGATCTTCAAGGGAGGCGACCCACCTTTTGAGAAACACTGCTCTAGAGCAACCTTTTCAGTTTCTAATATGGACAGTTGTGCAGTCACTAAGCTTAAATTCTCTTGTTCTGTTGCAGAATCTATAGTGGCAATGACCTTTAGCTATGCGGAAAGGAAAACAAAAACGCGCGCTTCCATCGGACCCTTAAGGAAAGGAAATAATGAACTAACATACTTCAATGCCCCCAAAAGTGACAAAGCAATACCTGACATAGATGCATTCTTCGAAGAGAAATTGCAAGGAGAATGTACAACAGACTTTAATTTTACCCCAGAAGATGTAGCGAGAGCTATATGACAAATGAAATCACATTCAGCTGCAGGTCCGGACAAATGGAACGCACTACTGATTAAAAACTGTAAAAATGAAATAGCTACAACCTCATACTGGATATGGAGAAGATCCCTAGACACTGGGGGAAATACGGAGCACCTTGAAAAGCGCGAACATTGTCTCTACTGTATATACTGTATAAAGGAGGGGATAGATCTCACGCAAAGAACTATAGACCAGTGTCATTGACGTCCCACATCACGAAAATATTTGAAAGAATAGTCAGAGAGAAAATATATGACTTCTTGGAGACACTGGAAAGATTCAACGAAAAGCAGCACGGATTCCGATCAGGAACATGCCTAACACAACTTATAGAGCATTATAACAATATTCTAGATGCACTTGAAGGCAATAAAAACTATGATGTCATGTTTCATGAAACATATGGGAATAACAGGCAAAGTGCGAAAATGGATCTACAACTTCCTCAGATAACCAGGCCCGGCCCTAGGGTTGCTGGCGCCCCGGGCAAGCTGAACTTCGGCGCCCCGGGCAAGCTGAACTTCGGCGCCCTTATAAGTATAATTTTTAAAAATTTTCACAAGGAGGAAAAACTACAAATGTAGGAATAAAGAGTTTATTACAATATACAAGCTAAAGAAAACAGTTCAAACACAGCATCAAAGTTTCAAATCCTTTCATTAATATAACTAGAAGAGAGAGACCGTATCTACATTACTGGCAATGATCTCCACACATTTCTGTTACAAACAAACACTGAGTGGAGGATGGTTGGGTGAGAGAAAGTCCGAGTGGTACCGTTGATCTCCTAGAGATCATTGTCAGATCAAATTTTCCAAGTAGCTCAACAAGATCTAAAAAATTCCCATTGTGCGGTGTAAATAATGTGTCTGAAGTTCCTCTGAAAGTCAAATTGTGTTCAGCTAAATACAGAGTGATGCTCATTAAACGTTCCAAAACTTTACACCAATGCTCTCGTTCTTTTTCCACACGTGACTGCATCTCCTTATCAATAGTTTTATTAGTCTGCAATCGCAGTGATGTCTCAAACCACTTCTTATGACATTCTAGATGATGAACTGAATTTTCATGTGATTGCAAATATTCATGAGCATGCTTCCAGTCATTAATTCCTGATTTTCCTAAAAATGACTTATTTGAGAAGCCAAAAATTTTGCAACAAAAGCAATAAATTTTATTGGTGCTCTCTGAATAAACAAGCCACCTTCTAAGAAAATTTTCACCGTTGTTAATTTTCCTATACATCATTGTCACAGAGAAACTACGTTTATTTGCATCTTTTGGAAAACTGTACTGTTTATTAATAGGATGCGGCCCATTCATAATGATGTGATCAGTTTCTGCCACTGATAATTCATCTGGCCAGTTTGCTGGATCATAGTAGTTGACATTTCTTTTGGGGGAGTTTTCAAATTTACTTTCAAAATTCTCAGAATTCCCGACTATGACATTATTGGTCAAGTCTTCAACAACATTGCAAATGCGATCGTGATCTTTTGATTCATGCGTGCAATCGTTCTTTCCTTCAGAAAGTACAGTATCTTCAGTTGGTTTGACTTCACAAACATTAGATGACAAATCTGTAGAGATAGATGTAGCTGAAGAAATTGAGCCTGCATTGTTCCCACTGTTAGACTTAGGACTGAAAAAACTTGATAGCTTTGAGTGTTTCTTGGCTGCTGCTTCTTGTTGAAGACGCCTTTTTCTGTTTTCATGGCCGGATAACTTTTTTGAAGGCATTTACGAGCTAGGAACAGAGTAAAAAAAATCTAAAATGGAATATATGCATGTGTGTGTGTGTGTGAACTCTGAATCACGCAATAAGCATCCACGCTTAGGTTTCAAAATTCAACAGTTACAATACACTAACGTAACTGACTATATTTTATCATATATGATGTCACAGGCCAGGGCGATCCCATATAATAATTTTATAAAAAATAAATCTTTAATATTAATAATTTATTATAATAAAGAGTAATTCCTAAGGAATTTTACTTTACACACAAGGGTGCTTTTTTTTTAATATTTATATGGTATTTTGGAGGGAAAATTTTAAATAAAATTCATACTATTAAAATGAATTATACTTTTATTCTAATCCATATAATTGATTCTTTTATAAAGATGAAATCATTTTAAATTTTTTTATAAAGATGAAATGGATCAACCTCGCTTTTTCACCACAAATTATATATAAACTATCACCTCCTCACAAAAATGTGAGGAGGAGGTGATAGTTTATATGTGTTTCTACTTATTATTGGATCAACCTCGCTTTTTCACCACTGTGGTGAAAAAGCGAGGTTGATCCAATGAAATCATTTTAAAATAACCAAGAAAACAGATAAGATGATACAGACATTCGTAATAAAAAGATTTATTAAAAAGGAGTATTCTTTTTGTAAGACATAAAATGTTTGAAATAAATGAAATATCACAAACCCCTACCAGAATCTCCATGATTGTATATTTTCTCGAAAGAAGATAAAAATTCAAGTTTTGTCGGATAAGATTTCTGCAAGAGCATATATTTATTTGAATAAAAATCTTCAATAAAAAATTTTGTATGTAAAAAATTTATTATATCGGATCGCCCTGGCCTAGGATCGCCCTGGCCTGCGACATATGATGATTGTAAAATAACTTAAGAACAGCCAGATAAACACTTCATAAAAATTATAAAATAATTTACTTACATTTCAGCAGGCTATGCTGCCTAGCCTATGCAGCTCTGGTCCTGAGTCCTGACAAGAGATCAGACGGTCCACACCCGCAAGAAACAGAAAGACAACCAATGTGGCTTATACCTGACCCGGCCGACCCCCACCCCCACCTTCAACTCCCACGCTCACCTACACGGCCACATCAACCTTTGTGACGTGTTATCATCCCACGACGGGCCAAGCTGACCTCAGCCATACTACATAAATATTGGCTAATATATAAAATATAAATAAATAAAATTAGAATGCATTATTAAATATCTTATATAATTCAAAGGTCACTAAAACATCATTAATTGTTGCAAATAAACTTACAGATATGCAAAGTCTTATATCGATCACTATACCCATTTCCCGCGTCCTGAGCCGCCCGCAGCCCAGTCCCACCTTAGGTGACGTGTACTAGCTGACGGTAGTGGAAATTTCCTTTGTCAATTGTTTTTCACAGTTTGGTCACCATAACAGAAAGGATTAATAATCAGATTCTCGAAAATATTACTCCACTCAAGGAATTTTAACATTTTGGTTTTTTAGTTCATTTTATTTATTATTTTCACATTTTTCTCTTTGTATTTGGAAGATCCCAAACACATGACGTGGCGCCCCCTAGCACGTGGCGCCCCGGGCAACTGCCCGAGTTGCCGGTACCTTCAGCCGGCCCTGCAGATAACGCCTACAAGTCGTCAAAATTCAAGGTGTATCATCATCAGATTCAGAAGTACGCAGCTTAGTACCACAAGGTACAGTACTGCCCCCACTCCTGTTCATTATCCTGCTAACAGACATAGACAGTGGAGTAAACAGCAACAGTATAGTAACATCCTTTGCGAACGATACAAAGGTCAGCAGAAAAATCAGCGATGCAAATGAAGTGGAGGCCTTGTAGAGGGACACGAACAAAATAAACACATGGCCAGAAGACAACAATATGACTTTTAACACCGAGAAATGTCAGCTCTTGAGATATGGTAGAAATGAGGAACTTAAACAGACTACATATCATGCTCCAGATAGAGAGGAAATTCAGAGAAGCACGAAAGCGGTAGACTTGGGGGTAATAATGACCGATGATGCGAAATTTGAGATACAAAATCAGATAGCAATAAACAAAGCAAAAAGAGTCGCGGGACAGGTACTAAGAACGTTCAAAAGGAGGGACAAGACAGTAATGATTCCCCTGCTGAAAACACTGATCATACCAAAACTTGAATACTGCTCAGTTTTGACATCTATGAAAAGGAAGAAATTAATAATCTAGAAGAAACGCAGAGACATTTCACAGCCAAGATTGATGGCTACAAAGAACTCAACTACTGGGAAAGACTACGTAAACTAAATCTGTACTCCCTAGGAAGAAGAAGAGAGAGGTACACCATAATCTACATGTGGAAAATGATCGAAAAACTGGTACGAAACCTCAAGCTAAACTCAATTACCATCCAAACAACGCTGGAAAATAGGAAAGGCAGAATGCGTAGTGTTCCCAAATTAAAGGCCCGACAAGGGACTTCCTCAACACTGAAGGAAAATAGCTTGGTTAACAGGGGCCAAGACTTTTTAAGGACCTCAGAAACGTTACAGATATCAAAGTTGAAGTATTCAAGAGAAGACTAGATGCCTGGCTCAGGACGGTACCAGATGAGGCGGGCGTACCAGGCTATGTGGGGTGGAGAGCGCAAGAGAGCAACTCGCTCCTCCACCAAGCCAGGCCTAGAGGCGGTACCACCAGCTTGACCTTCGTGTAAAGAGAGACCAACACACGGAACCTGAACGAGGTTAACGAGGTTATATATATATATATTATATATATATATATATATATATATATATATATATATATATATATACACACATCCAAATAAGAAGGGAATAAACTACTCGGCGGTTTATTCTCTTTACACCCGAAAGTGTATAAAGTATTAGTGAATCCGTGTAAGTAGTTTCACCGCAAATGGTTAGAGTGCAATTGCATGCAATATTGATCAAATGTTGCAAGGTGCCACTCACTCCACCCCCTTGTTGCAAGGTGCCACCCCTCCCCTCCCCTCCCACCAAGGTGCACCCAAAAAAAGAAAGGAAAAAAGGGGAATACCCGAGCTGCCACAAGCTGGGGGAATTCACCTCCCTGAGAGAGAGGTGATATATATATATATATATATATATATATATATATATATATATATAACGTTTGAGTTGTCAGATTGCGTTATTTAATTAATGGAGCTATTCTTGACAGTTGGCTTAGAAATCGGTCAGTCGGCTTAGAAGACGTAACCAGCCATAGTGTATTCATATATATATTTATTGAAGGTGCATTGTTTATATATTTCCCATTACCTAGCTATTCCTTAATATAGATTATACAGGGTGTTTCAGGGGGAAAGGTCAATACTTCGGGAGGTGATAATATCGGTCAGTGTGAGAAAAAAAGTTCATATGAACATGTGTCTAATTCTGAATAGTTACGGAGATAGAGCTGTTTGAATCTACAAATACAAAAGCATTGTTAATGGTAATTAGAAAGAGAAACCAATTACTGTTTCTAATATTTAATGTTTAAATATTGGCATTTTGAATGGTATCAGATACAGAAATGACAATTTGTTACAGTTTACAATACGTTTTCGAAAATCCCACCGTCAACCTCAATGCACTTTGCAACTCGTGTGCGAAGATCGCGTGTTGTTCGTCTGAGTTGATCTTGGTGTTCCTTTATGCGGGCAGCAGCATCCAAAATGCGCGCGAGCAATTCGTCTCGTGTATCCACCTTTCTTTTGTAAACTTGACTTTTCATCCACCCCAACAAACAATAATCTAACGGAGAGAGGTCTGGAGACCTTGGTGGCTATTGAATGGGACCACCGCGGCCGATCCATCGACCAGGGAAAGTTTGATTTAGGTATTGCATCACCAGACGGGTAGAATGTGGAGGAGCTCCTTCATGCTGAAAGTACATACCAGCGCGTGTAGCCAAAGGAACATCCTCCAATAGTCCTGGCAATTCATTTTGCAGAAATTCTACTTAACTTTGTCCTGTAAGACGATTCTCTAAAGTAACATGGCCAATCAGCTGATCATCGATGATACCGCACCACACACTGGCAGAGAAGCGATGTTGAAAATTTGTTTCCACAGTGGCATTTGGATTTTCGTCTGACGACCGATGAGAGTTACGAGTGTTGTTGATACCGTCACGGGTGAAAGTAGCTTCATCGGTGAGCAGTATTAATCGAAGCAATCGGCGATTAGCATTTACCCAATGACAAAATTCCAGTCGCATGGCAGCGTCTCCTGGTTGAAGGTGTTGTAACTTGTACACGCTGTACATGATATGGATGTAAGCCTTCCTCACGTAATGTTCGCCATACTCTTGTGTGTGGTACACCGAAACGTGTAGAAATTCTTCGTGGGCTAGTAGTAGGACTACGCTCTACCAACTGAACAATGTTTTCCACTTCATCCACATCTTGTTGACCTTCACGTTCAGATGAAACATGAGCGCTGGGAAGTGTACCAGTCTCACGCAATGTGTTGAAAACCCTGGTAAACACTCTTCGATCCGAATTCTGCGGTTCGGAAACCGTCGACGGTATTCTGCAACAGGAGCTGTTGCACTTCCATCGCAAAAACCGCAGACATTCTGAGTTCATTCCCATCTTGAAATGGACATGTTATGTGCCTTGAAAAGTGGACGCTCAATTCTGCCAGTTGAGGTTTAAGTTTTGGTTTTTGGCTAAAAATATAATAGTTACCCCTTTTTCTTTGATGTATTCAATCTGACGTGAAGGCAGCGAGTCTTTTGCTTGTATTGAGGTTCTAAATGTAGCAGGGCTAGGCTGCTTTAAACCCTAGATCCATGTCCCAAAGCTGGACCCTGTCTGCTTTGCAGATAGCTGGTGAGGGAAGCTATATTTATGGGATCTCTTTGCGAGTGACCCGTTGCCCACGTCGGGCTAGCATCATGAAAAAGAAAAACTATGGTATTTGTCATTTACCATTACTTATTCGGACTATAGTTGATTTAATTATCCCAGAAGAGTTCCTTGTTACATGCACTGTCTGTGTGTATCATAAAAAACTCAGGGAACCATTCTGAGTTCATTCACACACACACACACATATATATATATATATATATATATATATATTATATATATATATATATAGAGCAATACATTCCAGAGCTGTATCCAAAGGGTACAGTATCGTAGGTGTCATGCACCTGGTAACGTTTCCTATAGGTGTTACGGCACACCTTCGTACCCCTTAGTTCCTTCTCGTCCCTCAGTTTCTGTGTCCGAAAATTGTGGGTCCCTACAGTCAGTTGGGGGGGAGGTCACCCTCATTTTCCAAGCACACTAGCTCCTTCAACGAGTCAAAGTTAACGACCCGTCGGTTCGCCTGGTTGAGCGTGATGCCCTTCGTCTTCACGATATATTTCAGCTTCTCACCCACCCTCACCCATACCCAATAGGTTTTTCGCCCTGTTGATACAAAGGAGTCAGCGTATGCACCATCACCATACTCATCCTTGATCTCGTCAGTCAACTCTCCGAGGATTTCCCCAATAGGCGGCATGTATTCACCCTCCCTCCCTGTGAATATTACGCTATCTGTGTCTGCGTACAGGACCCTCCGTCCAAGAGAGTGCAGTAGCCCCCAAAGCTTGATGCGTGCGTATGCCGTTGTGAAGTTGGCTACAGGTATGTTTGTAACACGCGAGATATCTGTAGCGAATTCGGTGATGTTGTACTTTATTATGTACGTATTACCTACATTCACGATCTCTATGACCTCTTTAACGGGGGCACTGGCATAATCCCACACCTCGTTATAACTTTGGGCTAGATGACCGTTCCCCTTGCCTGTATTCTGTGCAAATTTTCCCCAAAGACTATTTAGGCACAACTTTGCACTAAAGCACTTGCCAGGGTTCTTAACAATTTGGGCCCGGTCAAGTTGTATCCCTTTACGGTCACGGTAGCGTTGAATATACGCCAATTTTTCACCCTCAGTCTCAATCCCTCGCGGGTACCCTGATGCTTCTACCTTATCCTTCAGAAAAGTATTTATATACCGGGTGAAAAGGTTGGGTAGCTTCTGAAATCTCCACACCTCATATATCTTCAATATTCTGTAGCTATGGCGAACGGCTAGGTCCAGTTCAGGGCTTGTATATACACACCTCTGATCTTCCGTTGGTTGGGTTTGTGATTACAGGACCCATTGTTTTCCTCTGCGCATTTCACGCACAGGGGAAACATGAGCTTGTAATCTATAACGACGGGTAAGATCGGCATCCATAAATCGCGAAGGGGGAGAACGTCTACGAAAGAAAGACCGAAATAATTCCTGTTCAAATTTGCTGAGAACTCTTCTTTGGTGGGCAGGGCTGGTCCACCAGTTTTTCAGGTGCTCCTATGGGGTACGGATTGTTCTTCATCACGTAGGGATATAAAGAACAGAAATCGTAGTAATGGAGTTTCACACCCTCCGCAGACGGAAAGTATAGCTTGAATGGGTTTGTACGCCCTCCGAACAAGTTATCATCGCATTTGAGAGGGTCCAACACCACTGAGCGCTTGATGGTGTTCATTTCTTCGCGGTACTGTCCATCTGTTTCCATCCGTGCATCATACTCATGCTCCCACAAGATCTTGTGAGTGAACTGGGAGCCTATAATCTGATCGCGCTGCGGGTGCATGCAAGACTGTCGGCAGGAGATCTACCGTGGATATCTCCTACGATTCCACACTCAGGACGTGGACATCCATGCCACCAGCAACCGTTAAAGGAGTACACAGTCTTTTCACCAGTGACCCGGCCTTCGCTTAAACCATGAACCCAAAAAATACGACTATTGACCTTAATGGGTACTTCCCCGTATTGCGGGCATGTTTTATGTATACGCCGGTCTGCTGTTGTAGGTGTATGAGCCAGTAAATAGCCTTGTGCCCATAACTGCGGGGATTGTTCCTGTGAATGACGGCTAAGGGGCTAAGGTGTCTTTAGGCATGAAACTGTTCTTCAACATAGTAAAGCACAATGAGGCGATCGTTGTTGCGACTTGCAACGGGTCGCAATTGAACCGATCTATGTACATCCTTCTAAATGCCTGGAAGCATACTCTAAGCACGCGCACGTCATTCACACAATAACGCTCACATTCATCCGCTATATTGTCAGGAATATCTTCATTAAAACTGTTGTAGTACCGGTCAAAATCTTCACGCTCACTATCACACATGCTGGCATAGTTAAAGTAATGTTTGGTGGGAGGTAGTCCCCCGTAATTTAAAGTGTCGCTAGTGAGGAAAGTGTAAGGGAAATACCCTTTTGAAACTTCGGCTTGCAAGTAGATGTATGATAACTCTTTGGTTTAAGCAACCGTATATGTTTCTATATCGGAGTACACCGTTATACAAGGTCTATTTTTAGGCTTAGCATTTTTCATATAACATACATGCTTAACACCATCCGCCTTATATTTCTCGTGGCATGTAGAACAGTGAATTTCATCACATTTATGCGTGAATTTCCCCCAATTATCTTTCATATGAAACATTCCACAATCACAGATTCTCATCTTCCTGCAAGTGCCAATTGACTTATGGAGCTCAAAGCATTTATTATTGAAAAATGTACATCTCCACACATTACAGTCCCTCTTCTCAGCTTCAACTACACGACTTTCACATTTCGAGCTTTTACACTGCTCCCATACCATGTGGCATTCCTTACAATGTTTTACTATATCATCCGCAAATTCGAGACATCCCTTACACAACTCATGACACCGTCTATATTTTCGGCTTTCATCATAACTAGCGTAAAGAGCCCTTATATTACGGATGGGGAGATACGTTGTCTCTGACAGCCCTAAAAGAAGTAGGGGTCTTATACGATCTCTCACACAGCTTTTAAAAACATACACAGTCCTACGACGATCATCCATTCCAAATACAACTATACGAACTTTCATTTCCTGCTCCACCCTTCTCAGTTATTCAGGACCCACATTACTGTCAAACTCGATCTTGCAATCTGAAGCCAGTTTACGGGCACGCTACACAACCGTAAGCAGCCAGATATTATAAGCGACTGTATTTAGCACAGTGAACATATGAGCTAAAACTATTGCTACAAAGCCTCAACCACGCTCGGTGTCTAGATGCCGTCTGTAAATAACCAGAGAATTGAAGTTAAGAGTATAAGGTGTGGCACTATGACCCGCAACACGGAATACACGGTCAATATCTACCGCGAAGCTGTCCATATTGAAGGCTGTACTACTTTGAGAGGCCTGCATTATACGGCCCAAGATATATTCTCCGAGGGTAATTCAATAAGTATCCGCACTTTTTATTTTCACAATTTTATTTTCACATCTGATAGATTATTATAAACACATCACTTCTCAACATCGTCTCTCTGTTTCTCAATATACTTAGTCCAGCGATCTACAAGCTTCTTAATGCCATCACAAAAGAATGTTTTTGGCTGTGTGCGTAGACAGTCATGCACCGCCTCCTTCAGGTCATCATCGCCTTGGAATTGCTGACCTATCAAAGCGTCTTTTAGTGGTAAAAATCCGAAGGGGCCAGGTCTGGACTGTAGGCTGGATGGTCGAGAACTTCAAATTTAAGTACTTGAAGGCATTTTCTAGTCTGTGCAGCGGTATGAGGGCCCGCATTGTCGCGTAACAGAATAACACCTTCGACAATCTCCCTCTCCGTTTTGTGCGAATTGCTTGCTTTAACTCATTCCGAAGCATGTCAGAATACGATGCACTTGTTACTGTAGTTCCACGCTCTAGATAATGTTCAAGGATAGGGCCTTGTTTATCCCAAAACAGTGTTAGCATAACTTTACCTGCTGACGGCTGCGCTTTGAATTTCCTTGCAACGGGAAATGTTGGATGCTTCCATTGCATGCTCTGTCGTTTGCTTTCTGGTTCATAGTGATGGATCCAGGTTTCATGTCCAGTGATAATGCGCTCCAAAATGTTTTCACCTTCATTATGATACCGCGCCAAAAGACGAGAGCAGACGTCCATACGATTACGCTTGTGCTCTTCTCTCAACTGTTTGGGCACCCATCCTGCACAAACCTTGTGAAGATGCAATTTCTTTTATTGTTAATCTTCTGTCATCGAAAATCATGGCTCTGGCTTCCTCCTGCTTGTCACCATTGGTTGATGTTGACGGTCGTCCTGAGCGCTGAGCATCTGTCACACATGTCCGACCTTTCTTGAACATTTGAATCCACTCGTACACACTTCGCCGTGGTAACGCATTATTCCCATACTGAGCACATAAACGCGTGTGAATTTCAGTTCCTTTCACACCTTCTGCCCACTAAAAACGAACCACGGATCTCTGTTCTTCCAGGGTACAAATTGAAAGCGGCGCAGCCATGCTCACTACTCGTACGATATGTGACAGCTACGAGTAGCCTAAATAAGCCTATAGATCTCAGTTTGGCTCGTTATTACGAGTATATATTATATATACTATATTATCACTAAAATAAAAAGTGCGGATACTTATTGAAGTACCCTCCCCTCATATATCTACAGCGGCCAAGCGTCTGAATGATATTACTACCCAAAAATCATCTTCATCCCCGTCATCTGACCCGAATCCGAAGGACAGCCTCGTCCTGACTTCACATTCGTCACGGTTCTGAAGGGCAAATTCCACAATACGTTCAACTACGCGTCGCAGACCGTGTTCAACACCGTTGCTATACAGAGTTCCATGGTCAACCCTGACTACGTACCGATTTTTAGTCAGGGCTGGGGTGGGGGTGGCGGTGCGCACCAGTTTCGAATGTTATACCTTCCTCTACAGCACGAGAAGCTGCTGTTGTTGTGGAGGATGTGTCCGGAATTGAACAGAATAAGGGGACGTATTTTTATTTGAGGAGGGAGCTAGTGTGGGGATTGTGTCGTAAGACGTAGAGGGCTGGGGCTCTATTACTGGGGTCTAACAACCGGTGCACTCCTGGCACGTTTTATATCTGACGTGGAAGGCTCTTCATCATGCCTCCGCTTTTAATTGTCGCGTGGTAGTGTTACAGGTGTCGCTGGTGTGGGCTCGTCAACGGGGGTGGAGTCTGTAACCACAACTACACTGTCATCGGGGTCGTCTGTAATATCGATGATGGGGATATGATGCTGTACCTCGTCGTCATTCACGGTTCTGTGGAAGAAGAGGAAAAACGAGACTGTAGAATATAAGGAACATCACTTAAATTTTTATTATATTTTGTAAATGTTCCACTTAGGGGTGTGACGTGTTAGATATAGATTCTGTAGAAAAATTCAGGGTCACGCGTCCGTCCACTTGTATTATATCTGGCCCTACAGGATGTGGTAAAACTGTGTTTATGTCTAATATCATTAAAGATAAGGAGATGTTCTCAAAATTTGTGCATAAAGTCATATTATGGAAAAACTATACACGCCTACAACATGGTATCGTATGTGGTATCTTTATTCCTTAATTAAATACAAATTATTAATTCATTGAATTAAATATCTACAAATTGCCTCGGGATTGGCGACATAGCCTATTGGCAATGAAAAAATTGCCATACATCAGGTGCGCATTTATAGTGTGCGCGGCCTTGGGCAAACTATTTCGCGGGATGTATTATTTTAGTGTGTTAATGAATGACAATATTTTGTAATGCACATAACAGATATATTTTTTAACACACACAAAACGCACATGCGGAAGCCATTCGGCTTATTAATGTGATAGTAAAGACTATAACTTAACTATGTACACATACAGTGTATACAGCTACACTAGTAGGCTACACAGTTGTATTGCACTTAATAAACAGCTAAACAGTTGTAATGCACTTAATAAACAGCTAAACTGTACAGCTTACTGTACTGTAGATAGAGTGTAGATTTGTAATGAATATTACATAGGACGCTTCCTGGCTTTTTGTTTGGAAAACTGCGTGATTGTGTCCTCGAAACTCACCGACTGCAACACCTCATGCTCTATACTCAACAGCGTTAGGGACGAAAGGCGCTCCTGCCCCATTGTGGAGCCCTTTTTTTCATTTTGGAGCGAAGTAATTTTTGAGCAGTTGGAGTTTCGAGAATGAACGTTCACCAGAATAGTTCGTGACAAACGTACACAGGTATATTCTCATTGCTATTTCCATGTTTGGGAATGTTCCTTTCAGTTCGTTTGTGTTCATATGCCGATAAAATCTGTTGCACATGTCTTGACGTTCCGTCTAGGATTCTGTTTCATTTTCGGTGAGTTTCATTAGGGCAGCGAACTGCACAACTTCTGTTACCAGCTCTTTCTCCAGATCAGCCGGATAGCATTCTACTAGATGTTTAGCTGACCGTCGAAGACTGTCGATGTCCAGGACTAGAAGGAAATACAAAAATCCAAATCTTTTCTGCAGGACAGCGTACGCTTCTAGACGAGTGTTCAGAGTGGTACACAGTTTATCAATTATAGGTGGAAATGCAGTGGTCCGAAATGAATCTCTTGGTGTCAGGTTCGTATCTTCCGCAGTTCCGATTTCGTCATGATGGCGCTTTCTCTTCTTTGTGCGTTGAGTCGATTCCTTGTATACTCGATGACCACACTTTCCGATGCCCTGGTCCTCGAATTCGTCAAATCTTGATCTGAGATCTTCAACAAATTGCAGTAGTGATTTCAGCAAGAGGGTGGCTGAGTCTAATGACATTCCTTATTTTTGCAGAGATGCATTCGTTTTTTAAAATAGTTCGAGAATAGTGTTCCATAAAACCAATAAAATGGCTGTTTCGAGTTGTTGAAGCTGTTAGACAATCCCCTGGCTTCGTTCTTGGCTTCCGCAGTTTGGCTGGTATCTGCTGCTAGCTCATCCAATACCACGATATTCTCGGCGTAGCTTTCGGTTCAAGATTGGACGGCATCTGATCTGGCTGACCAGCGGGTATCGGAGAGACCTTTGTCGACCTTTAGTTTCTCACTACGGGAACTACTGTCGACAACCTCTACATGTCGACGCCATCGGTATGTCGAGGAGACGAGAAACGTGTAGACATTCTGAATGAGCATAAACAATTCAACGGCTGCTGTGCAACTGTCCACTGCTGATTTACCCACAAGATTTAGTGAGTGGCACATGCATGGCACAAACTCAGCATACAGAGATTTTGACTTGATGTGGCCCTTTACGCCGTTGTATTTCCCTGCCATATTGCTTGCGTTATCATAAGACTGTCCTCTGCAGTCTTCATTTCGAATGCCATACGTCTCCAGAAAGTTGAGGACCACGTCGGCGATTCCTTTCCCTGTATGTGTGTTCATAGGTATGAACTGTAGAAATCACTCGACGGACCCAGACTCAACCACAGATCGGACGGTGAAGCACAGATGATCGGTGTGGGAAACATCAGGCATAGAGTCGACTGATAGAGAGTAGTATTTTGACTGCGGATTTTCGGATAATCGTCCTGAAGTACTTTATCGGCCCAACAGTATGAGTTTCCTCGCAATGAAATGAGAAGATACGAGGTGTGTCCGCTACCTTTGTTGCATGCTCGCTTATATGCGCATAGAAAACTGTCATATTACTTAAAAGTTCAAATTCTGTAATAGTTGCCGTTGTTTGGTGAACCGAAACGGGAGTCGTGTCCACGAATTGCTAGTCCTCGTGACGTGATATACTTGATAACGTCGACACAGCGCCGCAAAATTCTGCCAGTAGTTGCACTCCTTTTCAAACTGGTTCACCAGTTTCGAATCAACACGGCCGGAGACAGACTTTCTAACCAACAAATACTCATCGACTCCATATGTTGCTCACATTTTCCGTGTGCTTCGACCGATTGTCTACCATGCTTCCATTCGTTGAACCCGATTGTGAACTTGCTGTCCGCCCTCGACATTAATTTACAGACAAAACAGTAAACACAGCTTGTGGACTCAGAATAGCACAGCCATGACACCTCAATCCTCTCATTCGTCAGGCTATGTTTCTTAACAAATAATGTCTTCGTACATCGGCGTGTTGTACCACTTTCAGTAGTTGAAGAGTTACTAAAGTCGCTGTCATAATTTCGGCAATCTGATGTTCCCCGCTCTATCCAGAACTCTCTAAAGTCATCGGTCAGCACTTGTGGCCACAAACCATTGTCATTAATTGCATGTCCTGAAGCTGGTGGGCCTGCTGAACGCACTGACGTAGACGGGTTTTCTGAAGACGCAGCTGCTGATGTAGCGGAGGCAACTGGTGGGCCTGCTGAAGGGGTTGACGTAGACGAGTCTCCTGAAAATGCAGCTGCTGAAGTAGTGGAGGCAGCTGCTGGGCTTGCTGAACGCACTGACGTAGACGCGTCTTCTGAAAACGCAGCTGCTGAAATAGTGGAGGCAGCTGGTGGGCCTGCTGAAGGGGCTGACTTAGTTGCTGATGATTTAATCCAATTAGTCAGTTTCAGCACCGTCGCAAGAAACTCTTTTCTGCGCTTCTTATCCTTACGCTTTTCACTACCGGGTTTATATTTCCTCCTTCGATCCCGGTCACGGCTCGTTTCTATGTTGTACGTATTACAATGCCAACAATAAGAACATAAATCATGAATCTGCAACAGAAACAAGAAGTAAGTTAGTAACAACATTAGAAATGAGTAACACTAACAAGAACAACAAATTAAACACCATCAAAACGGATATTAGAGTGCCTGATGCCATGCCGCCTGCCGGAAAAAGTAAAACTCGTCGCAGATGGCAAATACGTGACGTTTAATTTTTTTCAGTTGAAATTTGCGGGGCCCATCGGGCGCGGGGCCTTGGACATTTGCCCGGTGTGCCACCCCCTAAATGCGGCCTTGCCATACATAGAACCCCATAGGTAGGCATTGGGCCTGCATAATAAAAAGAAAAACGAATTATTTCATATAAATATTTTCCATTGCTGACTCATGAAAATGACTTCGAGAGAAGAGTCAACGAACTTTGAAAAATCAGCGAATTCCTGAGACGATTTATATTTTGCGGCACTGGGAGCTGCTCATGTTAAGCAATGCTTTTAAGCAAGGAAGGTATAATTAATCTTCCTATAAGTTCTGAGTGAATATCCGTTAGGGTATTTAAGTGTAATGAATGCCTATATTAATTAAACCGAATAAACTCGTTGTGTAACTCCATCGTACTGCGGCCCTACATCGAAACAGAAGCGAGGCCCAGCGAAATAATAAGGTAAGGTGATTTCTTTCTTTACCATTAGGCAGCGCTAAAATACCGAAGGCAAATAAATTTAACGAGGTCCTTTGAAGACATACATATACATAACTCTCTAACGAAAAAACATAGGATTTTGTCGTTAACGCTCCATTGAAATCTGCTGGAAATTTCCAATGGATGAGAGGTAACATGCAATCGGTTCCACGGCAATTGAGCGCAGGACAAATGAGCACCGACAATTGAGCGCCAAGACAATTAAGCACAAGAGAATTGAGCGCAAGAAAATAGGCGCAAAACAATAACCTAACCTAACCTAACCTAACCTAACTACATTATTTTTAACATCCTTAGTAAATATTGTTTTTTTAACATCCTTAATAAATATTGTTTTTTAACATCCTTAATAAATATCTGTTCAAGCTTATTTTGTCTCTTTTATCCAGTTTTTATTTGCTTGCTCTCGCTCAATTGTTTTGCGCTCTTTTGTTTTTGAGCTTAATTGTCTTGGCGCTCTATTGTCTTGCGCTCAATTGTCTTGCGCTTAATTGACTTGGCGCTCAATTGTCGGCGCATATTTGTCCTGCGGCCAATTGTCGTGTCACGCAGGCAATCAACCCATAGCCCTACATAATTTTTTCACACATATGATGCTATTCGACGTACCAGTCAGTATTCAACGAGTACCAAGATGATATTTTGTTCCACAAAGGCGTATATGACGTTAACTCGTTAAAGGGGGATGAGCATACAATCATTGTAATTGATCTCATGTTAGAAATGGATAAAACGTTTCCCGAGACATTTACACTGTTCTCCCACCATCTTAACATAAACGTGTTCTTCATCAATCAGAATCTATTTTTCAAAAGTAGATACATGCGGGATGTGTCGTTAAATACACAATATCTAGTCTTATTCGCGCAACGTAGAGATGTGTCACAAATTGGGGCATTAGTCAATCAAATGTTCTTGAATCTGCGTAAGGAGCTTTTGAAAGTTTATAAAGAAGCTACAAGTCAAAGTTACCGATATTTGTTTTGTGACCTTCACCTGCGAAACACGTTTAGAATGCTTCTAAGAACGAATATATTCCCAAACGAGCCTGAAACAGTGTATATTCCAGAATGACAAAAAGGCTAAAGAAATACCATGAATTATTAAAAATCTATCATCGACTACCCCGGGCATTGCACCAGATTATTTGTTAAAAATATCGACTCGGACTTTTTAAAATGCATCTGTGAATTCTGTGTTAATGTTATAAAATGTAATGTACCAATGAAACCCCCTCAGAAGGCTCGCCTACGCCGTTCCAAGAACATAATACGCACGCTTACTTGTAAAAGTCAAACTGTAGGGAAGAAAAGGTGAATTATTGTACAGAGAGGGGGATCATTCCTCCCTATCTTATTTTCAGTTTTGGGACCTTTACTGACTAGATTAATATAATGAAAAAGTGGTCGTGATTCCACATGAGGTTTGGGACGGATCCAGGATTTGCTGGAGGGGGGGGGTTCGGTACGAGCGCCGAAGGCTTCTATGGGGGCCCGGGGGCATGTTCCCCTGGAAAATTTTGAAAATTAAGGCTCTCAGAAACGCGTTTTTAAGCAATTTGCAGGGTGTTTGTTCAAGTTTATTGGCTTTTACATCTAAGTTATGTACTGATTTCCTAGAAAATTATACAAGGAAAGACAAAATTCGTGATAAATCTTAAAGAAACGCTGTTTATGAAAATTTCACAATATCAAACCCTAAATTTCTTTTGAAAATCATACTTTATCATTCTAGGTTTGTTCATTAATATAATTGAAGTTATTATATTTCTTGACAAAGTTTTGTGTTGACTGAAATATCAGTTAAACTCCCGACTCTCAAAGACTGGATCGACAAACGCCATTCATCGGGGTTGCTGTTCAGCGAACCGTTGAACTACAGCTTCGTAATCCACGGGATTGTCGTAATGAATGCTCATCAACGCCAAGCCCGACAATCTCTCCGTGGACATAGGTGTCCTAAGGTACCCCTTCACCAGTTTCAAGGTACTGTTGGCAAGTTCATTGTCAGCAGAAGTGACGGGTATGGTGCAAGCAATTCGTAACAAGCAGTCGATGTTTGGGAATATATCGGCATTGCAAGCCTGGAAAGAAAAAGTGATAAAGTTACAATTAAGCTAGAAAATTTTACACTAAATATTAAATACTAAATAATCGGAGCATACGAAGAATTGTCACCCCAAGATGGGCATACGAAGAATTATAATTTACCTTTAATGCAGGTTGAAGCGAATCTGGTTTGACGTTCTCTGACTGCCACTTTCTCCTCCATCGCATATATTCGATGTCAAGAAATATAAGTATAAGTTATCAGATTTTCAGAAATGGGAGAAATAGGAAATGAAATTTGTATTTTCAGAGCAAAACTTTACGACGTTATATAGGTTCTGCGAAGGATTATCGGCTGGGGATGTCAGATTAGAGCCAAAACACCTGCGTGGTAGGGTGACAGGTAAAGCAGAAGTTTTAAATAGGTTATTCCCCAAACAATTTAGAAATATATATTTTTTAAATCTGAATAGCGACTAATTATAGATATGTGTCTTAATGTCTTAATGGAATATATATATATATATATATATATATATATATATATATATATATATATATATATATATATACTGTATATATATATACAGGGTGGGCCGAAAGTCTGGATCCATAGGAAAATATTTATTTTAATACATAAATTACAACAAATGGTAAATACTTAAAATGAATATCAACTTTAACTCGTAAATGCGTATCCGTGATACTGTACAGTAGTTCGTACTCCAGTATAAACAACAAATTATAACAAATACTCAAATTGGCGGCCTCTGACATCGAGACACTTAGGGATGGAATTTATGATTTTTAATAATTCTTCGAATTGACGTTCTCGAGATGCGTGTTTCATTTGATAATCTTCTTGTTGACTTTACTGGACTATTCGTTAAAGTTTCACATACCATTGCAGAGGTATTTTTATCAGTTGCAGTTTTTGGACGACCAGAACGCCGTCGATCATGTACACTTCCTGTTTCTTTGAAACGTTTAAACAACTTGCCAACAGTCGCATGTGTTACTGGATGTTTATCAGGATGATTTCTATTGAATTCGGTAGCAACTTCTCTGTGTGTAGCGTCCTGTCTTGCGTACATGAGCACAAGTTCTACCCGGTCTTCTGTTGTTAGATTCGAAGCCATTTCTGGGCTGAAATAAAAAAAAGTATTTGAGTATTTATACTGGAGTACGAACTACTGTACAGTATCAAGGATACGCATTTACGAGTTAAAGTTGATATTCATTTCAAGTATTTACCATTTGTTGTACTTTATGTATTAAAATAAATATTTTCCTATGGATCCAGACTTTCGGCCCACCCTGTATATATATATTCGTATGAGCATTTAATATTTGAATTTACAGGGTGACGATTGGAGAAAATATTCCGAATAATTATTCTTAATAATGAATAATAATGTATATATATTTTAATAATAGGAGATGTATGAACGTTTATATATATATATATATATATATATATATATATATATATATATATATATGTATATATATATATATATATATATATGGTTGTTCTTATTGTGTGACTTTTTAATTGTTATGACTGCGCCCTCGGATATTGTGCGAATAGCCATAAAAACAAATTATTTGAAGTTTGAGAGCAATAGGATAATTTTTAAAACCTCCCCCGGGCATTTTTGTATTCTTCCCCCTGTAAACTCAGTAAACTTTTGGGTTCCTTCTTCGATTGCTCCGCCTCCTAATGCGTTCGGTTTTAGTAAATAATATTACGCAGTAACTCAGTTATTGTCATCCTACCGTCGGAGTCGGTAGTGCAAATATTTTAGTTTCGTCTTGCCTTGTAGGGCTAGAAGCCAAGCCTCCAAGGTATTGATTTTTCAAATAAATTGTGGAAAAGTAAACTTGTAGATGACAATGTTAGCTTGCTAGCGAGGGAATCATATTTTAATTTTATATCATTTCATTTTAATTCATTATTTAAATCTACAGGGTGATCGAAAAGTCTCTCCGCAGTAGTAATAAGATATTTACTTTATTGAAATTTTACATAAGGAGATATAAGAATTCTATAAATGTAATGACATATAATTGTTACCTGTTTAGCTTAGACTAGCCTAGACTTCGCCAATATTTTGTTAAAGATTTCACGATATCGTACAATTTTCATTAAAATATCTAACTTCTTGTATGATTGCATTTTCGTCTTATAGAGTCATAGTTGCGGAGTGACTTTTCGATCACCCTATATATCATTAATTTATATTAATCGCTATATTTCATGTTATAAGGTGTCTATTTTTCTAATAAGTTTTAACATTTTTCCCTTCACAGATTTGAAATCATGTCGTTGACTGCAACTGTTAAACGTACGACGCGGAAGTCAACCAAGGTGTTTCTGGTAGGCCACCCATCTGAGTCCATGACCGGCTCAAAGCTGCCGTCGGAAGGAGAGGTCCTGCGCTGCTTCTTCCATGTGCACATCATCGGCAAACAGACAATACAGAAGGCAGCTGATATCGTCATCAACGAAGTCCGCGAGTTTTGGGAAATCGCCCGGATCCCGACCTCCGTTCATCACCATCGCGCCCAGAAGCTCATCAAGTTACAGGAGGAGTGGAAGAACCTGATGCGCAAGAAAACGCAGGCGACCACGTCGTTCCTCGTAAACAAGCGGAACGCCTGGACGCGAGGTCTCAACAACCTATTCGACATCGCTCACGGGAACGCGCTGAAGATGCTCGTCATTCAGGAGGACAAGGCGTTTCTCCTGGTCCAGCGCGAGTACGGTCGCGCATCGTATCGCACAGGATCGCGCGCGCCAGGAGAAGGAAGCAGAACGGAAGCGCCCTGAGGTGGAAGTGACCAATCTCAAATTGGACTCCAGCTCCAGCGAGGGCAGCCCACGGCGTCCTCGACAAAGCAACGACGCCCACGCTCAGCCGTCGACATCCAGCGCCGCCAGCCCGCCGCCGCTGAAACGCCGCGGGCGACAGCAGGTCATCACACCGAAGGTGGCCGTCGCGCTCGACCGCGCGCACATCACAGACAACAAGGCGGTCCACGTCTTGGCGGCGATTGCCGAGACTCTTGGGCACAATGTTGCGGAACTCACCGTCAACCGGTCATGTTCTACTACTCGTGCATCAAGCACCGGAAAGAAGCAGCCGCCGTCATACGACAGCGTCCAACACCGGCGCGCGAGCGGGCGCCTGCGTGCTCATCGAACAGAAGCTGGGCAAGGATCTGCTCAACCTTGCCTGCCGCCACCACATGCTCGAACTCGTCGCCGCCAAGGCGTTCGGCGAGCATTTCCGCGCCTCCTCCGGTCCCAACTTCCAGTTCTTCAAGCAATTAAAGGAACGGTGAGATTCCATCATCACCGTGCTCCACCTGGTCATCGACGACGAGGAGGCCACGGCGGCCCTTATTGACTTGAGCGACGACCCCATCGCCCGCTACCATTTCCACCTCTCCCAACAGCAGCTGCGCGATGACTACCGCAAGCTCTTGAAGCTGTCCATTATCGTCCTCGGCGGCGTGCCCACTCGCGGCATCCGGTTCATGCGCCCAGGCGCCCTCCACCGCGAGCGCTGGATGGCGAAGGCCATTTATTGCCTCAAGATGTTCCTGCTCCGCGAACAGTTGGTCCTCACCTCGCGGGAGACCGGTCTCAGGCGATTCATCAACTTCGCCCTTGCCTCCTACGTCCCGGCCTGGTTCGCTTCACCGAACCCCGCCGCCACCCCGGCGAACGGCCTTGCCCTCCTCCAGGACCTCGTCGGCTACGAGAACAAGGTTCTCTCCAAGGTTCTGGCCGACGGCTTCGTGCGCCGGCACCTGTGGTATCTGAGCGAGCCACTCGTGTCACTCGCCGTCTTCGACAATAACACATCTGCGGAGACAAAGAGGATGATGGTGAAGGCGCTCGAGGAGCAGGAGGGCTTAGACAGCCCCCCAAAGCGCGTCGTCGTCGACCCGAAGCCAGCTGTGGTGAACGGCAAGACCCTCGCGAATTTCCTTACCCAGTCATCGAGGCTCTTGTTCTATGTGCTAGGCATCGACGGCGCCTTTCTCTCTTCCGACCCAGCGGAGTGGCTCAGTGACCCAAGTTATGTCGCCGCCACGCGGAGTGTGGCGAGTCTCGGCGTCACTAAAGACTTCGCCGAGCGCGGCGTCGCTATGATGCACGACTACAACCTGGCACTGACAAAGAACGAGGACCAGAGTCAGTTTCTCCTCCAGGTCGTCGAGGCGCACCGCCAGCGCTATCCTGACGCCCGCAAGTCCACCGTGACTTCTGCAAACTAGGCAACAATGAGTAGGAGATGGGCGCCCATGAGACCCCTCGATTGAGGGGGCTAATACTCAAGTAGAGGGGGACCTAGTATACAATTCAACTACAAAGTACTGACATGCCGAAAATATCAGTTCCATCCAACGGCATTCCGCAACGACAATTTTCAAAAAACGTACAACGCTATCCTATGATTCACCCACGGGAGAATACAAAAGTACCTGGGGGAAGTAGTAAAATTATGCGATCGCTCTCAAATTTTACAGGATTAGTTTTTCTAGCTATTCGCACAATATCCGAGGGTGCATTCATAAAAATAGCAAAATTTTAAATTTAAGCCCGAATAAGAAGAACCCTAATATATATATATATATATATATATATATATATATATATATATATATATATATATATATATATATATATTAGGGTTCTTCTTATTCGGGCTTAAATTTAAAATTTTGCTATTTTTATGAATGCACCCTCGGATATTGTGCGAATAGCTAGAAAAACTAATCCTGTAAAATTTGAGAGCGATCGCATATATATATATATATAGATATATATATATATATATATAATTTAGGGTGATTCAAAAAAATCAAAGTTTTTTTTAATTGTTCAACCTGTATTTTTGTTCCCTATGACAAAAAAGTAGTGTTTGCCAAATTTGGTGAATTTTAAATAAAATTTACTATGTGCTACCAGGCGTCAAAGTTTCCCTTTTTTTCAATTTGTTTGTTTTTACAACTTATGAGTTTATGTTTAATTGTTTGAATTTCAGAATTTTTAATTAATGGTTTATATACTAGCTTGCTTTTAATTGATGTTTGGCACTCGTAATTTTGATACCAATTAATCGATTATGGAAGCTAGGCCTAACTCACCATCACCTAGTTGCTCAGTTGGGAGAAGTTCTACGAGAAAAGAAACTGAAGTATGGCTAATTGGGCAGCCCTCTGCAGTACTAAAACATCCGTATTACCATCAGAGAAGGAAATGATGGCCCTCTTCATGCACTACAGAAATATTAAAAAGCGAGGCATTAGAGAATCATGCTACTCTACTGTGGATGATGTGCTAGCAGTTTGGAAAAAAGCAGGAATCCCAACAAAACAGAGTACATGTAGTAGATAAAATTCAAGGAATACTGAAGGAATGGCAGCTGCTTAAGAAAAACAAAGCAAACAAATTGAAAAGATCACAAAATTTAAATAATAAAGAAGAAAAATGGAAAGATAAACTGGAAAACTTATTTGACATTGCTCATGAGAATGCTATGCAGCTTATAAAAATAGAAGATGATAAGAAATTCTTGAAAATGCAACGTGAGAAAGGACGTCATGGAAAAATGGGTACCATTGATAAGGCTGTTGCTAAAAAAGAGCAAAAAGCAGCAGAAAAGCAACAACATTATGAAAAGAGGAAAGCAGAAGAAGAGATCAAAAGAAAGAAGAATGAAGAGGCTGTCATACTCACCAGTACATCATCAGAATCAGAAGCAGAGGAGAGTAAAAGTGATGAATCTGGTTTCTGTGCTGCACAACCTTCAACATGGAAAAGTAAGGTAGGCAAACGTAGAAAATTGTTTGATGATAAATTATTAGGAAGTCTTGATGTTGCAAAATTGAGTGACAGAAATGCGTCTCTAGTTTTAATGCCAACAATCAGACATCGCTTGAATGGGGCATCTGCGAACAAATAAAATGCATGTGTTTCGATACAACGGCAGCCAATACTGGTCCTAGAAATGGTGCAGCTATTCTTCTAGAACAAAAATTTGACAACGATTTATTGTGGCTGGCATGTCGACACCACATATTTGAAATTATGCTGGAAGCTGTTGTTTCAGTCTTTATCACCATCTTCTGGCCCAGATATAGTCCTTTTTAAGAAGTTCAGAGAAAAATGGTCAAGCATTAATAAGGAGGACTACGAAACAGTATTATCAGATCCAGATATCTATGAAAATATTCATGACATCAAAGATGACATAATTATATTTGCAGCAAATCAACTAGACACATTCCAACCAAGAGACGATTACCTAGAACTATTGCAGTTAACAATTATTTTTTTGGGAGGTGAACCAAAAGGTGGAGTCAAATTTAAACATCCAGCGGGACTTCATCGGGCTGGGTGGATGGCCAAAATTACATATTCATTAAAATTTTTTGTTCAAATCTCAGTTCAAAATTTCAGTAAAAGACAAAAAAGGACTAAAAGACATCTGTCTATTTGCTACTCGGTTATATGTAAAGGCATGGTTTACAGCTCCTGTGCCATCTTGCGCTCCTCGTCTTGCTCTGGAATTATTACAGAATCTTGTAGTCTACAAACAAATAAATGACACAATTGCATTTGTTGCTATTAAAAAACTGTTAGGTCGCCTCTGGTACCTATCAGAAGAACTGGTAGCGTTGGCCTTTTATGATGATGAAGTGCCTACTGAAACAACAAACAAAATGGTAAAGGCCTTGCAAAATACAAAAGAAACTCTTCCTGCAAAACAGGCTTTTCTAGATCCTGCACTTATTCTAACTAAGAAATTAGAAGATTTTGTCACATCAAATACTCAAAGATTCTTTACAATAACAGAATTTAGTTCAAAATTTTTACTCAAAGATGCTAAAGAATGGCATAATGATGAAGAGTTTAACTCCGCTAAGAAATCTATCAAACAGTGGAAAGTCGTGAATGATATATCGGAAAGAGGAGTAAAATTAATGGATGAATATAATAAATACTAACACATGACGAAGATCAAAAACAATTCTTGCTACAAGTAGTTGAAAAACTACAGGGCTGTTTACCCTGATAGAAAAAAAGAAACATTGATGAAGTAAGGACAGCTAATGTCTCATATATCATGCTAGTTTAATTATGCATGCTTGTGGTTATGGTAGGACTTACGGGGGAGCTTTCCACATTAAAAAAAAGCAATGCGCCTTGTACTGTACGTCCTGGGTGGTGTGGAAAAATTTGACAATTTGAGTCGTTCTGTCAATTTTTAATTGCTGGTAGCAACCCTTAAAAATTAAAAATTTGCTAAAATATTTTAGGATAGTTATTTTTATGCTGAAATGAACCATTTAAAGGGTTGAACACATTAAAATATAAAAAGATTTTTTTTACCCCATATTTGAATCACCCTAAATTATTTATATATATATATATATATATATATATATATATATATAGTCGGGGAGTGTGTTTGTGTGTGTGTGTGTGTAATAATAAGGAATCTATGAGCGTATATATATATATATATAGTCGGGAATGTATGTGTGTGTACTTTTAGAACAAATGACTGCTCAAAAGTTTGTACACTGTGCCAACTGGATTATATGTCTAGCTTCTATGCTAACTGGCTGAAAGACACTTCTAAGCCAGATGAGGCTGTCAAGAAATCTTATTATGCGTCTGGGTCTCGCAGACGAAGGATGCTGTCTTCTCTTTCTCTCTTACCTTCCTAAGCTAGGCATACCCCTTTGGGGGGTGAGGTCGTTCCATCTTCTCCCCCAAAGTCTCTTCACTCTCTCTTAGGTTAGGTAGATTCCCCCAGCTTGTGGAAGTTGGGGGATTCCCCCATTTTTCCTTTCTTTTTTGGCACCCTGGGGGGAGGGGGAGGAATTGTACCTTCCAACAAGGGGTGGGGTGGGTGGCACCTTGCAACATTTGATCAACATTGCATGCAGTTGCACTCTAACATTTTGCGGTCATGCTACTCGTGTATATAAATTATAATTAAGAAAGTGTAATACAGTTTACATAAATTATCACCAGTTTAACATATATAGTCAGATTATAATACGGTTGGCATTCGAGAAAAGTTTGAAACAAAGCAGGAAAAAGGTCATAAAACGCAAAGGTCATAAACCCCCGTGACCATTGAAAGGAAAAAAGAGAAAAAGAAAGAAAAAAACAATTGTGTGTGTATTTCTTTTAACGATACTTAATGAATAGCATGGCCATGGGTCCAAATTCTCACTTTATCTGCAATTTGTGTAATCTGGAAACAACTGAAAATGCAGCAATCATATGTGATTTCTGTCAAAAACTGCACGACTTTATCTGCATGAATTGGGATGATAGGAAAATATCCCTCGTCTCGAACGGGAAACAGATCGCGGGAGTCAAATTTCTGTGTGACGTATGTACACAGAGTGTAAACTCCCTTGCGGTATTTAAAGAAATGGAGAAAGCGAATTCGAGTGCTACAGAAAAGGAGGGAATAATGAATGAGGAAACAAGAGTCCCGAAATGTCCCAAGGAAAATTCGGGTGGATGAGAGAGAAGAGGAAATAACGAATAACATTATAATATGGAATGAAGACATAAAAGAATGAAAAGAGATAAGTAAAAGTTGCGATGTAGTAAAACTGCCCAACGAGCAAAATAATAAAAAGATAAAAACTAATAATGTAGGAAGTAAACAGCCGAAGAAAAATAATGATATTATCAAAATTAAGAACAGAAAAAAAATAAGATAGCAAGAAGTAGAAGCGTAGAAAATACCGTCTGTAAATACTACGCAAAAGGGCACTGCAGATATCGAGATGGGCATTGAATCTATGCACATCCCACGTTATGCAACACACATTACACAAGAGGATGTTGCAAATTTGAAAAAAAGTGCAAGTTCCACCATCTTACTGTCTGCAACACCTATGCAAGATATGGGAGGTGCAAATACAGACAAAAATGCCGTTACCACCACCCTCAAAGGAACGCGACAGGTGAGCAGACGAAACCAGCAACAAAGAGGGCTACCAATTTTTTAGATGTAGCCCACACAATTCAACTACTGAATACCATCCAGCAAATACAAAGCCAACTGACAAATACAGGGATCCGAGGGCCGTACAGAAGGCATACAGAAAGACATTACATGCGATATCGGGACAACGGGTATCGAAACAGATAGAGAGGAAAATTCTCGGATGATTGCAAGGCAACGAAACTGACACCACCATTCGAAAACAAATGGGAAACACAAGTATGTATAAATTAAAGGGAAAAAATAAAAATAATCCTAGCCAACATTCAGGGCCTTAAATCAAACCATTCCCCAGACAAGGTTTTATATCTGAAAGGACTCATGCAAGAAGCCAGAGCAGATTTTGCATGCCTCACGGAAACCCATCTAAAGGACTGCCAGGCGAAATGTGAAAACTGTGAGTTCTGTATTGACAAAAAAGAAATACAAATTGACAACTATAACATCCTCCGAGCCGACAGAACAGTGAAACGTAAAGGAGGATGTGCTATTTACACACTCGAAAGGCATATGGCAGAAGTTACTTTTAGTACCTCAAACAGCTGCGTAGAATGTGTCGCAGCAAAAGTTGAAAAATTAAATATGGTACTAATTGTAATGTACTAACCTCCAAACACGCCAACCTCAAAATTCTCAGATTCCATGACAGAGGTCAGAAACTGGGTAGAAGATCTACATTCTCCAACCCGAAATATTTTTCTCTGTGGTGATTTTAATTTCCCATTCATGAAATATAAAAGGATAGGAAAAAATATGTATACACCAGGACGAGGGGGGCACACGGGAAGACCAGGAGCAGGTGAAAATGCTACTAGCTATAGCTGATGAATTTATGTTACCACAAGAAATAACAGCAAACACAAGAAAAAACTAGTGCCCAGATTTGGTATTCACAAACAACAGCAACCTAAGTGATAACGTAGAAATATCCCCAACTATAATATCGGATTACAACGTTATTGAAATAACAACCAATATAAAAGCAACAGGAAAGGAAAGAACACGAACAACAGAAAGAAGCAAATTCGAAATTTTTTATTTTCATTCCAAAGCTATAAACTGGAAAGATGTTGCATCCAGCATGGAAGTAATAGATTGGAAAACCATCTTCAAGGCCAAGACAACGGAAGAGATGCTAATGACCTTAGAGGAGAAGACGCTGGAAATTGTGGAAAGACATGTCCCAAAAATACAACAAAGAAGAAAGAGATGCAGGTTCGAGAGGCAAAAGATGTCATTGTTCCGAAAGAGAAAAAGAGTGACTACAAAATTAAGAAACTGCAAAGACAACAACATCAGTAAAATATTAATTGATAAACTGCAGAGTATATATTGCGTCATACAGGAACTAATTGAGAAGTATACAGAAAAAGAAGAAGACGACGCTATAGAAACGATAAAGGTTAATTCAAAGTACTTCTATAATTTTGCAAAAGCTTTATCTGATGTTGTAACAGAAGTATCTGAAATATTAAGAGCTCAGTACGAATTATTTTTCAGTATCCCAAAAACTGACAAACTGATACGCGAGAGAAACGCTTTCTTTGAAGAAGAACTACAAGGGGAAAGTATAACGGACTTCGATTTTACAACAGATGATATTTACAAGCTATAGGGAAACTAAAAGCACACTCAGCGGCAGGACCGAATAAATGGAATGCCACACTGATCAAAAACTACAAGAATGCAATCGCTGAGCATATATTGGATATGGAGACGATCACTAGACACGGGAGAAATACCGGGCATCCTGAAGAGAGCGAGCATAGTCCCAATATATAAAAGAGGAGATCGATCCGAGGCTAAAAACTATAGGCCAGTGTCGCTTACATCTCATCTCACTAAAATATTTGAAAGAATAGTTAGACAGAAAATCTATGACTTTTGGAAACTCAGAAAAAATTCAGTGATAACCAATATGGGTTTCGGTCAGGCAGATCATGCCTATCACAACTAATGGAACACTACAACAACATTACACTGGTATGCATATGAAATTTTTTTGTCTGCTGTGAGGGTTTTTTCAACTCATATTATATAATTGGAAGAAAGTTTCAGGGGTGTTGTGTGACCGAAGAATAGGCGCAAGGGTTAAGGGAAAGGTGTATAAGACTGTGGTAAGACCGGCTATGATGTATGGGGCTGAGTCTTGGGCTATAAAGAAAGATCATGAGAAAAGACTAGATGTAACGGAGATGAGAATGCTCAGATGGATGTGCGGAGTGACAAGGTTGGATAGAGTAAGGAATGAAAGGATAAGGGGCACAACAAAGGTTGGAGAAATCTCGAGGAAGATACAAGAAAGTAGACTGAAGTGGTATGGACATGTGATGAGAGGGGACGAAGATTATGTGGGTAAGAGAACGATGAATATGGAGGTGCATGGCAGGAGAAAGAGAGGCAGACCGAAGCGAAGGTGGATGGAGAAGGTGAGGGACGATTTGAGGGAGAAGGGTTTGTCGGAGGAAGAAGCCCAGGACCGGGCTGTGTGGAGGAGGCTGGTCAGAAACGCCGACCCCGCATAGAGGCGGGAACGGGCGAAGAGAAAGAAGAAGATTATATAATTCGACCATGCTGAATTCGAAAATGACATTGGTTTTCCTCAATCAGGTCAGGTTTTTTCTCTATTGGCCATTTATTATAAGTCCAATTTTATCCCCAAATTTATTGATTTTTTTAGCTTAAACACTGTAGATACGAGTAATATTATAAGAACACTCGTGAAAAATGAAAACATTGTGTGAATAAATACTTTTATTCATACAATGAATATGGAAAAGAGTTTATTGAGGAAGGAAGGAAGTTTTTTTGGCTTTCCGTCTGTGTTTTTCTTCGGGCACGTCTCGCTTCAAACACCAGCAATAGTCCGCCAGCATATTGATATCCCAGTTTCCATGGTACCTCTCTTCCATTATTTTGATATCTTGGTGAAATCGTTCACCCTGTTCCCCACTATAATCCCCACAATTTTCAGGAAAATAGTCCAAGTGGGACCACAAAAAGTGCATTTTTATGGACATGCGCGACCCATGAGCTTTGAAAGCTTCCATCAAGTTTTCGACAACGGACTCGTATTCTGGACTTCTACGCTTGCCAAGAAAATCAGTGACAACTGATTTCAATGCCTGCCAGGCATTCTTCTCAGTTGGAGTCATTTTGTTTTCGAACTGAGTATCCTTGATCAAAGTTCGAATTTGAGGACCATCAAAAACCCCAGCATTTAGTTTAGCATCAGATATATGAGGAAATTTACTCTCGAGATATCGGAATGCTGAACCCTCCTTATTCATTGATTTGATGAAATTTTTCATCAAGCCCAGCTTAATATGAAGTGGTGGGAGCAAAATTTTTGTTGGTGGTACAAGGGCCACTGAAACGACATTATGCGACCCAGGTTCAAAATTCTCTCTGGATGCCCATTCACGCTGTGCATAGTGCTTCTCATCCGCTCGCTATCCCATTTGCAGAGGAAACATGGGTATTTCGTGTATCCCCCTTGCATTCCCAATACAAATGCCACAATCTGAAAAAAAAATTAAAATATTTATAGAATTTAGAGAATTTGTTCTATCAGATAAAAAAATCTATGCATTGGACTGTATCACTTCTGTGGGGAAGTTAAGTGTTCTTATACGCTCTCAAATAACCTTTGGAAAAACAACATAGTCAATAGCAATAGTTTACTTATGATATTAGTATTACCTTCAAATCTCCACAGATCCTCCAGTTATGTTGGTCGTATACGAGAGCATCCAGTAAAATTTTCATGTTATCGTAGCTCTCAGTAAGTTGTACGGAATGTGCTACAGGGACTGATGCAACCCTATTCCCAATGTTGAGAAGTACTGCTTTCAAACTTCGTTTAGACGAGTCTATAAATAGCCTCCATTCTGATGCGTTATATGGCAGGCCCAAGGATTCGATTAGCCCCTCAACATTGCAGCAGTACACTAAGGAAGAGGTATTTTCGTGCACTGCATAAAACTTGCGGAATTCTTCCTCTCGTTTCCTATACCAGGAGAATGTTGTTCCCGGAGCCAGCAAGTTGTCCTCTCGAAGTCGTGAGCCCAAGATCTCGGCAGCTAATTTGGAAAGTCCTAAATCCCTGGTAAGATCATTAAGTTTGGCCTGGTTGAGAGGCCTCGGCTCATTTGAAGCGGTATTTTGAGGTATATACGACTGGGACTGGTCATTGGCATTGGTCATTGATTCATCATCAGAATCATCGAAGTCCAGGGTTTGAGGTGGGTCGGGTATTGGAATTCCAGGACCATGGGGTACAGGTCTCATAGCAGAAGGAATGTCAGGGTATACAACAATGTGTTTATTCTTCTTGTTAACTCCTGAAAATAGAAACACAGAAACATGGATATAAAACTTGCATATGAAATAGAAGAAGCATTCAGACAGTGGCGGCTCGTGAGGGAAGGCTGCGGTCTGTAGGATATGAAATAGGTCGATGGAGTCTGTATATTTTCTTTCTTTTTCATTCATATTGTTCCTTCGTGGACAATATGAATGAAAAAGAAAGAAAATATACAATCATTGTATATGTAAATGTAACTTGTATAACAATATGTATTTGTAAATGTATTTTCTATAACAATATGTATATGTAAATGTATGATTACCATTATGGTGAATATTATGCTATATATGGTGAATATTAAATTATGGTGAATATTATGTCAAGTTTCATACGAGGATTTCAAAATATTTAAGAAAAATAAATTTATAAGCCCACCTTGGAGGTTTGTCATGCAGAAATAGCAATCTGTCACGTGATCCTTTCCTTCTCTCCAAATCATGGGAATTCCAAAAGGCAAAGATTTCGCTCTGCCTTTGCTCCATCTTCTCAAATTTTCAATGCACGTCTTGCAGCACATATGAGGGGCGAAATTTTTGTCCTGGTCCCCTAGCTTAATTCCAAAGTATGCTCTATACATTGTCTTCACAAATTTAGTGATTTGGGACTGGTTATTTGGCATGGTAACCGTCCCACATATGTAGCAGAATCTATTGGGATCATTTTTACACGCTCTATTCATTATGAAATATTTTATCTATATGCCTGAAAAGTAAAAAAAGATATTATACAAGTGAAACAAGTGATGATAGATGTTACTGTTCCAATTCCGCTTTGACAAAATCACGAAAAATTATATTTTACTTATGAGGCCATAGCCGGATAACCTGAGCTGATTGAGAAAAACGGATTGCAGATTCGAAATCAGCAGGAAACACTCTATAAGAATCACTTACAAAACCCTTGACAGCAAAATTGATGCATACCAGTGTTATTGATGCACTGGAAAGTAATGAAAACTATGATGTAGTATACACAGACTTTGCCAAAGCGTTCGACAAGTGTGACCATGAAATCATAATAGATAAACTAAAATATGGGAATAACAGGAAAAGTAGGGAAATGGATATATAATTTTCTTAGTGAGCGGCGGCAAGGCGGCAAGTCGTTACAATACAAGGAATATCTTCATCAGAATCAGAGGTCCTCAGCTCAGTACCACAAGGAACAGTATTAGCCCCACTACTCTTTATAATCATGCTAACTGACATAGATGAGGGCGTTATCAGAGACAGCACAGTAACATCTTTTGCCGATGACACAAAGATCAGTAGATAAATAAGAAACCCAGATGATATAGGATCTCTACAAACAGACATGAACAGAATCTACAAGTGGACGGAAGACAACAATATGAAGTTTAACACTGAGAAATTTCAACTGTTACGATACGGAAAAAGGAAGGACCTAAAATCCATGGAATACTATACCCCAAATGGACAGGAAATTCAGAGAAATTCTAAAGCAAAAGATTTAGGAGTTGTAATGAGTGATGATGCTAAATTTGAAACTGGAAAGGAGAAGAGAGAGATACACCATTATTTACACTTGGAAAATAATGGAGAAACTAGTCCCTAATCTTACTCTGACCACTGTAACTCTCCAAACAACAGTGGAAAGTAGAAAAGGAAAAACTGTGTCGTGTTTCCAAATTAAAGGCTAGACAGGGAACATCCTTAACCCTGAAAGAAAATAGTTTTGTTGTGAGAGGAACAAAACTGTTTAATCAGCTGCCCAAACACCTAAGGAACACGAATAGTGTTGCAGTGGGCATCTTCAAAAGAAGATTAGAAGCCTGGCTCAGAACAATCCCCGATGAGCCGGGCGTACCTGGCTATGTGAGGTGGAGAGTACAAGAAATCAACTCACTACTTCAGCAGGCCAACTCGAGAGGAGGGGCGACAAGCTTGACCTTCGTGAAATGAGGAATCATCGCACGGAACATTTGAAAGGTTGAAAAGTATATACAGTATATATATATGTACAGGGGCGTAGCCAGAATTTCTTTTCGGGAGGGGCATATATATATATATATATATATATATATATGCGCAAGGCTATCGCAAAGTCGAAAGAGTTCAAAGACGAGCAACGAAGATGATTCCGTTGCTTCAGTGGAAGTCGTACGAGGATAGGCTTAAGGAGTTAAAATTGACTACACTCGAGACTAGGCGGCTAAGGGGTGATTTAATTCAGGTTTTTAAAATTATGAATGGGTTCGATAACGTAGATAGAGATAGCTTTTTCGAAATATCTCAATATAATAGGACTAGAAATAACGGGTGTAAGCTGACAAGTAGAAGGTTCGAGACAGCAGTTGCCAAAAACTTTATTAAGCATAGAATAGTAAATAGGTGGAATAGTTTGCCGGTAGATGTAATCAGTAGCACGTCTATAAACATGTTTAAAAATCGATAAGACGCATATGTTGATAGATTGGGGAATAGTTTAAGGTAGTAAAAATAAGGTTTTTGTGGTTCGGAACCCACGTAAAATTGTAGGTCCCCTCCGCCACTACGGGGGACATACACAATACACAACTACAAACACAGTTAGGTAGAGCAGCCATGATTGGATCCTAGGGTCTTTGTTGGTCTGAAACATTATAACATTATTTCTTACCTTTTCTTACCAGGCGCCTGGTAGACCTAAAGCGATCTGTCAGTTGGGAGCCCTCGGACGAGATTATATATATATATATATATATATATATATATATATGTATTTATTTATTTATTTAATAAAAGTGTGTAAATGATAAAAAAACATTCATAAATGTATTACAATAATTAAACATCTGCTGAAGGTACTTGATATGGCGTACTTATAATTTACTTATAATTTAAAAAACGCATAGAAATATCAAACCTTTGATTTTATTTCAGGGGAGTGGCTGAAGCCCCTGTAGCCCCCCCCCCCCCTGTCTACGTCCCTCTCTCTCTCTCTCTCTCTCTCTCTCTCTCTCTCTCTCTATATATATATATATATATATATATATATATATGTGTGTGTGTGTGTGTGTGTGTGTGTGTGTGTTTGTGATGAATTTCACAATTAAACACGTGAAATGAATGAATGATGCAAACCCACAGGGAAAAAGAAAAATGATTCCAAGGTCTTTCGTGTATTCAGAAGTACACCTCGTCAGGGAATGACGAGGTGTACTTCTGAATACACGAAAGGCCTTGGAATAATTTTTTCCTTGTGTGCTTGCATCATATACGAGGCAAGGTGGGTAAAACAAAGTGACCCCTTAGAGGTAAACTGTCATATTAAAAAAAGTAAGGGGACTAGAGCTCCCAAACTTCATAGATGCTTACCTTAGCATGTTGTTTGTCTTAATTGAGAAGTTGCTCGATGTGTCCCCCTTCCTGCTTAACGCAGGCTTCCAAACGTGGACGCCACTGATCAATACACCTGTTTACATATTCTTTCGCGTAGTTCATCTATGTCTCTTATATTGGTACCAGGGATGTAAAATTTGGACTTCAGGGCTTCCCAAACAACATAATCTAGTGGTGAAAGATCGGGGTTACTAGCCGGCTACATATTGGGTTCGATAAAATCCGGTGTTTCGTTCTCAAGGAATGTGACAGTTCAGAGTGCTGTGAACAGGGGCTCCATCTTGTTGGAAAGTACAGTATATCTTTCACTCTATCTAACAGATATTCGACGAATTAATGGTGAAAGATATATTTTCCAACAAGATGAAGCCCTTGCTCACAGACCACAATAAAAATTGGTGGGTAGATAAATCGGTACCCTGGGTAGCCTAGTCGTTAAATCGCTGGGCTGCTAATCGGAAGGGCGTGAGATCGACTCCGGGTAAGGACGTTGTAGTTCCTGACCGCCCGTGGTGGGTCGTGGTTCGGATTCCACGTTAAGCTAAGTTGTAGGTCTAAAGTAGAGCGGTAAGCTTGACTTTCGTCAGAATGAACAATTCGGGTGGAAGCAAAGCCAATGTTTACCAAGGTGTGTGTGTATATATATATATATATTATATATATATATATACTTAGTTAGTTAGTTGGAATATGTGAGACAGGTTAGAAACTCAACGAACTGTTTATGCGCTAAAAGTGGATTTCTCTACATTTGACAGTACATAGCGAACCACAAAAGCGAAGTGAGCGAGGGCTTTCTCCCTTCTTTGAATTACAACCGTGAATGGGCGATGATTGTAATTGGTCCCAAGAGGAGTAATTATACAATTATACAATTTCACGCGGTGTTTTGAAGATGCAAGGGAGAGACACAAGATAAAAAAGGTTAAATAGGGAACGACTATTATCTTGAAAAGAGAATTAGGGAGGGATCAATAATGGTGAGAGAGAGAGAGAGAGAGAGAGAGAGAGAGAGAGAGAGAGAGAGAGAACAAAGTTGAAGCGAATAAAGTTAACAGTACTTTTGTGAAGTTTCTTCGTTTTTAAAATTGTTTTAAATCCTTCGTTTGTGATTCTCGCCTCCTCCTCCAAATGGACTGAAGTTTTTCTTTGTTTCCACGTTGGCGTTCCTCCACTCGAACCTGAGAACAGTTGGCGTCGGGTTTCTTCAATGAAAGTCGAAAGGCAAAATTTATGTCACGAGTCGACAATTTGTCGGTTTAATTTTTTTAATGAAAATAATAAAGCTGTTCCTGGTGCAAAGAAATTGAAATTCCATGAAGCACCCAAACAAATGTTTCAGTCCTTTTAATTATTATTGTAACCTCTAGTTTCATAACTAATATATATATATATATATATATATATATATATATATATATATATATATATATATATATATATATATACACTATGTGTGTGTGTGTGTGTGTGTGTATATATATATATATATATATATATATGAGGGTGGTCCAGAAACTTTTTTCAATTCTTTGGTCTCACTTTATTCGGTTACTCATACTGCAAAAACTGTTAATGCAAATTTTAAGGAAATCTGTTGATATTTATAAGTGACCCTATCAGTCAGTTGCTTTAGTCCCTTCAGCTGCCACTACCGCTGCCATGTACATGTACTGGTCATTGGTCTAAGCTGCCACAAGAGCAATTTTCTTGTTTTGAAAACATTTTTTCAAGAAAGAAATCTCAAATATGTAATATGAGCAGTTATTCTGAGGCCTGGAATAGTAGTCTTTCAAGCAGGCTCCAAGCATCCATTTATTGGTCACAGGTGCAAACTTGAGGCATGGGCCGTCCCCCCCCTCGAAACACAACCTTTTTCAGACAGATGATAAAAAATGGGGAAAAATAAAAAGTTTGTCTACCAACATCTGACACATTCTTTTATTAGAAGATTACAATTTTTTTCATGAAGTTATTGTATGATATAACATTAAAATTTTACTTTTCTTCAGGACAGGACAGGACAGTTTCAGGAGAGGAAGCTCCAGCATTCACACCAACACTGAAAGAATGAGTGGTACAAGGAGAGTACTCAGCGTGTTCATCCCTTTTTGAATGCAAGCCTGGACACAAATTTCCCAAGCATATTAGTACCATTATCAAAACCTTAACCTCCATAATCATCAAATGGAATTTCAAGGTGCTTCAGACTGGCAAATAATATTTATATTATATCTTCCCCACTTTTTTATCGCAATCAATGAACTCGAGAAATCTTTCGCTGATGCAAAAAGATTCACTCTTCTTATCTTGCAATACAAACCTTGGTATCAACATATTCTGCTCATGGTGTAAACACGTCAGGAGTTGTATCATAAATTTGAATAATAGCACTTTCTCTTTCTGAAAAAATGGTCTTTTGACCATTTTTACCACACAATTCAATAAATTCATTCTAACTCACCAATAAAAGATAATAATGTACTCTGCAGTTTTTTACCATTATTCTGCTCATGTTTAATTTGATTTATGTGGTTCTGAGTTATGCTCTCATAATGAGCTACTAACTCAAGAGTTCTAAGAAAGTTTCCATTATGTGGATCACCATTCAGATTATTATCTTCTTGGCATGCCAAGCCCTTTGCAGCAAATGTAAAGTAACATCTAACAATCTTCCCAATAATGCTTTGCAGCTTGTAGTTTTTGTTAAAGTTTGCGTTTGAATCTCACGATCTATTCCCTGTCCGGCAGGTGACTGCTGCAACAGTTTCCAATGACAGCAGCAGGTTTTATGATCCATGTTCTTTTCATGTTCAGGAAGTTTATTGTATAGTTTATATCAGTGATGGCGAACATGCTTTTAGCCTCGTGTCAAGTTATACCTCTAAATATATCACTAAAATTTCCATACTTAATGAGGCATTTTCTAGCGCAACTCTCGAGCCAATTGATCCATCCTGGGAACGTACTTTAAGGAAACACACGTTGAACTCGTTTCTACTGTTAATCTGTTCCATGTATCTCAATGGACATAGCTCATAGCAGAGAAAAGCTTCTCTCGCGAATAAGTGGCCAGAAAAATACTTAGCAAAGTGATGGCAAGATCCTTCATTGACACAAAGTTTTCAGGCAACGATTTCCAAGTCCGCAATAATAGGTTTTCCTTTTGCTTCTTTGCTCACTTCTTATTTTACTTTCCAAACAGAGCTGATATCTATCCCCAAAAATGCTGTCAGGTTCAGTTCGTCAAACTTAACTTCATTTAGGTTTCTAAGAAAAGATAAAAGTACTTTCAAGTTTCCTGAATTGACTAAAGCAATTAGAAAATGTTTCTTTTATTGTTTCAGAAATTTATACATACTGTAATTTGAGATTCAAGTCTTGATCTGTTATCTTGCAGCCATTTTATGTCTGTTAATTCGGGGGGATTCTTGATTCTTCTCGGAAAGAAATAATCTTACTTTATCCAGAATACTGTGACTGTACGTCATTTACTCAAATTTTCAATTGTCTGCAATTTAGAGCACGTGATGTAATAAAATCCACAATGTTGATTACAATTTCCATGGCTTCATCAAGTTTGATAGACTTGATTTGGCGCTTGCTTCCTGGTGAGTGAAATCCAAGAGACGGATGACCAGTCTTAGGCAAAAGTTATTACAGAAAGCCTACATCTTCTCTTATCATACGTGGTGCTCCATCCATCGTAACAGACAATCTTCGCGAATTTGATACCCAGTTTTGAGAAATACTCGTATGTCTCCACCAAAGTGAAAATATCTTTTCCTGTGGCAGTTCCTTGCAGTCATTAAATTTGTAAGTTCTTCTCGCATCTCATTTCCAGAAGCAAATTTTGCAGTCACTGATAAACGCGCTTGAAATCGCTCAGAAATTACAAAAATAATCATGGGCTCCTTTTTTTTAATGCAGGAAGGCGGGGCCAAGGGCAAATGTCCGCTAAAGCGCCCCTCCCATGAAGAAGAAGCGAGCTAAAATCAAGGTCCGGGGTTTTCGAGATGACTAGGCACTCTGTGTTTGAAAGATGGAAGGTCATAGACACGAGGAAAAATGGATTGAGGAAGATTGTTCCAGAGTTCACCGGTTGAGTAGATGAAAGACTGAAAATACCGATTAACCCTTGCATTAGATAGTTGGACAGAATAGGAATGAAAATATGTAAAAAGTCTGGTGCTGTATTCTCTCTTTAAAGGAGGAGGCATGCAGTTAGAGAGTTCAGAAGAGCAATGTCTGTTATAATAGAGATAGTTAAGAGAGAGTGAGGCAACATTGCGGTGAAGAGAGAGAGATTGAAGACAATCAGTAAGAGGCGGAGAATTGATGAGACGAAAAGCCCTTGATTCCAGTCAAGTACGGCTGTGTGGGTTGAGCCACCCGACACATGAGAAGCATACTCCATACAGGGGCGAACAAGACCCCTGTACAGAGAGAGCATTTTGGAGGCATTGAAAGCCACAAGGTTTTCTCTGCCCCAATCAGATATAGCAGAAAGATCAGAGGTTAGGTGTCTCATAGCCGTCCTACGCGAATCATGAAGAGACTGCTATGAGGGACGCTTTGGGAAGCGGGTGGAGAAGTGAAGAGTGGAATCATCGGCAGAGGAGTGAATAGGACAGGAAGTGCGAATTAAAAGATCATTAATAAATAAAAGAAAAAGAGTGGGTGACAGGACAGAACACTGAGGAACGCCACTGTTAATAGCTTTAGGAGAAGAATAGTGGCCATCTACAACTGCAGCTATACATCGGCCAGAAAGGAAATTAAAGATGAAGGCACAGATCGAAGGAGAGAAACTCAAGGAGAGCAGTTTCAAAATTAAAGATTTGTGCCAGACTATCAAAAACTTTCGATATGTCTAACGCAATAGCAAAAGCTTCACCGAAATCCAGAAAGGAGGATGACCAAGAGTCAGAGATATGCAAGAAGATCGCCAGTAGAGCGTCCCTTGTGGAATCCATACTGATGATCTGAAACATTGTGAGAAGAAAGGTGTTTAAGAATCTTCCTATTAAGGATAGAGTCAAACCTTTGGAAAGGCAAGAAATTAAAGCAATTGGACAATAGTTGGAGAGTTGAAAGCGGTCACCCTTCTTTGGGACAGGCTGAATGAAAGCGAACTTCCAGCAGGAAGGAAAAGCACCAGATGAGAGACAAAGACGAAAGAGTTTGCCTAGGCAGGGTGTCAGCACAGAAGCACAGTTCTTAAGTACAACAGGAAGAACACCATCAGGACCATACGCCTTTGCAGAGTTGAGCCCAGAGAGGGCAGAAAAAACATCTCTAGAAGAGATTCTAATTTCAGACATAATAAAGTCAGAGGGGAGAGGAGATGGAGGAATAACACCGGAATCGTCCACGGTTGAATTGTAAGCGAAAGTTTGAGCGAAGAGTTCAGCTTTCTCAGGAGAAGAGACGGCAACTGTGCCGGTCGAATGGAAAAGAGGAGGGAAAGAAGAGGAAGTAAAGTTGTTGAAGAGGTTCTTAGCTAGATGCCAGAAAGAGCGAGAATTAGAATTGGATAGATTTCCACATTTTTGTCGGATGAAGGAATTTTTGGAGAGTCGAAGAACAGTTTTTGCACGATTCCGGGCAGAAATATAAGCTGAGTGAGAGTCAGGAGTTGGATGGCGACGGTACCTTCTGAAAGCCTCCTCTCTGTTGCGGATAGCATTAGAACAAATAAAGTTAAAATGAAGGTTTTTTGCATTAGTAGTAGGAATAGAATATGGAATGTACGCCTCCATGCCCGAGAGAATCACCTCTGTGATGCGCTCTGCACACCCAGAAGGGCCCCTGCCACAGAAGCAGTCATCATTCCATGGGAAATCACGGAAATACTGCCTAAGAGTCTCCCAATCAGCGGTGCCGAAGTGCCAAAAGCGCCTCCTCTTGGGAGGATCCAAAGGCCGAATTGGAGCGATGGGACAGGAAACATATATAAGATTGTGATCGGAGGAACCCAACGGAGAGAAAAGTTTCACAGAGTAAGAAGAAGGATGAGAGGTAAGAAATAAATCCAGAATGTTAGGCCTATCTCAAAGGCGATCGGGGATACGAGTAGGGTGCTGTACAATCTGCTCTAGGTCATTTAGGACAGAAAAGTTGTAAGCCAGTTCACCAGGGATGTCAGTGAAATGGGGGGAAGGCCAAAAGTGGTGGTGAACATTGAAATCTAAAATGGAGATATCAGCAAAGGGAGAGCGCGAAAGAACGTATTCACTTTGGAAGTGAGGTAGTCAAAGAATTTTTGAGTCAGTAGAATTAGGAGAAAGGTAAACAGCGCAGATTTAGTTTAAGAGTTGAGTACTTAGTTTGAGATTGGCATGTAAGCAGTAGCCAGAGGGTATAGAATTCGAGAGATTTGAGTTCGGGAATACTAGAACAAGTTAGGTCATTACATACATGTACGCAACATCCACGTTTGGAGTGAAATTGAATATAGAGAAAGTAAAAGGGTACAGAAAAGGGGTTGCTGTCAGTTATCCCAGACACCTGAGTTTCAGTGAGGAAAAGAAGATGAGGTTTAGAAGAGGAGAGGTGGTGTTGAACAGATTGAAAATTTGAGAAACGGCCACGAATGGTGCAAAAGTTTATGAAATGTGAATCAGACAGAGGTCCAAAACATCTCGAATGGGCGGTAGCAGATCCAGCCCCGCTGCCTGAGTCTGCGTTCTCGGTATCGGCAGGGGGGAGGAGCCAGAACTGGGGACATTTATGGTCCCCTCCCCAGGGAACTCCGAAGCTCTTGAAGTTCATGCCATTTTTTTTTAATTTTGAAAAGATTATGTAGTGTGTAAGATGTATGTGTATGTAGTGAGGAATAGGGAGAGAAGTGTGTGTTTGAGAGTATGCTGGACTGCTCACAGGGTAGATGAGACACAGAAAAAGATTAGTTGAGGAGGACAATAACAGGAGAAACGGGAGTTCCAGCACTCTATCTTCTGTCTATAGTCCGCCCCGGAATACTTCCCTGGTCGATTGGTGTCTACAATCTCCTCCTGCTCCTGATGTTCCACTGACTGTGTAATGGGATGGCAAGATGCTGCCGGACATTGTTCAGAAAAAGACAGTGGACAGACTTCATGTGCTTGGAGTCCCAAAGCTCCATTCAGGGAGAGAAGAGGTGATTGCTGAAGTAGTTGTTGCAGCATTGGACGACTGACAAATATCTGATCAGGTAAAGACCATCAGCTTCGATAAAATTTCCAGTAACACTGGCCATCGGTCTGGAGCATGCACATCGATTGAGCAGAAACTGGGAAATGATTTCCTGTATCTAGCATGCAGATACCATATGCTCAATATTGTGACGGAGAAGGCCTTCAGCTACTGCTTTGGTTCCATTTCAACAGAAATGGAAATATATTGACAGATCGATACGAGACTGCTATGAGCAACGAAGTGACTGCCAACACCAGTTAGATTTCAAACACTTGGAGCTTTGCATCATCATTTTTGGCAGTGCTCCAGCCCTTGAAGTACGATTCATGACTCCAGGAGCTCTCCACCGAGCAAGAGGGAGGGTTAGGTTGATTACTGCCTAAAAATCTGTATGTTGCTATCCTAGTTTCCTCTGACACCAAATGAGACCACAATCTAAGGGAATACCCAGTAGCGTGTGTCAGTTTTGTCAACTTTTTTCAAATCAATTTTGGTAGTGGAAATATAGTCTTTTCATGTGAAAACTTGAAATTGGCCAACCAAAATGAAATAAAATAACCCTTACCTACTTCAATTTTACCTTAAAGTTTCAGAAATTGACTCTTTTACTAAATAATAGGACATAAATTGATTAACTATTCATCTGTCACAGAATTATCCCACTGATCGCATATGGAGTGTTTTCAAGGTCATATAGTTGTTGTACAATGTACAAGTCACAACATGAATATAACTGTCCCTCACTCTCAGTCCTCAGTTGTCTCTTAGATGTCATAGACGGTGGTTTGCTGTTATTGCTCTTGTACCTACTTCATAGTTATTCTACTAGACGAATACTACAGTTTAACTGTAAGTATGGATTATTGATTATTACAATTATTTATTATTATCATATTCTTCTGTCTAATTATGTTGTAATCCCATGAAATATTTTTTTATTGAATTTTAGAACATCGAATGACTAAACTTTGAAACATCGTAATTGATATAAAATACTTAAATGTTTTTCTTTCTTTTCAGATATTCCTAAGATGCCAAAATTGAAGACAAGAGGTCAGTCGTCATGCCACTTGAGCCTGTTAGTCGGTACAGGCAAGGAGCTTCCCGTATCAGAACTACCAACAGTGCGAGACATGCTGAGACTAGGGTTACTCCTTCGTGAACAAAATACAAAGGATAGAAGGAACTACACAGAGAAAGAGCTCATAAGGGACATGATTCCCCCTCTTCTGCATCAGTGGAAAAAAGCTAATGTGTTATTTAAACCACCTGTACTCAATCAGTATTGAACTATTGAGCTAAAATGAACAAAGCTGTGGCACAAAGCAGTTGAAACATCACTTGGTAAAGGAAAACTAGCAAAGAAAATAAATTTCTGCACACACTTGATACTCTTCTTGACATTTTTAACTGCCAGTGTCCCATAGAGTTGTGTTCTGAAGCCAATTGTTCTCCCTCATGCAGAAGAGAACTTCACCCTCACATTGATTGTCGCTGTCCTCGTGAGAAGAAGATCCCTGTTTTGGAGCTGGCTTTCATAAAGGCGCAGAGAACAAAGGCAGGAGGCCAAGGAAGTATGCAGATTGGTTCGGCAGATTATTCAGAAACCAAAAAACAGATTGTTATTGCTAAGAAAAAGAGAAAATCCGAGAGAGGGAAGAAAGGAAGAAAAAGAAGAGTGAAGAAGCCACCCAAAGAGATGAAGAGCTCTATCAAGAGGTTTCTCACTTCTTTGAAAGCTCTTCAGATGAACAGAAAGAAGCAACATCAGATGATAGCTCCAAAATGCCATCTGAACCTTCGCCGAAGAGAATGAAATACAACACTAAAAACATCTCAAACATTGCCCTTGCCAGTATTCGCCACCATACGGGGCTACGAGAGACTGCAGAGATTGCCACTGCCGCTTGGATAGATGCAGGCCTCATCAGCCGAGAGGATACATCGTTAGTGATAGATCATAATAAGATAAGAAGAGCACAATAAAAAATAATGAAGGAAATATCTGATCAGCATGAAAAAGATTTGAAGGAGGAAGGTCTCTCTTGCCTTTTGTTTGATGGAAGAAGAGATGACACAAAAGTTCTCCTAGAGTTAGAGGGAATGGACAGAAAGTTTCCCGGTCTCATCAAAGAAGAACACTACGGGGTGTCAGGAAATGATTGCCCCCCTGTAGAGCAAAAACTAGAAGAGATAGATAAAAACCGGCGAGACCACTTGAAAGAGCGTTAAAATCTGAATAAAAACCATTATATTCTATTCCTGTGATTTTAATTCTTACCATTTTTTCCCCCACTGAAACCATGGCATCATCTATTTTGAACGATTCAGAGAAAAAGCGAGTTCTTGACCGCATTCGAGCTGTCACATTTCGTGAAGCAAAGGAAGCTGGTGCAACTTTCATAACTCGACACTGGGTGGCTGAGAGATTAAAAAGATCAGAAGACTTTGTCAAAATGAATTGGAATAAGAATCCTGAAGATTGTGAAACAGAATTTCGAGGAGGAAGACCGGAGAAATTATCTCAAGAATCGAAAGACATTGTGCTTGCTGCATCACGGCGCCGAAAGAAGAGCTGCTCTGAGGTAGCGAAACAGATACTTATCCGTCGTGGTAAGATAGTCAATCGGCAACTTGTGCATCAATTTCGAGTTCGCCAAGGCTTGAGTGCTTGGCATGAAATAGCTAAGCCACGGAAGAGTGATCATAATATTGAAGATCGGCTATGGTTTTGTGATTATCTTGAGGAATGGACGGAAGACGATTTCCTTCACTTGGTTGTCAGCGATGAATTCTTCGTTTATGTCTCCAGAAAACCAAATTTTCAGAATGATCGGGTTTGGGCAACAACTCCTGATGAAGTCCCAGACGACCAGAAGTATCGAGAAATAGTAAAAAATCCAGCATGTGTGGGTGTTTTCATTATGTTCTCTATTCGGAAGCTCATCTGGGTTATCAAACCAAGAGGAACCAGTTGGGATGGGCCTTATTTTCGAAATGTAACATGTAATTCCGTTTTTGAAAGACCCCGAGTGTGTTTTGGATGTTGAACAGGCAACCTTTCTTCACGACAAAGCCCCCTGTATGAAAGCACTTGCGACTCAACAACTGCTTAAGGACAATAACATTGATTTTTTCGGAAATAATGAATGGCCTGGCAATTCTCCCGATCTTAATGTCTGTGAACATGTCGGATTCATCATGAAGGATCGGGTGGAGTCCTTAATGTTGGAACAACCCATTCAGAATCGGTATTCAACAGAAATTATGACTGCAAAGATCAACGAAGTCCTTGAAGAAATGAGTCATGATACCGATCTCTTTGAGACACTTCTGGGATCATACCCCCGTCGATTAATGGCCGTCAGAGCTGCAAATGGGGGCAACACCCGATATTAAAACAAGTGTTTTTTTATTCAAAATTAAACGCTCTTTCGCGTGGTTTTGTCTGTTTTTTTCTATTCCTTTCAGTTCCTTCTGTACAGGGGGGGGGGGGCAATCATTTCCTGACACCCTTTACTCTGTGTGTTCCGAACCTGGTGGCCGCTATTTGTTTCACTTTGTTCCTGAAGCAGAAGTAGAAGGCAAGAAACATGCAGAGGCAATTGCTGATCAAATAATATGTTGGCTTCAAGAAAGAAGACTTGACAGTTCACTGCAGGCCGTTGGTGGAGACTCAAGAGACTCAACTGCGGTGAACACTGGAAGAAGGCTTGTTTGGATTGTATGTGATTTGCACACAGGGGGACTACCTCTTCGTCGTCTCATCCAGGAACTTGATGGTCCTACAAAGAGCAACAACAAGTGGTCAGGCCCCCTTGGCAACATGCTAGATGAAGCAACGGAATTAGAAATAAATACAAAATTTCTAAAGGTCAAAGTAGGCCCTCCCCTTCCAGTGTTGTCTGAAGAAGTTATCAAAAACCTCAGCACGGATCAATCTTACGCTTATCATATTGTTCAAGCAATCAGATCAGGAGAGTTGCCTCAAAATCTGGCTCTCTTGGAGATTGGACCCGTAAGTCACAGTCGTTGGTTAACTACAGCGATTCGTTTCTGCAGGATTTGGGTTTCCAAACATGCACTGAAGGGCAAAATGATACAGAATTTGATGTTGATTGTTGAATTTATTATTGGGTTTTATCTTCCTCACTGGTTCAATGTAAAACTTAATCCAATGTGGATGGAGGGGCCCAACCACAGCATCAGCATGAAAAAGATTTGAAGGAGGAAGGTCTCTCTTGCCTTTTGTTTGATGGAAGAAGAGATGACACAAAAGTTCTCCTAGAGTTAGAGGGAATGGACAGAAAGTTTCCCGGTCTCATCAAAGAAGAACACTACTCTGTGTGTTCCGAACCTGGTGGCCGCTATTTGTTTCACTTTGTTCCTGAAGCAGAAGTAGAAGGCAAGAAACATGCAGAGGCAATTGCTGATCAAATAATATGTTGGCTTCAAGAAAGAAGACTTGACAGTTCACTGCAGGCCGTTGGTGGAGACTCAACTGCGGTGAACACTGGATGGCAGGGCGGTGTTATGACGCATTTAGAGAAAAAACTTGGAAGAAGGCTTGTTTGGATTGTATGTGATTTGCACACAGGGGAACTACCTCTTCGTCGTCTCATCCAGGAACTTGATGGTCCTACAAAGAGCAACAACAAGTGGTCAGGCCCCCTTGGCAACATGCTAGATGAAGCAACGGAATTAGAAATAAATACAAAATTTCTAAAGGTCGAAGTAGGCCCTCCCCTTCCAGTGTTGTCTGAAGAAGTTATCAAAGACCTCAGCACGGATCAATCTTACCCTTATCGTATTGTTCAAGCAATCAGATCAGGAGAGTTGCCTCAAAATCTGGCTCTCTTGGAGATTGGACCCGTAAGTCACAGTCGTTGGTTAACTCCAGCGATTCGTTTCTGCAGGATTTGGGTTTCCAAACATGCACTGAAGGGCAAAATGCTACAGAATTTGATGTTGATTGTTGAATTTATTATTGGGTTTTATCTTCCTCACTGGTTCAATGTAAAACTTAATCCAATGTGGATGGAGGGGCCCAACCACATCTTGTTTCAATTACAGCTACTGAGAACCCAAAGGAAAGTAGTGGTGGACATCGTGTTACCTGTGGTGAGAAGGTCCGCTTGGTATGCTAGGCCAGAGGCAGTTTTGCAAGCAATACTCTGCAGCCAATGTACCAAAGAGCGAACTGAGGCTGTGGAAATCATTCTAAAGCTTAGAGGAACATCACTAGATGATGACCAGCTGGGAGACTGCTGTGTTCAGACAAGGAAGGTACCTCCGATGAACGTGAATGCCACGAAATTGTCAGAATTAGTTAACTTGAGTTCGGAAGTTTTGGAGCCACCACTGACAACATGTATAACAAACAAAGATTTAACACAACTTAAAGAGGCCCCAATGCAAGTGCCAAAGTGGCCTTCTCACCTCAGAGTGTTGAGAGATGTGTGAAAATGGTCTCAGAAGCAGGTAGTCAAGTTTACAGTCACGAGAGGCGAGAAGGCTACATCAAAGCGCAAGTAGCAAGCCGAATGCTGATGTCAAGGAACCGCAGCAAAAAGGACATGACTGCATTGGTTACTTTCAAATAACGACTCTGAATGATATCTTATTGCCACTTTAAATGTTGATAGGATATTTGCGCACATTTGTTATTTTGTTACTAATTTACGAAAAAATGGAATTTTTGAATTAAAATTGATGTAGGTAGGAGTTATTTTTTAATGTTTTTGAAGCAAGGATATTATTTTGTATGCCAAATGATTACATTAATTGCTACCAAATCACATGATTTTCAATTTAGTCATTTCACCCGCAAAATTGACACACTCTACTACTCAGGTGTGCATGACAACCTAGTTCAGTGCCTCACTTGCTACCTCTACTCCAGCCAGTGACTTAACATTCTTGAAACAGATCTAGGCCTATCAGAAGACTCACATGGGGATCTCGAAAGTGACAACCATCGTGTTTCTGCGTCACTTGTGGTACCTAAGTAAAAAGCTAGTGGGTTTGACTTTCTTTGACGACGACGTTCCTCTGAAAATGAAATGGAACATGGTGGGAGTTCTGAAAGAAGATGGAGCCGATGATCCCTCAAACGCATTCATTTCAGTACTGATGGTATCATGGACAGAACATTGGATCGATTTGTTACAGCGAGCAATCGAAGATTTTTCACACTACTTGGAGACTGATCGCAAGAACTGGTTCCATCATTCAGACTTCCAGTATCTGGCGAAGAATTGTGTGACCCTCATTCAGGAATTTAATTCGATCTTGACAGGTTGTCATGGACCACAGGGGTCGATTCCCCAATGAAAAGAAATCTACTCTGATGTAATAGTGACTTTTTTGTCAGTTATCACTAATCAGCAGCTACATTTTTCAGTTCGGTTTTTGTTTTACTGTAATTTCCATTGAATTTCCCTCATTTTTGTGTTCTTCCTGAATAAAAAATCCTGATGATGATTTATAGTTACATTTATTATTATTATGGATCTTTATTAAATTATCAATTTAAATTAATTATAAATCATTAATAATTATCATAATCTGATAGATTGGAATCTGTAAACATTAAGAAATTCAGTTTCGAGATTGTAATATTTTGAAATAAAATTCACGAGTCTAATACCCTGCTTACAGATTTCTCCCTAATACTTGGTCTTGAACCTACGCGAAGTTGTTTACAGGAAACTCCTGTCTACAACGGTAATTCCCTATTAGTACCTAATTCCAGTTTTACCATTCCTTATGCTTATATAATTATTTATATTATATTCATCTGCATCTTAACTAAACTTCAAACTGAATGTAATCTCTTAGATACGTATCTCTGGATCTAATCGAATTTAGGTAGAGAAGAACTTAGGTAGAAAAAACAAGCATTTCAAGAAAATATGATAATTATAATTCAAATATATGTAGTATACTGTATATGTGTATAAATATGTAGGAATATTGTAATTGTGTCTTTTTAAGGTGAGAGTATAGGAATCGATCTTTTATCATACGTCAGCTGATCATTAATTCGCGGAAGTTGTAAATTGAACCTAATTTAACATCTTGAAATTTCTGTACTTGAATTTGGTCATATCTATACAGATACATCTAATAAAACTGCCATAGGGGATTTGTTCGATACCGAGTTCCTACCAAAAAATTAAAAAAAAGTTTTCCTTTGGTACTGTCATCACCATTTTTTATAGAAAATAAAGAAATGTTTACAAGACTTAACAGTTAAGTCATGATATTTTTTTTTTACAGGAACGTTATCTATATCATCAAAGGATTGCTTTTAACCTCTTCATTTACAGTTTGATCCTAAACATCTAAATTTTGAGTACAAATCTCATGATCTTCAGTTTGAATATAAATCTCAATCTTCAGTTTGAATCTACAGTAAATCTCATAATCTTCCGTTTGAATCTAAATCTCATGATCTTCCGTTTCAATACAAATCTACAGCGATTAAACTTTAAAACCTTTCTTATTTTACGTTTTTATACAATTTTCTCTTTCTTTATTCAATTTCTCTTTATCTTTCATCATACTCTTTACACTCGCTTCGCTGTTTGCACGAGTAAACCCAAATGAAGTTTAAAAAAAACAACAATTTTTCAAAAGTCATTAAATGAAAAAAAATTAAATAGTTATACCGAAAATTAATTTAATCATTAATTCCAATCTGCTACGCTAAATTTCATAGGAAGAAAACTCATAATTCACAAATTACATCTGAGAGACAACTCTCTCCTTCAACACAAAACCCAGTATGGTTTGTAAATCACAAGAATTCCAGTAATTTATCGTTTCCAAGTGAAACTACAAATTTACATCGTTATTCTAAATAAGAAGAGATATTATGAACCCAAAAATTACAGCGCCACCTACTACGTAAACAAAAATTAAAACAAATCATTGCATAATGAAGTGTTCGCTTTGTTTGTAAGCGAGCCTCTATAAAAATATACTTAACCAAGTCAAACTGCAGTACATCCAGACATAATTTTGTAATATTCTCTATGCAAATGCGCGAACGTAAAAAAAAAAAATCATTTTTAATACCCAAAATAAAATGTTAAACAAAAAACACTCCTTAACATAATAAAATCTAATTTCAGAATAAAAAAAATTTAAACAGCCTAACCATATAAAATATCACTCGGAATTGTCCTGAAAATGAAAAAAAGAAAAAATAGACAACAACAATCAGCCCAGCTATAAAAATATAAAAATTAATGAATATATAAAAAAATCAAAAACAAATTAATTTATCAAAAGAATTACGAAAACAATTCCTGTATTGCAATTAAACAAATTTTTATCTTTTTATAACAAATTTAGCTTACTTTGAAGTTTCACACAATTTATAGACGGCAAGCATATAAACTCTAAAAGCGTCCGAATTTGACCCAGTATAAATTAGTGTCCTTAACGATTATTTTTCAACTTTAAACCTTAAAATTAACTTAAAATTATAAAGCGAACTAAAACTACAAAGCGATCCTTAAAAGTATACACATATGATGTTCATGTGTCGCCTGTAAATCCTTTATTTACATCCAGTCAAGGAATAATCTTAAAATCTACCTACTAAATATTGGAAAATTTTGTTAATTGTTCACTCTTTTATAATTCGCTACTATATACATATAATATATACCTAGAAATGCGTTACATATACGCTCAAACCTTTTAAACCTTACCGTATAAAAATGCATGTCACAATGTCAGTACAACTAAAATAATTTAATTCATATAAGTAAGTGTAAAATTTACTTACTAATCATTATTATTATTATCATCATCACAATTATTACTAATTCCGAAAATGTAAACACAAAAAAGACTTTAAACACAAAATAGGAGGCGGTAGACAGGAGTAATAAAAGTGGAAGGAACGAAAAAAAAAAGAAATGAGTCATCGGACGGCAACCCCAATTTTAATTTTGTCTCCCTCTCTCCGACTGAACGAAACAAAATCTAAAGAAAACGGACGAAATAGTCTCACTCCATGAAAGAAAAACAACGACTCACGAATTTCGACTCAAACTGACTCGAAGGGTGGAAACAGTCTGACTCAATGAAAATGAAAATTTTGAGTCGAAACGGTTGAAACAGACTCCAACGAGAAGAGAAAAGAACGACTGAAAAATTTTGACCACGAAATTTGGAGGGACGCTATGAGGATTTCGAAAGTGAGGCGCCATTTTGAAATACAGTTACAGTGAATTGTTGAGGAATGGAAATCGAAATTTGCTTGCAAATGGGTTAACACAATGCATCTTACTATTTAAATAATCGAAACAGAATATTTATTAATGCTATAAAGACTATATAATACGGGTAGCAAAAATTTTGGGTAACGGTTCAGAATAGGGGCGCCACCTCAATTTTTGTGTTTTCTCCACCAAAACATGCTAAAACCATTGGTTTCCTGTTGTTTAGGATGAATGTGACCATCGCCATTACAGTAAATTATTGCTTGAAGTGATTTCCCCCCCAAACCCATCCTACAATCTGGGGAGACCACCGTGGGAACCGGGGGTTTTGGGTGGGGGAACACAGCACAAGCAATAATTTACTGTAATAGCGATGGTCAGATTTATCCTAAACAACAGGAAACCAATGGTTTTAGCATGTTTTGGAGGAAAAAAAAAATTGAGGTGGCCCGTATTCTGAACCGTTACCATAAAAAGTAACTAGGTTTAAATATAAAACCCTATACCGATCAATTTGTGATGCGTGATCTTTACGGGGCTCCGCCCCCGTACCCCCGAGACCTAAATTATACAAATGATAATGTAATAACATATTCATGTTAGGTTAGGTTAGCGTAACAATTACCAAAAATACTAGCATCACCGCACATCCGTTACAGACCGAAGCCATTTTCAAACTGAAGTGAATGAACGATAGTAGGGCTGCTAACTCAAAATTTCCTAGATTTATACCCAAAAAGCACTAAAAAGGACTGAAGTAGCTATACAGGGTGTCCCAGAATTAACTATCTATTTCAATGAAATCGGACAAATTTTTTAAAAACACACTTTTATTTATGTTTATCATGTGTAATATGTGTTAAAAATGTATAAATTTCTAAATTTTTTTAATAATTTTATTTTCATAATTTTTTCATTATCTGGTCCAATGAAAGACCGTCTGAAGTCATAGAATGGCAAAGAGACTCTCCAAAAGTTAACGTGTGGCTTGGAATGACCAAATTCAAAATTTATGGTGCTCCATCTTGTTGAAACACAACATTATCAAGAATGCCATCATCAAGAAGCTGTGGTTCGAGAAACTGCTGAAGCATATCAAGGTAGACGGTACCTGTTACAGTTGCTTCCGCAAAGAAGAATGGGCCATAAATTACTAAGCACATCAAATGAAACGAAAGTAAATCAATTAACATTGACAACACTAGTAATTTAATAAGGTTCAACTACTCGTACTATGAGAAACTCTTTAAGCTTTGAAAGACTACGCAAGATCTACAGAAGCTAAGGCTAACAAAGACCCTAAGATCCACTCTAAGGTTAGCCCGAGAGAAAGGAAAGAGTAGGGGATTAAGAGAAGAGAAGATAATAAGGGGTTAAGTAAGGAGGAACACCTATCACTCGTGGGTTAACATTCATTCAGAAAAAGAGAAAAAAGACTCACCATCATCATCCGCCGGCCACTGCCGACAAGTCAGAAAAATAGTCGGAGAGAATAGGAGAGGGGTGAAAGATGAAAAGAAGGAAAATAAGAACTCTTACAAACCATGCAACACAGTCTTAACTCACTGTCATACCATGCAAACTACAAACATGCAAGAAAAGAGAGTTACAGACATGCAAAGTAATGGGAGGATAAGAAAAAAAAAAGTAGGTAAAGTTAAACAAAATGTGGGTTAGTTTACGCTACGAGCTACATCTACGTTCGTGTTAGTCTAATTTTTTTTTTTTTAATAATTTTATTGCTAGCATCACACGCTGGTATGTCACAAGCTGGCATTAATCGTCAGCAGACTCATCCTCGACCACCACCCCCAGAGCTCCTGTTGCTAATTTTTTTTTATTTTAAACAGCGTTAATATTTTTAAAATGTCTGTCAAGACGGTTCTTAAACACATTAACGCTGGTAGAGTTCACGACGGGCGCGGGAAGATTATTCCATTTATCAATTACTTTAAACGTAAAGAAGTTTTTAGCGATATTAGTAATGAAACGTCTGCCACGCGACTTAAATCCGTTATTACGAGTATTACTATTATCGAAAGTGAACAATGTCAAAATTGACGTTATCGATGTTATTAACGATTTTGAAAACTTCAATAAGCTCCCCACTTAATCTAGTTTCGAGTGAATATAGGTCTAACTCTTTAATCCTATTTTCATAAGGCTTGTTGCGCAATGACGGAATTAGTTTCGTGGTACGACGCTGAACCCTTTCTAACCTATCAGTATCCTCACGCAATACGGGCACCAAAACTGAACGGCATATTCTAAATGAGGCCTGACTAGGGACTTGTGAAGGGGCAATATAATATCCTTCGATTTAAATTCGAAATTACGCCCTATGAATCCTAACATCCTATTAGCTTTTGCGCAAGACTCCAGGCACTGGTTCCTAACCTTTAAATCCTTAGATACGCGTACGCCTAAATCTACTTCCTCGTCAACGCTCGCCAACTCCCTATCATCCATCGTGTACGTGTAATTATTGTTACGAGAACCTATATGCAAAACTTTATATTTGTCTACGTTAAATTGCGTCTGCCACTTATCTGTCCACTCCATAATCCTATTTACATCGTCTTGGAGCCTATTTCTATCGTCCTCGTTAACATCCTTACCGCCTATTTTAGTATCGTCCGCGAATTTTGACACGATACTAGTCAATCCTACATCTATGTCGTTAATGTAAATTACGAATAACAATGGGCCTAACACTGAACCCTGTGGGACACCGCTACCTACATCTAACCACCCCGATTCACTACCATTAACTACGGCCCTCTGCCTCCTAGCACGAAGCCATTCTACTAACTAGTTAGCTACCTGACCGCGTATACCGTGCGCTTTGACCTTCGCAATTAATCTCCTATGCGGAACTGTATCGAACGCCTTTTTAAAATCTAAATAAATAACGTCAGCCGCTCTGTGCCTATCGTATTCGCGCACTATTTCGTTATAAAATTCTAACAAATTAGTTAAACAAGACCTATGCGTCGAAACCCATGCTGACTACTATTAATCAAATCTCTACTTTCTAAGTGATCGATGATACGATCCCTAACTACGGATTCCAAAAGTTTACCGACAATTGACGTTAAACTAATGGGCCTATAATTGCTAGCTACTGCGTGGTCGCCTTTTTTAAAAATAGGCGTGACGTCAGCTAATTTGAAGTCTTCAGGAATAATCCCCGTGTCAAGTGACTGATTAAAAATTTTCGTTAAGGGGCCTACGTTAACGTCTTTCAAATCTTTCAAATGTCTGGGATAAAAAGCGTCAGGGCCTGGAGCCTTGCTAACTTTTAGCCTATCGATATAATGCGCAATCTCACCTTCGTAAACAGTTATTTCATCCAAAATAGTCTCGCTACTAAATGGAACGATATCGTCCACGTCGGGGACATTATTTACGTCTTCTACGGTAAAAACTGTCGCAAAAAAGTTATTGAAAATACCCGCCATCACCTGAGCGTCAGAAGCCAAAGCGCCATTAACATCCACTAGAGGGCCTATGTTATCTTTTATCGGCTTACGATTATTGACGTATTCAAAAAACTTTTTTGGATTATGTTTACTATCCGCAGCTATAAGTATCTCTAAATTACGCTTGGCATTCCTAACTGATCTTTTAACCTGACGTCTAAGCTCGATATATCTATTAAAGTTAGCTGCCGTGCCATTGCGCTTATTAAGTCTATACGCTCTATTACGCTCGTTTATGAACTCGCCTATTTCCCTAGTCCACCACTTAGGCCTACCATGATTTCTAGCGCGCTTGGACCTACGAGGAATAAACTCCCTTTCAATATTCATAAAACTTTCTTTAAACGCACCCAATGCAAATTTGTGTCATTACCCATAAATAAGTTATCCCAATCCACTACTCTCATCCTATCCGCAAAACTATCAAAATTAGCCCTACGAAAATCAGGGACTTCTATTACGTTACTATCCTTAGTGTTTTCTCTCAATAACTTAAACCTAAGAATTCGATGATCACTGCATCCTAAACTCTCGCCTACTTCTAAACCTTCGACTATATTCTCGCCGTTCGTCATCACCAAATCTAAAATATTATCACCGCGCGTTGGTTCGGTAACCATCTGTCGTAAAAAGTTATCTTCCATAAACTCGATCAATCTCAAACCCTCCTCATTACCAGTAAAAGTCTCATAATTAACATTAGGGCAGTTAAAGTCTCATAATTAACATTAGGGCAGTTAAAGTCTCCGACAATTATACTATTCCGATTGTCAATAAAGTTACCAAGTGAGTAAAATCTAGTGTCTGTATCGAGGGGTTGAACGGGAGGTCTATAAACAACAACAAAATTAAAACTAATACTACGCGCCCTAACTTCAACACATATCGCATTAATTGCTTCAGGAAAATCTAACTTAACCTCGATAGCCCTAAGGGAATTACGAATGTACAGCAAAACGCCGCCACCAAACCTATGTAACCTATCATTAGTAAAGAGTTTAAAACCCGGTATATCAAGTTCCCCCAACAAGTCCCGAGTCACGGTATTTAACCAAGTTTCAGTGATAGCAACTATATCGTAGTTGCTGGAATAAATTATCGCCTTAAATTCATTTAATTTATTTCTAATACTACGCGCGTTACAATAAAAGACGTTTAAGTTATTTTTTACCACGGGCCCGCATTTTAAACTATTTTTCACGTCGGGCCCGCGTTCCCCGGACCCACAACGTTTAAAGAAGGCTTCGACCTATACAGCTTTCGCACGTTTTCGTCTATTAACCTACCTAGCCTAGCGTTACCTATTTCATTAAAATGCACCCCATCTTTTATAAAAAGGCTAGGATCACTGAATTCGGATCACAGCTTTACGAAGGGTACATTTTCCTCAGCACAAATCTCTTCTAATTTATTATTAAAAAATATTGTTTTTGACGTAATCCTAAGACCCAACCCGTGCCTAGGGTAATACCTAGACCTAAAGACCTATCTGACCTCGCCTTCAGGGACCTAATTAACCCCCTATATCTCTCTAAAAGGTCAGGCACTCTCGTATCGGGCCTATACGAGTCGTTGCCTCCTACCATCGTCACCAACATCGAGTGACGGGAGGCAACGTCAATCCTATGCACTTCGTCTCTAACTCTGTCAACCCTGGCCCCTGGGAGACAGACCCTCCTCCTCTTGGTTGGATGCCGTTCAACGAACTCTTTGTCCATGTGGCGCACTAAAGAATCCCCAATTAAAATAGTTTCCCCTCATTCACGTCCCTTTCCAAATGGGCGAAAGGGTTCGAAACCTCGATAGGGGGGGGGGATTCCTATCACCTAACGTACGCGGCCTAGCTCCACCCTTAACTTCTCTAAATCCCTTCCCATCTACTACTCTCGGACTAACCTTAACCCCTTCCTCAACTCTATCCAACCTTCCCGACAAGCTACCTAAACTAGAAACTAGGTTACGCACCTCACCCTTCAAATTACTAACGTCTTCAACGTTAGTATTGGTTAAGCTTCCGTCAACCGTAGCCCTACCCCTGCCCTCATCAAGCGTTGCAAGTCTTTCCGCTACCTCACGTACACTGCGTTTTATGTCAACTATTTCCTCCATTAACTCGCAAAAGAAACAAACTGATCTCTCGGTAATCGCCATAATTAGAGTATTTTTTTCATATAGTTTAACATACTCTTCCTCCAACCGTTTCTCACTGTAACTGTCTCATGTTCATAATTTGTAGCGTAAGACTCCTCATTTCATTCATTGCACCGGAAGATATAACCCCTTTCATGATGTTGTTCTCATGAATACCGTTTTTCTGTCTTTTTATTGCTAACGTAAGAATGTATATAGTACTTCTCCATCGGTTGGTTAAATGAACATCTAAAACTGGCACCCATTATCCCAGGCAAACGATTAAAGAATTTACTGATCTGTCACATTAATGCAGAAACTTTTCAAAGTCTTTTCTTGGCCACTGTCAAGTATGCGTACCAAACTTTTTCTTATAGGGTTTAGTGTCAAATAGGACCACCATTACTGACCCCCCCCCCACACACACACCCTTTTGAAAGGTTCAAGTAACATGGAAAAGTTCTCAACGCCGATATTGTCTTTAAATAATCTTAAAGTTCTATACTACGTCGCGACGCTTCAAACGCAGGCTCCGGTGCGAGACGGTACGGAATGTTTACCTCAGCTCACGAGTCTGGACCGGTAGTGAGTCATATGTCTTAGACTCTGGATCATAGTTGCTGGTAGGAGCTGATGAGAAATCATGGAAAGATATGTATCAACAATTCAACATGAAAAACTTAGGTTCGGTGTAATTCGATTAACACTGAGGCGTGCCCATACTCTTCCATTTTGGGCAATAAAAGGTATTCGTCACCAAATTCTATTAAAAATTCATACAGTCCTTTAGCTATAATCTCGCTAGTCATATCATCATGGTATATGTGACTGTAGTGGTACAAATATTCTAAGTTGTCCATAAACAATAGATTGACGTTTTCTAACATGGATGCATAATCAGTGAGATGTAGCATAACGTAATAACTCTTGTCGTCCCAGTCGTCAACGAGTTTCATAATCCAAAGTTTCTGTTTCTCTTGAGCGTCGACTCCTTCACTTTACACTGGTCATATACTCTATGACGCACCTTAAACTCCAGACAAGTCCATTACGTCTTTAGCATTACGAATCCCTGTGATGCTCTCACCAAAATACTCGTAAAGCAATTGAATGTCCTGCTTGTCAGCTTCGCTTGATTTAATGCAGACTTAAAGACTTCAAAAGATGCGTAAAAGAAAGACCTTTGAGCATTCACAACATTTGCAGATTTTAGGGAGTACCATTTTAGAAAGGTGGAACAAGCAATATCCGCGCCAGCCATTGTTATCAAAAAGTTAAATTTAGTGGCACTTGGTAGTAAAAAACTTCAACAACAACTGGACACGTGTCCATATCAACAACGGTTGTGAGCGACTAACAAGATTAAACACAATCCACAATAATGATGATGTAACCTGTTTTTTGGGCGGAGCTTTACACCATGCTCAGACAGGATAACAAATCAGACGCTACTAGTGGTACGCGCATCTCTACAGTGAGCGAAGTCTATACACTATAATCCAACACACACACACACACACACACACACACACACCTATTCAAAGAGTAAATGAAACGCACGGATTAAATACATAAAATAACTTATTTAAAGTATATGAAATAAATAATTAAACATTTATAAGTAAATAAATATTTAATAATAATAATAATAATAATAATAATAATAATAAACCTGTCAAAACTCTAAAATATACACCCAGAATAATTACTACCTTCGGAAACCGAATGGGACAGTATCGTAGGTCCCTGGTATTTGATACCGCTTCTGGTAAGTGTTCCTGCACACCTTTGTCCCTCTAAATTCTTTTACACTCCCACGTTTTTGAGCACGGAAATTATGCGCTCCCACAACTAGATAAGGAAGCACGGCATCATTATCACTATTAACATCAACCCCTACTGGATCCTCCAGATGCAAAAGTTCACGATTTCCCGATTTGCAGCATTTAAACCTTTAATGACTATTACGACGAATCCGTCATCTTTAAAATTAATGGTTATTATGGGGGGGAAAATATGCATTAAAAGTTTGTAATACGATTAGGACGATTCCCTCTTTTTAAGAAATAACTTTTAACACATATCTGGCAACTCTGCTCAGTTGACATTATGTGCATTACCATTCTAACTTTGTTATTCGCACATGTTGAGAGATGTTTGATTTGTGGTTTTTGATGCGCTATGGAACGAAAACCAGGTAAGATCGTGTTTTACAAAATTTATAATTCATTACTGATGTATCTAGGATGTTTATGAGGCCAAGTTAAACTAATTTAGAGTACTTCATAAATAACTAATATAAGAGTTCAAAACTAAAGCAGACTAAAAAGTCCTTTCAGATGCAAGCATGGCATTTTTGCAGATATGTGGTCAAGCATATTAGGAATTTATTAGGCTAAATTTTGTGTTTTTGACACGGTCATGGGGAGTGAGTCTTCTTTGCGTACCAAAAGTTTGTTTGTAAACATACTGTCGTCCTATTATTTATGTTGTAGTAGTTTTTTTTATAAACTTACCATTAAAATCATGCATTTTTTTAATTTACTCTAACCGGGCCAAGGGGGCGAGGTATGTCATGAAAGGTCGACGGTTGTTCTCTATCTATGATTGTTAATGCTAATTTCTTTAGAATATATATACATATATTTTTAAATTATTTTTTACTATATTTACAGGCTGTTCCGGATCGCTTTCAGCTGAATTATTTTAAAGTGGCAATAAAAAACGCACAGCAAACATTGCTGACACTGTGCAATATACGAATGATGTGAAAGACGATAATTTTGCTTTAGAGGATAATGAAATAATGGATAAAAATTACGTGCCAAACTTTGAAGATTTAGAAGGTTTGTTTTTAATTATTATCATTTAATTGAGAGTATTTTTGCAGTTATTTCTTATGCTATACGAGAGTGATGGTACACAATAAATTGGTGTTAGATCCCAACATTTATGATGAGAACTGACCTTTGTGTTTTATCATTTAGCAAAAGTAACCTTTCAAAATGTAATTTTTAACTTTTTTCAAAGGGGTAGGTATGAATGATGACCACGAAGAGGTTATAAGATTAGAGGACATATTTGTCTTAGAAGTCAATGATCAACCAACAACCCTAACCCACACTGAAAGGATTCAATCTAAAAGGGAAAGAATGAGGCACAGGAAACTAAATACGGATATGTCGTTAATAATGTCATTAATAATAATAATAATAATAATAATAATAATAATAATAATTTTTAAAAAACAAGAGAAGGGGAGTGTTAGCACAGCGCTCAAACTATAAAGTGTTGAACATGTCAAATATTATAGTTTAAATGGCTCTATGTTTATTGATATGAATCACTGTAATAGTTTTATTTTCTATAATTCTCTCCTTTGAGGTGAGAGACCGCCAAGAGTCACAGCTGCAGTGGTTCAACACTTAAGTTGTAACATGGAACTTATTAATACAAAACAATTATATGCATTTATGATGCTGCCTCAATACAAATCATTCTTCGTTTCTAAATAATATTTCTCTCACTGACTGTTTATTACTATATCAGTGTGGCTGATCTAGAAATAGCATTTACTCCAGGTATAACAATGCCATACCAGTAATATCCATTCAGCCATTTGCCAATTAGAAAAAAGACTTACTTTTTTTAAATCAGCGTAAAAATCTACATTAAATATCTTATTTTCACAAAATCGGAAACAGTATATGAAACGGAAAAGATCCCAGGTTTTTGCTGTCTTTTTTATAACGCAAAATAATATCTGAATCTATGTACAATATTAAATGTAAATAAATAAATGAATCAATTTGGAATTTTCTCAGGGCGCAATAATGCCTACCAACGGCTGTTTTTATACATCGTTCAGGATGACAGGCTTGCAAATACCATGAACACTGTCATCACGTTCGAAGGTTTTTTTTTTTAGTTTTTACAAGACCATTTTTTATTCACTTCATTGATATCCCCCTTGTTAATATAATATATTCCCTACTTGAATTTATATTTAATTATTCATTTATGTCTTCTTAGTAATATATAAACCAGTGATGAATGGAAATAATTATGTTCTAGAGACATTTGACAATGAGTTAACCAACCAATCAGCGCTCACTCACTCCCAGATTAATTCATAAAATGTTACAACCGTTTGTAGTGCACACAACAAATATATGCCAGGTGTCGATATCTTTTCTCAAGAGTAGCGCAACTGTACCTGATAGGACTAATATGCCCTCATTACGTAACCTAAGCGCTAATTTTTATTTTTTTTTTAAATTTTAGACAGGACATTTCTTAGGTGTAATTTTCATGGAAAAAACATGCAAATATTTTCTGGAAGTAAAAAAATTAATTTAGGGCTTAAAGGGTAAAGTGATACCCTTTGCTTTAACGATGTACTTGAAATCGTCTCCGGCTTTGACACGTACACCAAATGTTTTTGGTCGAAATTATACAAATAAGTTCGCGTATGCGTTATCCCCATTCTCATCCTTAATCTCATCAGTGAGCTCACCGAGGAATTCACCAATAGGAGGCATATAATTCCCTTCTTTCTCTGTGAACACCACACTGTCAGTATCGGCATACAGGAACAGACAGCCAAGAGAGTGCATGAGACCCCAAAGCTTGATGCTGACGTAAGTTGTTGTGAAGCTGGCCATGGGTATGTTTGTGACACGAGATGTGTTTGCAGCCAACTCGGTTCTATTGTACCGTATTATTTACGTATTGCCTACATGCGTAATTTCAAGGACTTCCTTAGCGTAATTCCATACTTCATCAAAACTATGGGCTAGATGGATATTTCCCTTGTCGGTATTCTGCGCAAGCTTGCCTCAAAGACTGTTGAGACAAAGCTTAGCACTAAAACGCTTGGCAGAGTTTCATGCAATGTGCTCCCGATCAAAGTGTATTCTTTCACGATCATGGTACCGTTGAATATAGGCCGGGGTTTTTTCATCTTTGGACTCAACGCCCCGTGGATACCCCGATGCTTTAATCTTGTCTTTCAGGAAGGTGTTAATGTAGGGGATGAAGAGGTTGTCAAGCTTTTGGAATCTTCACACCTCATAAATCTTCAATATTTTGTAACCGTCCAGCTCTAGACTTGTAAAAAACGCCTCTGGTCTTCTTCTGGTTGATTGTATGAGTACACTTCCCGTTGTTCTCCTCTGCACACTTGACGCACAGGGGAAACATAAGCTTGTAATTTATATCAACGGGTAAGATTGGCATCCATAAATCACTAGGGGGAAGCACGTCATTGCAGGAAAGACTGAAATAGTTCTCGTTTAAACTGGTAGAGAGCTCCTCGATGGATGACAGGCCTGAACCCACAAGTTTTTCTTTGGCACATACGAGGTACGGGTTGTTCATCATGACGTAGGGATATAAAGAACAGAAATCGTAGTAACGAATCTTCGCCCCCATTCGTAGGTGGAAAGGAAAGTATAGATTGAAGGGGTTTACACACAACCATTGTGCGTTTGGTGGCCCTTATTTCGTGACGGTACTGCTCAGTAGTATGGGCGCAAAAGGAGAGAGTGCAATGCAATTGAAAATGTTGATCAATGTTGCAAGAGTACACCCCCACTTGGCACTAGTGCCAGTGCCAACCCCCCAAGGGGGGTGACTTTAGCCAAAGGTTGTGTGTATAGTGCTTTTAATACGAGGTATGAATCGAATTATCCTTTGAGGCTTGAAAAAGCCCTAAAAACACTTAAAAATAATGATTCATTACATATTACTAAAGCGGACAAATTTAATTCGATCGTCATTATGGACAGAAACAGTTATGTTGAAGAGATGAATGCGTTAGTGAGTGATCGTGACACGTACAAACCTCTAAATAGAGACCCACTGGAGGATGTTAATAAAATGTTTAACAGAAAAGTAAGAGTAATATTAAAAAATAACTATAATGGGCTTTCGCAACAGTTTCTTAGGTCAATCCGTCACTACCATATTGTACGGCTTAGTAAAAACACACAAAGTTAATAATCCCATGAGGCCTATTGTTAGCTCAGTAGACTCCGTAACCTATAAGCTATCTAAATGGTTAGTTAGTTTATTAACGCCGTTAGTTGGCTCTATTTCTAAATCACATATTGTAAATAGCATGAATTTTATTGACAACTGACGTTTCCTAATGACCGTAATTTCAAATTGGTAAGCTTTGATGTATGCTCGTTATTGACAAAAGTGTCTGTTAATGACCTACTTGATTTTCTAAGACAAGATCTCTGAATATTCTTTCCCTGTTCAACACAACACTCTTATTGAGTCAATTAGGCTTTGTGTCAAAGATTGTAAATTTCAGTTTGAAAGTAAGTTTTATGCTATGTCGTTTGGATTGGCGATGGGAAATCCCCTTTCACCTGTACTAGCTAATTCAGATATGGAATTAATTTTTTGAAAGTAGAATTTTGCCTACGATTGTTAATTTTAACCTGGTTTGGTACAGGTATATGATGATATTTTATGCCTTTGGTCTAATAATTTGGATGTTGACTTATTTCTTGGTAGGCTCAAAAATTTAGTCCCATCTATTAGGAAAGCCAAGAATAGGTATTATAATAATGTAATTGTAAAGGAATTTGGGCGTAAAAATATCCTTAGCCTACCTTACCATGTTAATTTTCAGTATCTTCCGACTTTACTTAAAGCAATTGGCATCAATGTCGTCTTTAAGTATAATAATACTGTTAAATCACGCCTAATAAAGAATAGCCTGGAAAATGTTGTTGGTTGTGTATTCGATCGGATGTCCAAAATGTAACTCAGTATATATAGGCCAAACGGGTAAAACGTTAGATATTAGGGTAAAACAGCATAAATATGTGTGTAGAACAACTAATAATTCTAATGCTTTGTTTAACCACATGTATAGATGTAATCATAGCATCAAGTGGGATAGTTCTAAAGCGCTTGGTGAAAATAGACATATAATAGAAAGAAATATTCTAGAATGTGCATTCTAATCAACTGTATATATTTCTGTCCTTAATATATGAACTGTCATTGTATTAATAATATTTGTCATATGGACTATAGTCTGCCAATAAACCTTTTCATTTTCATTTAATTTTTTTAAAGCAATTTCAATAACAGTGCGGAAATGTACAAAATTGACAATATCTTGTTAAAATTCCTTTTGCCTCTCATTAACTCTTGTTAAGTGTGTGATAATTGTTTTGGTTTCCGCTACGTTGTATATATATTTATGGGCATCTTGCCTTCTCTCTTCATTCCCTGACGAGGTGTAGCTCTGAATACACGAAAGGCCTTGGAATCGTTTTTCTTTTTCCTTGTGGGTTTGCAGCATTCATTCATTTCACGTGTTTAATTGTGAAATTCATCCCATATATATATATATATATATATATATGTGTGTGTGTGTGTGTGTATATATATATATATATATATATATATATATATATATTTAACTTCGTTCACAATTAAAAATAAAATTTGAAACATCCGATATTCAGAGTTTTTCTTGTTTTTCTACAACAACAAAATTTAATACGAGAAATGTATGGACGTCATGGTCCACTAATTTCTTTGCTGTGGGTGAGGCTATAAATACCCTCTCACTTCCATTCTGAACTTCTCTCATATATATATATATATATATATATATGTTGTTTATCTAATTCTTTATTGCCGTTTCTCTGGTTTCCAAGATTCGAGATAAGGCATGCATCATTAAATTATATGACTGTCAGCATCGGGTCATTAATTATACGAGCCATGAGAAGGTCGAGTTTTACATAGCGATAATTAAACGAGTCTTTGTGAAAATTTGCCTGATGGGGTGATATTTTTTTAAAAAACCATCTCCAGTTCCAGACGATTTAATTTACAGGGCATAATAAATTTTACGAAGCTAATTTAGAGGGGTACCATAATTCGCTCTATTTTCACCCACACGTGTCTTCAATTTCCTCTGAAAAGTCACATGATCAGACGTTGATTATTTTTTTTAAATTTATTTATTGTATCGTATAAGAATTCCGCGATACAATATACTGTACTTTTAAAGATGGGAGGAAATGTCTCGAAAGGCTGAAGAACTTCCCGCCCTGATGGTTTTTCTTCACGGGTAATTACCTTCCACTTTTGTATTTCAGAGCCATGAACCGATTCACATACTATCCTCAGCTGCCTCTCGCTCTCTCTCTCTCTCTCTCTCGGTCGAATACAAGATAAAAAAAACAAAGCGTTTCTTTGTCTCTACGAATGGGGATATCTGACACGTCCCAGATTTCACGGGGCAGCCAATCACACTCCTGTGGGCGAAGCCCAGGATCTCTGTTTGGCCGCTATGCAGGTCTACATGTTAAGCTCCGCCCAAAATTCACTGATAGCCAATAGGAAGCTCGCGAATCGTGTGTTGTGCGTTCGTCACAAGCCCCCTTTTTAAAAAGGGACAGTTCATCTCAGAGCCTCAATTCGTAGGTTTTTTCGTTTAGTGCTTTTCAAATATACACTATGAGTCACTTATCGCTCTACAATTCTCCCGATTTGTTTGAAGATCAAGTTTCTATCCATCAGCTGCGCTCCACCTTTTCAACGCGGTGGAACAGAATGAACTTCTCTCAACGCAAATTGTTACAGAAATTTGTGGCAACGAGAACAATTTTCCCGCTAACGATTTTGCAGAGATGTAAGTGTTTAATTTGTGATTATATATATATATATATATATATATATATACACACATCGGCTCATTCATTGCATGCATTATAATTTTTAAAATTCATAATAAAACGAAGTGAAAGGATATCGGCTCTGTGGTCATAATTTGCTGTGCGTTTTCTCTTATTGCAACTCTCCCATATATATATATATATCGGTCGTAATATAACCTACCCTAGCGTAGCCTAACCTGGATATAATATAACCTAACCTAACCTAGCATTATTCTGAGTTTTTCTACAACGAAAAAATTATTCCCAGGACTCCCTAACCGGACATAATATAGCCTAACCTATCTGGGTATAATATAACCTAACCTAGCCTAGCACAGGTCAAACTTTTCACCCCACCCTAGACCTACGTTTAACGGGGATTCCATCACCCAGCGTTTTGCCACTCATCTCTTACCATATATGCTTTCATTCAGTGTTAAATCATTTTTAAAATTCATGATAAAGCGAAATGAAGGGAAATCTGTTCAGAGGTCTAGCTAACCTAGCATGGCCTAACCTAGCTAATATATTCCTAGCTTTATTCTGAGTTTTTCTCCAACGAAAAAATTATTCCTAGGACTCTTTCTCGTTTATAATAATATAACCTAACCTAACACAACTGTACCTAACCTAGCCTAACCTAACACAATTGAACCTAACCTGGTCACTTTTATATACATCGTTTCATTCAGTGTTAATTAACTTATAAGTGCCATAATAATTTTGAAAATTAGTTTGTGATTTAAGCAGAAGTGGATACACAATATAGATACAATAGAAATATTAAAACTATTAAGAATTGCCTGCGGGTTCGAGACCCATTGCAGGCAGATGAAGCGTAGCACACCCATCTAATCTTCCTTTTGAGCTGTAAATTAGTGCACTTGCTATTAATTATTGTTTGTTTGTTTCGTGATTATTTCGGCATATATATATATCAGGTCATCCCATAAGTAATGTCGTTTTTTAGATCGGAATTTGAAGGACAAGAAAAACTCAACTAAAACTTTTTAATCTAGTATATATTTTCCATCGGAATCAATGACACTCTGCCAACGTCCTACAAGCTTTTCAATGCCATGTTTATAAAATTCATGCGGTTTTGAGGCAAAAAACGTACAAAGACTGGTGTGCAGGTCATCTAAAGAAGTATATTGTTTCTCGTCAAGATAGTTTTGCAGACTCCTGAAGAGATGATAATCTGAAGGCGCAAGGTCTGGAGAATATGGAGGATGTGGAAGTTTTTCCCACCCAAGCTCCTCAATTTTTGCAGAAGTGATCCGAGCGGTATGAGGACGTGCGTTGTCGTGGTGGAACACGATTCCTTTCCGATTAACCAAAGAAGGTCTCTTTTCTTTTAGTGCAGTGTTCAATCGATCCAGTTGTTGACGGTAGACTTGAGCGGTGATTGTTTGGTCGTGTGGTAAGGTTTCAAAGTGTATTACACCACCTTTATCCCACCAAACACTAAGCAACACCTTCCGAGGGTGAAGATTTGGTTTTGGCTGTGGTGTCGCTGGTTCTCCGGCACAAACCCACTGTCGACGGCGCTTAACATTCTGGTACAGTATCCACTTTTCATAACCAGTCACTAAACGGTGCAAAAACGGATCTTAGAGTTCACGGGAATGAAGAGCTGTGCTAATGTTTACTACCCGCACCCTCAGATTGTCGACCGACAATTCATGTGGCACCCATTTTCCTAACTTAGGCACTTTCCCGAGTTGTTGCAAATGTCGTTGGATGGTGGACGGGGATGAATTGAGTTTCTGAACCAATTCTTCGACAATTGTTGAACAGTCTTCTTCAAGTGCGGCTAACAGCAGGTCATCATCAAACTCAGCAGGGCGTCCAGAGCGTGCTGCATCTGTCAAACAGCAGTCACAATTCCTAAACTTTTGAAACTATCTTTGACATTTCCTCACATGCAGAATATCGTTGCCATAAACTTCCTGAATGTTTCGCGTTGCTTCAGTAGCACTATTCCCTTTTTTGAACTTGTAAAGCATTATATGCCTGATATGCTCTTCTGATACCGCCATGTTTATGAGGGGTTCACATAAAGCAAAACACGTCTTCACTGGTCAAGGTCTGTAAAGTATGTAGCGAAACACGATAGATGTCCTCTTAGATATAACCTTCGGAAAATTTATGCTTAAACTAACTCTCGTGAAGCCTACATCAATCTACCGCCGAACGGTAGGCTATACTCCTAAAGTGTGTAATTAAGCGTTCTAACTGACTCTCGTTAAAGAACGCAGTAGACCTATTTCCCAATTCAAGTGTCATTCCAAAACCGTAATCGTGTAGCATCATGCTATTGTGTTCAATCATGTAATCCACAAATACTTTGCATCCGTTTATTTATGTGATTTATTTAAGCACTCATTATTGACAGCCGAATCCACTTCCCGTGTACTAAACGCACGTGCATTCTTATATCACTTACTAGGCCCATTCAGTGTTCCACTTATGCGTAACTCTAGCCTACTAATCCATTTACAGTGTACCAATTGAACGTGCATAATTTCCATTATCATTTGGCTGCATCATTTATTCCATGTTCATTCATGCATAACTTTTAGCCTATATAATCAGTGTTACGTATTCTATTCAGTGTACCATAACGTACATGCATAATTTCTGCAATCACTAGTTTTCATATTTCAGGTTGTGTCCCAATTTAGCATACCATTAGCCTCTCATAAACGAGCGTATTTCTTAACAATTGATCTCTATAATTCTTTAATTCTTTTTCTCATTTACTAATCCTCAGTCAGACTTTTTCATAATATAAATGCCGTTATATAATTGTTAAGCACTATAATTATTGTTTGTCATTGTTATTCACTGTGAACAAATAACTGATTTATTTTCTTAATTAAATACAAAACAATAAGGTGCTTTTTATAACCTTAACAATATTTGCTTGGGTGTAATCCAAGCTGGTGACCTCGAAGCAATTCGTATCACTCAGAAATATTATAGTAGGCCTACTCCATTAGCCACCTTCAACCAGTGATACTGTAGGACATCATAAATTGTTAACCCAGCCTGTCATTAATACTCAATCATTGCATCAATTAATCACTAGCATTAAATTAATCATTATCACATTAAACGGCTAAATCTAGGCCCACTATATATATATATATATATATATATATATATGTTATAACCTCTCTGTCTATGGCCCTGGGGTGGTTCGGAGTCGACGGGGGTTCTGGTTAGGAGGCAGCAACGGATATTTCTCGCGATAGTTTTCTTCTATAACATTCTAATTCTTTTCTCTCGCTATAGGGTCGACAGTTGTTAATTCTTCTCTTTCTATAATATTCTGATACTTTCTCTGATACTAAAATTATCGACTTTTCTTTTATAACTTATCGACTTTACTGACTAAGTTCTTCTGAAGAGAACACGGCTCGAAGGAAAAGATAAAAAAACTTCTTTTACTGTAGTTTACTGCTAAAATGTACACGTAGTGCTCTGAATTTACAGGGGTAGAGGTTCGACTTCTTTCGACCATGGCTCAGGCCGGAATCTAAAAATTAAGGAGGCAAGGGGCCTCTGCCCCCTCCTCGCAGCGAGGCTGCTAACAAGGGAGTGTCGTAGTAGTGACCAAAGAAGAGTGAAGTTATTTTACAATTACATGTATCATATAAGTCTAAATGTTGGGGGAGTGCAGTGGGAGGTTAAATTCCCCACTTTAAACACATGATCAGATGTTTGAAAGATTCCAAATCAAAATTTTAAAAAATAAAAAATATAAATTATCGTATTTTCGCCGAGTATACATTTCTAAAGAGGACATAATTTCGGAATAGTAGTACAATTTAAGCACATGACTGAGTACATTTTAAATTTTCGTTTATTACAATTATGATTACGATTATGGATTAATTCACATTTTACTTAGTATCGTTAATTACAATTCCATTTAAAGTACATTATTACATTATATATTAAATTATTATAATTAATTACAGTTTCATTAAAGTACATTACATTATATTAAATTAAAGTATTACAGTTAATTACAATTAAACAGTTACTATAATTTTGTTTTGTTTTTACAGTGTTTCATATTAATAGACAATTAAGATGTTAGAAATATAATACAAAGTACATGGGCACATACGGTATGTATTTATATACAACATAATATGTTATAAATTTGAATCAGAGCGAGAGGAGATTTTTATCTTAGAAGCGTTCGCTTCTGCCGTAGTTAGCGGAATTTGATCACTTGCCTAAGCGTTTTCGAGTTCATTGCGGGAGGTGAAATAATAAAAAATAAAAAATAAAAAGAATACACGTGAACGTATGTACATGTACGTAACTATGTACGTAATCATGATCATCAGGGGACAAGTACGAATGCACAAAGTATTGTACACATATGGGTAGTCATACAACAGGTTGACAATGATAGACAATAGGTAGCTGAATGAATGAGTAATAAAATTAACAAAAGATAAAGGTCAAGAAAGGACATGGATATAAGAATAAACAACGTATAAATAATGGGAGGATTTAAAAGGAACGAATTAGAGACAAAGAGTGGTAATAAGGACTAAATACACAACGGGTTAGATGCAAGACAATCATAATTAATTATAATAACTTCTATAACAAATGAAAAATGGAAATATGGATACGACTAAACCATATAAATGGTAGATCGTATGGTTGTGACACAAACAAAAATAGAAAGTAACAAATAGAGTTTTTATCCAAAATCGCATCAGGCAATTTTGGTTCTCATGTAAAAATGAATATTGAGTATTCATTGTTCATTTTTACGTATATATATGATGTGTTTTTATTTGTACATTTCTCGATAATTTAAAGACAGCAACGCAGTAGAATTTTAGAAACATTAAAAACTTTTAAGAATTGTCTGTAGGCCCGGGTTCGAGACCCGGTGTCAGCAGACGTTGTCTTAGCACTCATACTTTTGAAAACTGTCAGGATATCTGCTTTTTTATAATAATTTTTAAAATTCGTGGCATTTTCTCTTATTGTAGCTCTTTCATTAAACTAATTTATTTTTACTTAACTTTATAGGACCGATGCGAAACTTGAGCGTGTTATAGCTACTTTTCGTTTTGATGAAAGGGGAATAAGTGATATGGATGCTTTACCCCACAACCAAACCAGCGATCTGAACACAGAGGTCGTGGTATTGGCTCAAATCCGGTCCAACGAATGCCAGGTCATCAGGGAACTAATGTAAGTATTTTTTGGGGGTTAAGAATAAAACACTTTGTATTTTCATTTAATTTATTAAATGGTAGAAAACATGTACAAAGCGGAACCAGTGTCCATTAAATAAATCTTAACGGGTACGAATAGGCCTTTACACAATATAGATATACACCTTTACACAATACAGCAGGTGCTAACATATGGGAACCTTTTTTTATCTGTCTGCATACATTTTTATCGTTCATTTCAGTGTTGCACAAATCGAATAATTTTTAAAAAATTTATAAATCCCTTCCCACGTGACATGTACATGAGAAATGAGAGGCCGTACATCCCGCACGTGTTATTATAATATCCTTGAAGGCGATACGGGTTCCATACAATCTCAGGTACATGTATCTGTTCGATAAACTGCAACAACCACAGAATCATTTCACGGCTGAGCGCTGAGTGAGTCAAAGTAGTACATTCTTTCCCTATTTTTAAAAGAGATTGTAAACCAATGAATCTCCTCACCCCCCACAATGTCGGTGTTAACGATAATCCCGTACCAACTTCTCCTATTTGGCAATTTCAATATTTCATTCTTCGCAAACACGCCGATACATTTTGAGCGTGTGAAACGGTCACTTTTCATTACTCTCTGGAGTGTATTCGCGTCCATTTTAAAAGTCTGTAACCACGTTCCTGAAACGATCAACTTCGATTAGTGCCTGTGATTCCAAGTAAACTAGCACACTTATAGGAGCGTCTATACTCTATAGGCTTGGCAAATTCCAACCTGACTGAGATGTTTCCACTCTGTTGTGGACTTAAGTGCGTATTTACGCCAGCAGACAAGTCAGGCGTAATATCAAATGAATAAATGTTAAATTTTTCGAAAATTCTTTCTGCGTTACACCAAACCCAAGCTCGTCACATGCACCTGTATTATGAGCCAGATTACTATAAGTTCTCGCGCATAGAGGGAACACAGCGTCTGATGAGTAATCAACAGTCATAGTCCCTCCCAAAGCGATGCCATTTGCGTATAGGGTTATATTTTTAAGGCCGAAATTCTCGAATTTAAAGGCACTCATTTTATAGTTTCCATTCGTCGAGGCGTGGTCCTGCATTCAAATTAATATCCTTTCAGGTAGAACTCCAAGGGCCACGTTTTCTAGTTGCTTCGAGGCCAACCCGGCGGGCACCGTGTGTAGTTTGATCTGTACCCTGTTAATTGGATATTTTACTGTAGCGTGTATTAAGTCTTTCTCAATCTCTATTTGTTTTGGCAAACTTAATTTCACTCGACGTATACGCAAATACGCCTCCATTATGTGAATCACAACGGGTTTCGCGCCCTCTTCTTGATCAGACCCCAGATTTGTGCAGATCTCAGAAATCGTGCAGGTAAGCTTCAACTTCATATCCACCCCGTTCATAAGCAGTTTCTCCTGGAATGTGAAATCTGTATGAAGACGTCCAAAACATTCGTATATCTTTTTTTTAGAATTTTTAAATTTATCCTTTATACCATTTTCATCTTTAGTATGGTAATATTCCTCGGCGGTTAAAAAGGTGTCCTTCGCTTCTTTTGAAAAGTTAAGGACATTTTCCAGATAGACTTGTAGGTGATAATACCCCGTTCCTGCCGAAATGTTAACCTGATTTAAATACACCTCACACTGGCTGAATATGGAGTGTAAAAAGTTGGTTTCAGGGTACGCTGATTAACTATAATCGCAGTCCGTTCCATCAGAATGGGCTATGCGCAGTTTAGCGTACATGTGCATGCAGCTCGGGTCAAAAAAGTAAGGGCCTGAGCTGGGTATCACGAATTCTAATGGGGCACTCGGCGGACTAATTGTGTTTAATGGGTTAATTGTAATAAAGTCGCTATGCTTAATAGAGACCTGAGTGGGGGCATATCAAAGAGGGACAGTTCTGATTTACAGCATTGTGAACTACACGGATGGATGAAACGCGCCATGACGAGTCAGGTATAGTGCCACCTCTCTCGACAACTAGTAATTAGCCTATGATTCGTGAGAGTAGTGTCCTCAGCTTATATCAGTTAAAAAAAATTTCAGCCATAGGTTTCATATGCTTAGAGCACTTCTTTTTTTATTTCCTTTTACGTTTAGCGCCACGCGATGGTAACCCCTTCTTCCTGGCAGCTCTCTTTTTTTCCGCCAGCACGCATTTTTCTCTTTGCATCTTTGATGATTTCGTCCCGTGTACGTTTTAAATGTTTTTTTAGAGCTTCTTTAGGCTTAGTTCCACCCATTATGTCTTCTGCCGCGTTAAAACCTGTTTGTAACGCCTTCCTGCCTAGGTATCTAGCACCCCTCTTCAACAGTTGGACAGCGGTGCGTAGTATGGATGAAAAAATGGATCCAAGCCCACTCCCACGCTGGTATCTCACTCCTCGATAGACTGTGAATGGCCTTCGGGTCATTATAAACGGCGAAAGTGTAGTTTCACTGTTAAGCTCCCTTCACCGAATGGGAAATTTTTTTCCTCAATCGTTCTTATATATATATCGAGATGTTGGTTAATAGATTAGTCGCAACATTCACATAATGGGGCGTGTCATATGTAATGCTCAAACTTTTCACTCTATGGTTGGGGATGTGTGCAATGCGCAGCGGGCGCGCCTGAGTGTCCCCAACAAATTGGTGCTCTACGATATTGCTGTAAATATAGCACTTGTCTGGAGGTGGAAAGCTTTCACCCAATTTCTCCATCTTCAATTGATACATTAAGCTGGACATGTCATGGTGTGCCTCGTGAAAGGTATCTCTTTGGAGAGCTGCGCTATATCGGCCCTCAGCCACAATTGTGAACAGCTCTTTATCTTTACTATTTCTACTAAGCGTTGATTTTAACTATGTTTATGACTTCAAAAAGTAAATCGTTTGTCAGGTACGACTTTTCAAAACTCTTGTTTAACTCCGTCACAATGTCCATGGCTGTGTCATAATGCCCGATTCCTAGCGAAACATTTGTGCTATAGTACTGTTCCTCACCGAACAGGACTGATCGCATAGTATTGTCTAAGGTTATGCCTAATTTTTCGCACTCATCGATTCTTCTAAGGATCAGAAATATGATTTGCTCATTTTCAAGAGTTAAAAATTTGGAGACTAACTGGAGTTCACATAAACCCACCTCATACGAATCACGCTCCAATTCAATGGGTCCGTGGAGTTCTGTCACAAAGTTGGCCAGGGTGTTGTTAGGATGTACAGACAGAGAAGAAGAGGACGGGAGTGTGACATAGAAGTGGCTAGGCGCCATGTTGCATACTAATTAAGCTTCATTATTGCAGCAGCTTTTATATAGGTGTGAAGCTTTCTGGGTAACCCAGCCATTTCACCAGGTACATTTTTCTCTTTCCTGAACCTTTGCTGCCTAAAATTTTTTCAATTTTAAACACTTTTTCCTAAATTAAATGTCACTTTCTGCAACTCCTCGCGTAAAAGCCTCCAGATCTCTTCCCCATTCAAATCTTCAACGTAATACATCATTATCTCGCCTTTAGGTCTCATAGCACGAACTTTAAAAATCTCACGTGTCCATCCTTGCTCAAATCCCTTCGCGAATTTATTTCCCGAACGTGATAGCCTTACATAATCATTGATTTTGAAATGTGTAGAGTGTGGTGGCGGTGCTCCATCTCTTCTCACCTCTGGCAGCGTACCTCTTTCTAAAACTTCGTTAGGTGTTGTGCCAATCGTACGGTGGTGTGAACGGTTGTATGATGATGCCAATGACCCGAGAACGTTTATATATCTGTATGTGTTTTTATGTGTAAAATAGCGATGCATGCGTTCCTTTATGGTACGTTGAACTCTTTCAGCTAAAGAGGCCTTATGTATAGAACTGCTAGTGTAGTAACTGATATTAAACTCTGTCAGCATGTTCTGAAAAGCGCGACCTATAAATTCTTTCCCCATATCCGTACAAAAATAGCCAGGAACCCTTTCTTCTTTTAACATCAACGTTTTGGTCGCTTTAGCAACTGTTTCAGGCGATTTATTTTTCAGGGAATTAGCCACAGATATCTAGAGAATACATCTATTATGAATAGGATGTAGCGGTATCCGTCATTATACAGTGAATATCTTTGCATGTCTGTTAAATCCGCTTGCCAAATAGAGTCAATCGAATCCGCGGTTGTCTTGGCCGTTTTAAACCTTTTTCTCACCGGTTTATGAAGTGTATAAGCATCCTGTCCCGCAAAAACCTCTCAACATCTTTTTTCCCTACTCCGTAACACCTCTGTACAGTCTATTAACGCCACCATAGGAGGCGGGTTAGAAATGTCATAATAGCGTTTACTTAATATGTTAGCCATTTGCGTATTTTAGAGACACGTGGATAAGGTTAGCCGTTTCTCTTTTCTTTCTCTTCTTCAGAGACGCTGCTGCTGGAGGCGATGGCGTACTCAATTGTGACATATGCGAGACTTCATCCAGGTATTTTAACCTATTCAGATTACCTTCAATGTTTTAGGGACATTTGTTTGTTGTAGTCTCGCTTTAATATGCTTCCATCTTGTTGGTAAGGGTCTGTCCCACTTTCTCATCAGATCATGAACAATATCAACGATATTGGATCCTTGTACCCTTGTTCCTTCAACAATGACCCCGCCTGTATCGGAACACTGTATGATGGGGTCCTCACTCAATAGATTATAAAGACAAGCCTTTATTCCTCAATGTATGTGGGAGACTGTTTTTTAACACAAGTTCGATGTGTTTTGTTCCGTTGTTCTTTGGTTGGTCATCTCTAACGTCGGGCCCAGGTCCTGTGTCGCCATGCTCAGCGCTACTCGCACTGTGCCTAATAACCACGGAGTTATAACCCGTCGGATTCTTATAATCTTCGTACTCATGAAGAAATTTCTGCAAAGCCTCTTGGTACAAAAGCCTTTTCTCATCAGGTGACTTTTCACTGTTTAATAAGGCTAGCAACTCACTTTCCATTCTTTTAAGCCTACTTTTACGGGGTTCTAGAGCCGTGTCTGGAATCTTTGAACTTTGCAATGAAACATACACCTCGTGCGGAATCACAACCACCTTCTTCATTATATTAATCTAGTCAGTAAAGGACCCAAAACTGAAAATAAGATGGGTAGGAATGATCCTCCTCTTTGTACAATAATTCGCTTTTTCTTACCCACAGTTTGACTTTTATGAGCGAGCGCTCGTATTATGTTCTTGTAACGACGTAAGCGAGCCTTCTGAGGGGGTTTCATCATTACATTTTATAACATTAAGACAGATTTCACAGATGCATTTTAAAAAGTCGGAGTCGATATTTTTAACAAACATCTGTTGCAGTGCCCGGGGCAATCGTTGATAGATTTTTATTAATTCACGATATTTCTTCAGCCTATTTGTCATTCTGGAATATACACCGTTTCAGGTTCGCTTGGGAATATTCGTTCTTAGAAGCACCCTAAACGTGTTTCGCGGTGAAGGTCACAAAGCAAATATCCATAACGCTGGCTTGTGGCTTCTTTATAAACCTCCAAAAACTCCTTACGTTGATTCGGGAACATTTGATTGGCTAATACCCCAATTTGTGACACATCTCTACGTTGTGCGAATAAGACTAGATATTGTGTATTTAGCGACACATCGCGCATGTATCTATTTTTGAAAAATAGATTCTGGTTGATGAAGAATACGCTTATGTTAAGATGGTGGAGAACACTGTAAATGTCTCGGCAAACGTTTTATCCATTTCCAACATGAGATCGTCAATTACAATAACTGTATGCTCATTACCTTTTAACGAATTAACGTCATATCACCCTTGTGGAACAAAATTTCATCTTGGTACTCGTTGAACACTGACTGATACGTCGAATAGCACCATATTACTTTATGCACAAATTTTGAGAACATCTCCCCCTTATCTTTAATGATTTTAAGCATAAATACAGTTTTTCCACATCCTGTAGGGCCAGATATAATACATGTGGAGGGCTTGTGAACCTGAATTTTTCTACAGATTCCACCTCTAACACGTTATACCCCTAAGTGGGTCATTTACAAAATATTACAAATTTTGAGTGCTGTTCCTTATATTTTGTTTTCTTCTTCCACAGAACCGTGAATGACGACGATGTACAGCACCCCCATCATCGATATCACAGATGAGCCCGATGACCGTGCAGCTACAGAACCCTTCCCCGCTGACGAACCCTCACCAGCGACACCTGTAGCATGCGACAATTCAAAGCGGAAGCATGATGAAAAGCCCTCCACGTCTGGTATAAAGCGTGCCAGGATCGCTCCGGTTGTTAGACCCCCAGTAATAGAGCCCCAACCCTCTACGTTTTACGACACAACCCTACAATAGTACCTTCCTTAAATATGCCCCATTGTTCAGTTCCTGATACTTCCTCCACAGCAGCTTTTCATACTGTGGAGGATGGTATAACCCCTGCCCCTGCCCTGACTAGAAATAGGTACGTGGTCAGGGTTGACCCTGGATCCCTGTATACCAACGGACTGCGACGCGTAGTTCAACGTATTGTGGAGTTTTCCCTTCAGAACCGCGACGAACGTGAAGTCCGGACGAGGTTATCCTTCAGGTTCGGGTCAGATGAGGGGGATGATGGGGACGACTTTTGGGTGGTAATACCGTTCAGACGTTTGGCGGCTGTAGACAGAATATATCTTGGGCCGTATAATGCAAGCCTCTCAAAGTGGTACATCCTTCAATATGGACAACTTCATGGTAGATATTGACAGAGTATTCCGGGTTGCGGGTCATAGTGCCACACCTTATACTCTTAATTTCAATTCTCCGGTTATTTACAGAAAGCATTTAAACGTCGATCGTGGTTGTGGTTTTATAGCAATAATCTTAGCTCATATGTTCACTGTGCTAAATACTTGGACGCAAAAATTTGGCTGCCCACGGTTGTGCAGCGTGCCCGTAAACTGGCTTCAGATTGTAAGCTTGAGTTTGAGTGTAATATGGGTCCTGAAGAACTGAGAAGGGCCGAGCAGGAAATGAATGCACGTATAGTCGTATTTGGAATGGATGATCGTCGTAGGACTGTGTATGTTTTTAAAAGCAGCGTGAGAGATCGTACAAGACCTCTACTTATTTTAGGATTGTCAGGAACATCGTATCTCCCCATCCGTAACATAAGGGCTCTCTACGCCAGTTATGATAAAAGTCGAAAATATGGAAGGCATCATGATTTGTGTAAGGGTTGTCTCGAGTTTGCTGATGATATGGTGAAACATTGTAAGGATTGCTACATGGTATGTGAGCAGTGTAAAAGCCCCAAATGTGAAAGTCGGTAGTTGAAACCGAGAAGAGGGAATGTAATGTGTGTACGTACATTTTTCAATAATAAATGCTTTGAGTCCATAAATCAAATGGCACTTGCAGGAAAATGATTTGTAAGTGCGGTATGTTTCACATGATGGATAATTGGGGGAATTTCAAATATAAATGCGATGAAATTCACTGTTCTACATGTCATGAAAAATATAAGGCGGATGGAGTGAAGCATGTATGTTATATGAAAGATGCTAAACCTAAAAATAGCCCTTGTATAACCGTGTACTACGATATAGAAACTTACACGAACGCTGAAACCAAAGAGGTCATTCCACATTTACTCGTAAGTCAGACTATCTGTGATGAGTGCATGGAGATCGAGTGTGATGAGTGCCACAAATGTGGAAAACGGACAAACGTTTTTAAAACGAATGCACACGACAGCCCTGTGAAACTCTTTGTATCCTATATTGTCAAATTAGCGGACAAGTTAAAAAAAATGACCTTATATTCTTGCCCATAACAGGGCGAAATTTGACACACACAGTTCCTTTATAAGGAGCTGCTTGAACACGAGTCGTCTGCGATATTTACAGGTGATCCCTTGAAAAGAGGCAACAAACTAATACAGATGCAGATAAGAGGTAATGTACAGTTTAAAGACACCCTGTTGTTCACACCTTGTAAATTAGCAAAACTGCCAAAGGTCATGGGCGTAGCCGCTGAAGTTTCAAAAGGGTATTTCCCTTACACATTCCTCACTAACGAAACTTTGAATTACGTAGGACTACCGCCACCCAAACATTACTTTAACTACACCAACACGAGTGATAGTGAGCGTGAGGATTTTCACCGCTACAACAGTTTTAATGAAGCCAATCCATAAAATATAGCCGATGAATGTGAACGTTATTGCGTGAATGACGTACGTGTACTTGGAGTATGCTTTCAAGCCTTTAGAAGGATGTACATAACCCGTTCCAAATGCGATCCGCTGCAAGTCGCGACCACGATCGCCTCATTATGTTTTACAGTGTTCAAGAATAACTTCATGCCTTAAGACACCTTAGCAGTCATTCACAGAAACAACTCCCGCAGTTATGGGCACAAGGCTATTTACTGGCTCATACACCTACAGCAACAGACCGGGGTATGCATAAAATATGCCCGCAACACGGATTAAGACCCGTTAAGGTCAATGGTCGTGTTTTTTGGGTTGACGGGTAAGTGAGAATCCAGCCACTGGTGAGAAGACTGTGTATTCCTTTAACGGCTGCTGGTGGCATGGATGCCCGCGCGCTGAATATGCCGTGACAGGAGACCTTTATAGAAGATCCCTCGCCGACAGCCTCGCATGAACCCGTAAACGTGATCAATTTATAGGCTCCCAGTTCACTCACAAAATCGTGTGGGAGCATGAGTATGATGGACGAATGGAAACAGATGCCCAGTACCGTGAAGAAATAAGGGCCATCAAACGTTCAATGGTATTGGACCCCCTCAAATGCGGTGACAGCTTGTTTGGAGGGCGCACAAACCCATTCAAGCTATACTTTCCGCCTACGGAGGGCGTGAAACTCCACTACTACGACTTCTGCTCTTTATACCCATACGTGATGAAGAACAATCCGTACCCCGTAGGTGCGCCTGAAAAAAATGGTGGGTCCCACCATACCAACCATCGAGGAGTTTTCAGCTACCTTGAATGAGCGCTACTTTGGACTCTCGTAGACGTGCTCCCCCATCGCGATTTGTGGATGCCGAGCTTACCCGTCGTTATAGATCACAAGCTCATATTTTCCTTGTGCATGAAATGTGCAGAGGAGAACAACGGTGATTGTACCCATGCAACCCACCAGCGTAAGATCAGAGGTGTATATACAAGCCCTGAGCTGGCCCTAGCCGTTCGCCATGGGCATAGAATATTGAAGATACATGAGGTGTGGAGGTTTCAGAAGCTACCCAACCTTTTCACACCATATATAACGCTTTTTGAAGGATAAAGTAGAAGCATCAGGATATCCACGAGGGGTTGATACCGAAGATGGAAAAACGGCTTATATTCAGCGTTACCGTGCCCATGAAGGCATACAGCTTGACCGATCCCAAATTGTTAAGAATCCTGGCAAGCGCTTTAGTGCAAAGTTGTGCTAAACAGTCTTTGGGGGAAATTTGCACAGAATACCGGCAAAGGGAACGTCCATTTGGCACAAAGTTATAGTGAAGTCTGGGATTATGCCAACGCTCCCGATAAAGAGGTTATGGAGATCGTGAATGTAGGTAATACTTACATAATAAAGTACATCACCGAACTGGCCACAGATACCTCACGGGTTACAAACATACCTGTAGCCAGCTTTACAACGGCCTACGCCCGCATCAAACTTTGGGGTCTACTGCACTCTCTTGGACGGAGGGTGTTGTACGCTGACACAGATAGCGTGATATTCACAGCGAGGGAGGGTGAATACATGCCTGCTATTGGGGAATTCCTCGGAGAGCTAACTGATGAGATCAAGGCGAGTATGGTGATGGTGCATACGCAGACTCGTTTGTATCAACAGGCCAAAAACCTATGGGGTACGGGTGAGGGTAGGGGATGATATGAAGTATATCGTGAAGGCTAAGGGTATCACGCTTAACCATGCGAACCGTCGAGTCGTTAACTTTGACTCGTTGAAGGATCTAGTGTGCTTGGAAGCTGAGGGAGACCAGCCACCCCAACTGACTGTGGGGACGCACAATTTTCGGGCGCAGAAACTGGTGTGTGTGAAGGAACTTAGGGGCACGAAGGTATGCCGTAACACCTATAGGAAGCGTTACCAGGTGCCTGGTACCTATGATACCGTACCCTTTGGTTACCTTAATCCTTGATTGTATTTATATATATGTGTATTGTTAATATGTTTGTTTATCACGTATATTTGCTTCAATTAAGGTTTCATTTTCTCCTTTGCGTGCGTGCGTGTGTGTGTACAGTAAAAAGCTAAGCTCCGCCCACTGTAAGATCAGTCACGTGAGTCCTGCCACTAACTGAGCATATCTCTATCCCTGCGTGCTCAGTTGACCACTGCATACCCTTGAGCTCAGACGTGTATTCTCCCGCGTAGCCGAAAAATAGTAATGGTTACCTTTAATATTGCGTGTTCAACGTTTATGAAGTGGTATTCGGCAAAGTGCCAAGATGTGGTGGACACTGAAAAACTCCCTCTTCCCCGCTCCTTTAATATTTTTAAGGCTACATTGAGCCGTGCGAAGGACCAAGATGTTCAAATACTCTACGGGTATTCTGGCGAGGATATTGTAGGATTTCGTAGTACAAACGATGTATTGAAGTATGTTGTAGACCTAACCTTTATAAAAGTTCACATATACCTCGACGTAGAAGAAGCAAAACGTTCAGAAGATAAGCAACGGTTATGGATAGTGAGTCTTGTTGATGAGTGGTGTGACAAGCGATATTATGTCATGTTACATCATACCGACTACTCGTACCCTACGGTTGAGAATATAAATCTTGTCATCATGGAGAATCTTAAGTATTTTTACCACTATATTAATATATATCATGACCAAGATTGTAGTGAAGTTGTGGCTAATGGGCTGTGACTTTTTAACAGACTTCAGAGACGAGTATCGCTTGTTAAACAAAAAGATAAATATGGGCATATGTTTCTCTCAAGTAGTGCGCCGGATTGTGAAGATGTTCAGTTTGTGGAAATGAACGTCTGGTGAGTGATAAAACATTAAAGCCGGTATTTTTTCATGTAGCGGAAAATTCTGTTTGTCTAGAGCAGGGGTCCCCAACCTTTTTGTGCCGAAGAGCACATTCAAGACTACCGGTAGTGCGGCGGGCACCATTTACTTTTTCAAGGCAAATTTATAGTTGGACTTAATAATGAACATAACACACAAAAAAAACATTTAATTCCTATGTAAAATAATGAACATAATACACAAAAAAACCATTTAATTCCTATGTAAAATAATGAACATAATACACACAAAAAAAAAAAAGGATGGGCTAACAAAGAACCTTAGAAAAATTATCAAAACGATAACTTAATTTATTTATAAAGAAATAATTATTTTCAAATAAATGAGCATCTGTTTCTGTAATTAACTACTAAAATTTAATAAAATGTTAAGTATGTTACATATTTTAAATATTTAGTAACTAAATATTTAAAATATGTAACATACTTAACATTTTATTAAATATTTAAATAAAAACTTATCAATCGTAGTCAGTCAGTGGCGGGCACACGCAAAAGGGTCGGCGGGCACCATGGTGCTCGCGGGCACAGGGCTCGGGACTCCTGGTCTAGAGGCACAAGTGTTCGAACAAGCCTGTACACGCTTCAGTAGTTTATGGTGTGACTCGCTCCCCCCAGCAAGCCGCCCACCCTTGTACCTCACCCCTCCGAAACACACGAGTTCGAACAAACCCGTACACTTTTCATCAGCGTGACTCACTCCGCCCGTCGGACCGATCCGTCCACCTGTGGCATATAGTCATCTCAGAGCTTGAACCGAGTAGACGCGCGAATACGATGGAACTTCATTTGAGAAGCATCCTGAACGCCTCGTACGATGTCTACGTGACGAAGTTATTGCACGTGTTCAGACGTGAAACCGGCACCATTAACTATGTACTTGAAACGATTTGCAGGCAAGCAAACTCTGGTAAACGTAATGTTATTAATTTAAGTGTTGAGGAGATGAGTAGAGTCTTCGTGATAGTTGAGAAGTGAGGAGAGGACCGTTATAAAATACCTGCAGGTGTAGGTACAAGAAGAGAGCAGATTAGTGACGCCCCCTCATATGCCGTTGTTTGCACGTTGTGTATAAATAACGATCAGCCATGCATTGATATACGACTGCTGTGGAAGAATGCTTCTGATAATAACGTTCTTGTCCCTACGCGAAACCGTTTCATCCTCGACAGAATGTTTGAAATCGTCGGTTTCCGCAAGCTGAAGCCTGTATTAGACGCTCGTGTTACGGATATGATTTATTTTGACACGGTTCTTGAATACGCATACACTGCTCTGCTCGACGGATTTATCGAATGTAGGAATGAACAAGGCGAGAATGGTCTAGAGCCGGATGCATATTTAAAAGGTTTAGATTCTTCGAAATATCCTGAACTTTGGTACAAAGCACTTGAGCGGTACAGGGCAGAGCTTGCCTACACTGTTCACACTGAAGAGCTGTACCTCTATATAATGAATAGAAGTCGTTACGACCTGGGAGATTATTTCAATTGCCGCTATGCAGAGTGAAGAAGAGTTCACGATTGAAAAGCTCGGGACGTTAAGAAAAAACCCCTCCATTGGAAAGGAGTGTTTATAAACTTGTATTTAATAATGAGGTTGTGGCTAACGATGACCTCTTCGTGCGTGCTTTTGATTGCATTCTAGCCGTGTTTAAAGATAACTTGCCAACCGAATGTAAAGTGGCCACAAAAATAGTATTGAACGATATGAAAGCCATTTATGTCGAGTATAGGCATCCGTATAACATGAACGGTGAAGTATTGCTTGGACGGTTTTACCATGTAGTGCAAAGTAATAACGATGTGAATGTAGACTCGATTAAGTGCGAGTTTAGCGTTTTGCGCCGTAGAACATAAGTATTTTGATGTATATTTAGTTATTTAATTGTGTATATATATTTTTTTTCTCTACTAATATGCAATTGATTATACGTTTCGTATATTATTATTTTCAATATATTTAATTATTTAATATAACTGTGTCTATATATATATATATTTTTTTTTTCCTCTACTATTATATTGATGGTTATACTACAACGTTTTGTACATTTTTTATTATATATTTCTCGCTCGTATTTCTTATGCTATTATTATTTTTTGATCATATATATTCCATTGTATATTTATTTTGATTATATATTCATCGTTCGTATTTCTTATGCTATTATTATTTTTGATCATATATGTTCTATTGTATATTTATTTTCTATATATTTCGTGAAATTGAATCCATGAATTCGTCTAAATAAACAGAATGATGTAATAGTGTTTTATTTAATTCTTTTGGTTGTACACGACATTTAATTACAGCAAATGGCTGCCTTCTAAAACGGATTTCTAAACCAACTGGCAAATATATCTGGATAGCACAATCTGGCAACCCTAATACTGTACACCTGAACAAGCCAATTACGCCTTCTAAGTCAACTGGCTGGTTAAGTCAGAATATGTGTTTTAATTAAATAAATAAACGCAATCTGGCAACTCAATAATGTACACCTGAACAAGCCATTTACGCCTTCTAAGTCAACTGGCTGGTTAAGTCAGAATATGTGCTTTAATTAAATAAATAAACGCAATCTGGCAACTCAATAATGTACACCTGAACAAGCCATTTACGCCTTCTAAGTCAACTGGCTGGTTAAGCCAGAATATATGCTTTAATTAAATAAATAGCGCAATCTGTCAGCTCAGCCAGATAAGCCAATTGGCTGGTTAAGCCAGAATATATGCTTTAATTAAATAAATAGCGCAATCTGGCAGCTCATCCAGATAAGCCAACTGGCTGATTAGGAACGTATTAAGAGAACGGCCGCTCGGCTGAAGTCTTTATATGCGCTTGGCTCCTGCCAGGCGAACACCTCTCTTCCTCTCTCTCTTTCTCCTCTCTTTCTCTTTGGGGGATAACTCCGCCTCCAAGTTGCATAACCCTTATTGCTCTTGCAACATTCCCCCTCCCCCGTTGTTGCATAACATCTTGCAACATTTCCCTCCCCTTTGCTGCATAAATTATGCAACATTGATCAACATTTGCAAATGCATTGCACTCATACTACTCTGCTCATTAGTATCTATCCACTCATCATATTAGTGCTCCCATAATAACTTGTGAATGAAATGGGAGGTTATAAGCTGATCGCGAGTACAGGTCCATGCAAGACTATCAGTGGGTGATCTACCGTTTCAGTCTCCTGTAACACCACACTTAGGACGCAGACATCCAAGCCACCAGCAACCATTGAAAGAGTACACCGTCTTCTCTCCGGCGCGGAGCTCCTCACTCAGCCCATCGGCCCAAAAAGTACGACCATTGATCTTAATAGCCACTTCGCCCGTATTCCGCGCATGTTTTATAAACACCTGTCTGTTGCAGTGTGATCCAGTAAATGGACTTATAACCGTAACTGCGCTGGTTGTTTCTGGGTATGATAGCAAGTGTATCTTTTGGCATGAAATTATTTTTGAATACAGCAATGCATAGTGATGCGATCATGGTACATGCTTCTAAAGGTTTTAAAACACACTAAGTAGAGTACAAGCACACCATTCACGCAATAATGTTCACATTCATCCGCTCTATTGTAAGGATTATCCACAATGAAACTGCTGTAGTAAAGTTCAAAATCTTCTTGTTCACTGGGAGTCATTCTATCATAGTTAATGTTTAGGGGGCGGTAGTCTAACGTAATTTAGAATGTCACGCGTGAGGAATGAGTAAGGGAAATAGCCTTTTCATACCATGGCATCTACCCTCATTACCTTGGGTAGCGTAACTAACTTACAGGGTGTGAATAGTTGCGTGTCTTTGAACTGAACATTATTCCTTATCTGTATCTGAATGAGTTTATTGCCTCTTTTCAAAGGATCTACCGTGAATATTTCTGATGATTTATGCTCAAGCAGCTCCTTATAAAGAACCTGCGGTTGAAACAGTATATATTCCGGAATGACGAGGCGTGTAAAAAAATATCATGAATTTATAAAAACTTTCCATCTGCTGACCCGTACTCTCCAACAATTATTTGTAAAATATATTGACCTCGGCATTTTAACCCAATCGCTCCGGGTGTGGTATATAAACTACACATACAATTTGCGCTCAGATCCGGGTGTGGTAAATAAACCAACTCCTAATCTTTTCTGAACTCCGGATGTAGTTTATAAACCAAGGGTATATCTATCTCTTTCCATCCTCTGGGGTTGAAAATGGGGGGATATACGTATGTATTATAACTCGAATTCATATAATTCGCTTTAAAGCTATACCCGTAGTGAAAGGGTTAAACTGTATCTGCGAAATATGTCCCAATGTTATATGATAAATGCAACGTCTCAATGATCTCATCGCAGAGGGCTTGTCTACGCCATTACAAGAAAGAATACGAACACTCGCTTGTAAAAGACAAATTGTGGCCAAGAGAAAACCCCTTGTTGTACAAAGAGGTGGATTATTCCTACCTGTCCCATTTCCAGTTTTAGACCCTTTATTATCTAGTTTTCTTTGATGAAGATCAATAGAAAGTGAATTCCTGAATATATTAAATAAACAAATGCATCCGAATGAGAAAAGAATTTTATATCAAGAACCTCTTCAGAAATTTCTTCAAGAATACCAAAATTATAAGAAACCTGTTGAGATACCTGTAGCTGTCAAACATAGTGATGATAATGAACGTGTTGAGTTTAGAGGTGATCATCCTAAAGACAAGGGTGGGAACACCCAACATCTCGAACGAGTGTTTAAAAGATAGTCTCCTTAATACATTGAGGAATAAAGTTTTGTCTTTTTAATCTATTGACCGTATTGGTCTAATGCGGGGGACGTTATTGTTGAAGATACAACGATTTCGGGAATAAAAGATCTGGTACATGCAACTCAATCCCAAAACCAAAGCACTTCACCAACAGGTGCACCCAGTTTAAGACCTTTGAAAAAGAGGAGACTCATCACCACTCAACCCTATCCACACTCTTCTAAAATGCGCAAATGGATGACATATAAGAGAATCATTATTACGATGTTTCTAACCACGCTTCTTACGGGGAGTTGAGAGACTCTATAGAGATGTCTATGCTGAAGGGGTAAAGAAAAAAAGATGTTGAGAGATTTTTTTCGTGAACAAGATACATATACACTTCATAAACTTGTGCGAAGAAGGTTTAAAACTGCTAAAACAAAAGCAGCAGTAGCTGTGAACACTGTATGGCAGGCAAATTTATTGATATGCAACGGTACTCATCGCATAATGATGGTTACATGTAGGTTCTATTTATAATTGATGTCTCCTCCAGATACTTATGGCTTATACCTCTTAAAAATAAAATGCCTGAAGCCGTTGCTAGAGCGACAGTCAATCATGATGAAAGAAAGTAGGACTCCAGCTTATTTCTGTGCATATATATGGAAGGAGTTTATAGGTAAATCTTTTCAAAATACAGGGCGTCCCAAAAAAATGTATACACATTTTAAATAATTATAAAGGCAGTGTTTATTAAAATACATTTCATTTTCAAAATGTAATAGAATCTACAGACATTATTTAATTGTTTTGTCAACGCCTGTTTTCAAACTGACGTCCGTTCTGGTCCAGGCACTGCTGATAACGCGAAGCAATGGAATCGCAAACATCACGAAACATTTCGTTTGGTATTTGTGTGCATTCTCGTTCAATGGCTGCTCTCAATTCAGCGACTGTTGCAGGTTTTATAGCGTAGACTTTGTCTTTTAAGTATCCCCATAAAAAAAGTCTAGTGGTGTGAGGTCTGGTGAACGCGGAGGGTATTCTACGAAACCCCTTCGTCCAATCCACATCCACATCGTGCCAAGTACCACTCGCAATACTCCACTCTTCGGTCCGGATCATCTTCATTAATAGCATGGACTAATCTTGGAATGTAACTTTTCCATTGACAGCGCTTCAAAATGCATTGGACAGACAATTCTGAAATTCCTACCTCACGACTCGCTTGCCGCACAGATTTTCTTGGACTTTGGTGATACGTTTCCAGTACTCTTTCTTGCTTTGTGGGGCTTGTCGATGTCCGTGGTCTTCCGGAACGCTTCTTGTGGACATTCTGAACAGTTCCATCGGCTTCAAACTTATCTCTAATTCGAGTGATGGTAAGTCGCGTTGGTGGATCTGTTTGAAACTCCCTCCTAAACTGTCTTTGCACTTCAACTGCGTTTTCACACTTCCAGTAGCATTTTAGAATGAATTTCCTTTGTTCAAAGCTTAGTCTAACTGCCATTATTAATTCTAATGGGTTTAACTTGGAAAGAAAGAAACATCAATTGAGCTATCAGCTGTTAAAGTGTGTATACATTTGTTGGGACGCCCTGTATTTGGCGGAATTTAACATTAGTTATTATAGCAGTAACTTTGTGCATAAAGCCTCTTTAGCCGAGAAGGTGCAATGAATCATCAAGGACCGTATGAATCGTTATCTTACGTACAAAAATACGTACAGATACATAGGTATTCTGGATCAGTTATCATCATCCTACAATCGTTTTTATCATCGCATGATTGGGATAACTCCTAATGAAGTTTTAAAAGAGAAACGTTTACAGAACCGGGAGGAAAAATAGGCCCAGCGCATCATCTTTGGTAGAACGTTTCAAAATCGACGACTATGTACGTGTTTCACGACCAAGAGGAAAGTTCACGAAAGGTTTTGAGCAATTTTGGACACAGAAAATTTTCAGTTAGATCTATCAAACCTAATGGATGGGTGGTCATGCACTATGTTGAAGACTTAAATGGTGAAAACTTTGAGGGTGGATTCTTTGGCGTGGAACTGCAGAAGGTTACGTTCAATTTAAGGAAAAAACATTTAAAATTGAGAAAATCTTAGGTAGCAAAGGTAGGGGGAAGCGAAAAATGTACTTGGTAAAATGACTTGGCAACCCAGAGAGTTTCAACTCCTATATAGGAGGAGATTGATGACACATAGGAAGAGATTGATGACACCAGTCGACCAGTTTTAAACCCAGTCCTCCAGGGTGGTCGTTAAGCAGAAGACAGGGAGTGATGAAACTTCGGTTTCTCTTGTCACTGTCTCCTTTAGGTGACCTTTTTCCGTGTCTCATCTATCCTGTGAGCAGTCCAGCATGCTCTCAAACACATACTTCTCCCTCTATTCTTCACTACACATACATGCATCTTTCACACTACACAATCTTTTCAAAATTTATAAAAAAAGTGGCATCGTTGAGCCTTGGAGACCCTGTTTTTGGTTCTCTTTTTTCTAGAGAGGGCTTACTTTTGCGGCCGCTCGCCCTTGGTCCACTCCTTCCTACATAAAAAAATATAAATGCTAGTGCATTAATGACACTAATAGTATACAACATGCCTTCCGACCAATTCTACGTCACCCTACTGTCCTCAGTATCGTTGGGAACGTACTCCGAAAATACTCAGGCCAACTCCACGACAAATATGCATAGACCTGTTGATCTGGAACGTGAATCACAAGAGAAAATTGTGTGAATTTCAACTGAATACCAAATTTTTAAACATTGAGAAGAGATTGTGCGATAATTGAGCGAGTGCACTTTGAGCGAGGGAAATTGAGCGCGTACAAATTGAGCGACTTGACGCATTGAGCGATTAGGCTAACTGATTGAGTACAAATAGAGCGAGTGCAAACTGAGCGCAAACTTTACAATTTAACCTAACCAACTGTCAAGGGCATACAGTTGACCTAACAGGGCATTCAATTAACCTAACCGGACATGGGTACCCCATAATGAATTCGTGGTCCGGAAAGGTAAGTAATACCCCTAACCTAACCTAGGCCTAGATGACGTCCCACTCGGACTGAGTTTCCGATTTGAGTTTCTGACGGTTAAAAAGGAATTAATCATATAAGAAATATAAGCAAGCAAACGTTCGTATGCAAAGTCTGATCGAAGGTGATAATGATGAAAATATTCTCGACTTTCTGCGTAATGTTTCCTGCAATTTCGAATTACATATATAATTCACTGCTTAACTTATTATATTTTTAAATCTGTTTTGAATAAACATATATTTTAATTAAATATATCTGTTTTAAATAAATATTTTTTACAAGGTAAATGTTTATTATTTTTGCGTCAGTTTGCGCTCAGTTTGCACACGCTCAATTTGTATTCGGTCAGTTAGCCTAATCGCTCAACGCGTCAAGTCGCTCAATTTGTACTCGCTCAATTTCCTTCGCTCAAAGTGCACTTGCTCAATGTATATTCGCTAAATTGATGCAGTCCCTTGAGAAGAAACACAAGTTTTTATTGTACTTAGAAAACGCGATGAGGTTGAGAAAGCTGGTGTAACAAAAGATAAAACCATGTGTTCAGCACGGAACGGCGCTGTACAGTACTACAGCACCGAAATAACACTAGAATCTGTCCATTATGACAGCGTTGAGGATATTTTAGGAGCCTTAAATAAGTGCATGGAAAAAATCTAACCTTACAAAAGATCTACTTTTCGAAATCATACATTTTGATGGCCCGAAACATGGTTTATTGTTAAGATCAGAGACGAATAGAAATATTAAGGATAAAAATGTGTTCAAGATTCTGCCTGAGGGGAGGTACAAAATAGTCCTCCAAAGAGGCACTTTTCACGAGCTACCGTATAATCTTGTTAGTTTATTATTCCATTTAAAATTGAAGAGTTTGTTCGATAAGCTTTCTATCTGCTACATTTAAATAATATCGTAGAACACCAATTTTTTTGTGGACAGTCAGGTGCGTTTTCTACCATTGTGAATATTTCTGAACATGGAGGAAAACGTCTGAGCATTACATATGATAATCCCCATTATGTACAGTTGTCTCCAACCTGCTATTGTTGTACATAGTATAAGAACGGTTGCAAAGGAGAACTATCCATTCGGGTAAGGGTGTTTAACAGTGAAGCTTCACTTTCGTCGTGCTACAGTATGATGCAAAAACCTTTAGTCGTGTACCGCGTGTCTCAGCTCGCTCTTTTCATCTATATTACGAATAGCTGTACCTTTACTAAAGAGTAGTGCCAAATATCTCGGTTGAAAGGTTCTACAGTCAGGACTTAATACAGTTGAAGATGTGGTGGCTGGAGCTAAGCCTAGAGAGGCTTTGAAAAAAAAGATTTACGTTTTTAAGCATAAACACAGTTTTACCACATCCTGTGGGGCCAGATATAATACATGTGGATGGGCTCGTGAACATGAATTTTTTAAAGAATCTATTTCTAACACGTCACACTCTTAAGTGGGTAATTTACAAAATATAATAAATATTTAAGTGATGACCCTTATATTCTTCAGTCTTGCTTTTCTCTTCTCCCACAAAACCGTGAATGACGATGAGGTACAGCAACCCATCATCGATATTACAGATGAGTCCGACGAGAGTGTAGTTGTGATCACAGACTCCATCCCCATTGCCGAATCCACACCAACGATACCTGTACCACGCGACAATTCAAAGCGGAGGCATGACGAAGAGCCCTCCACGGCAGGTATAAAGCGTGCCAGGATTGCGACAGTTGTTAGACCACCAGTAATAGAGCCCCAACCCTCTACGTCTTATGACACAACCCCCACAATATTACCTTCCTCAAATAAAAATATACCCCCTTATTCCTGTTCAATTCTGGGTACATCCTCCACAGCCGCAGCAGCTTCTCGTTCTGTAGAGGATGGTATAACATTCCAGTTGGTGCGCACCGCTACCCCCACCCCAGCCTTGACTAGAAGTCGGTATATAGTCAGGTTTGATCCTAAATCCATGTATAGCAATGGTGTTGAACACGGACTACGGCGCATAGTTGAACGTATTGTAGAGTTTGCCCTTCAGAACCGTGACGAACGTGAAGTCAAGACGAGACTGTCCTTCGGATTCGGGTCAGATGACGGAGATGTAGATGATTTTTGGGTAGTAATACCATTCAGACGCTTGGCAGCTGAAGATATAGACTATATATTAGGCCATATAATGCAGGCCTCTCAAAGTAGTACAGCCTTCAATATGGACAACTTCACGTAAATATTGACCGTGTATTCCGTGTTGCGGGTCATAGTGCCACACCTTATACTCTTCACTTCAATTCTCAGGCTATTTATAGACGGCATATAAACGTCGATCGGGTTGCGGCTTTATAGCAGTAATCTTAGCTCGTATGTTTACTGTACTAAATGCACGGATCCAAAAAATTTGGTTGCCTACGGGAGCTGTAGACTGTAAACGAGTTTGACTGTAATATGGGTCTTGAGGAGCTGAGAAGGGTAGAACAGGAAATGAATGATCGTATAGTTGTATTTGGAATGGATGATCTTCGTAGGACTGTGTATATTTTTAAAAGCTGTGTGAGAGATCATACAAGACCTACTTATTTTAGGGCTGTCAGGGACAACGTATCTCCCCATCCGTAATATAAGGGACCTTTACGCGCGAGTTATGATAAAAGTCGAAAATATGGACATCATGATTTGTGTAAGGGATGTATCAAGTTTGCGGATGATACAATGAAACATTGTAAAAATTGCCACATGGTATGTGAGCAGTGTAAAAGCTCCAAATGTGAAAGCCGTGTAGTTGAAGCTGAGAAGAGGGATTGTGATTTGTGTAGACGCACATTTTTCAATTATAACTGTTTTGAGTTCCATAAGTCAATTGGCACGTTCAGGAAAATGAGAATCTGTGAATGTGGTATGTTTCACATGATGGATAATTGGGGAAAATTCACGCATAAATGTGATGAAATTCACTGTTCTACATGCCATGAGAAATATAAGGCGGTTGGAGTAAAGTATGTTATATGAAAGACGCTAAGCCTAAAAATAGCTCTTGTATAACTGTGTACTACGATATAGAAACATACACGAACGCTAAAACCAAAGAGGTTATTCCACATTTACTTGCAAGCCAGACTATCTGTGATGAGTGTATGAAGATCGAGTGTGCTGAGTGTCACATATATGGTAAACGGACAAACGTTTTTAAAACGATTGCACACGACAGCCCCGTGAAACTCTTTATGTCCTATATTGTCAAGTTAGCGGCGAAGTTAATAAAAATGACTGTATATTCTTGCCCATAACGGTACAAAGTTTGACATACAGTTCCTTTATAAGAAGTTGCTTGAGCACGAATCATCTGAGATATTTACAGGCGATCCCTTGAAAAGAGGAAACAAACTTATACAGATGCAAATAAGAGGTCATGTACAGTTTAAAGACACTTTATTATTCACACCTTGTAAATTAGCAAAGCTACCCAAGGTAATGGGTGTAGCCGCCGAAGTTTTAAAAGGATATTTCCCTTACACATTCCTCACTAGCGAAACTTTAAATTACGTAGAACTACCTCCACCCAACAATACTTTAACTATGAATGTATGAGTACAGGTGAACGTGAAGATTTTGATCGCTACTACGGCAGTTTTAATGAATCTAATCCTTACAATATAGCTGATGAATATGAGCGTTATTGATTGAATGATGTGCGCGTGCTTAGAGTATGTTTCCAGGCCTTTACAGTAGAAGGATGTACATTGTACAATTTAGGGTGGCCCACTTTTCAATTTTTTTTTTAAAAGTATAGGTGATCGTGGTTTTTCCCATTATTTGGCACTATACTAGCACATTGGTACCATTTTTACAAAAATTGATCAATATTTAGGGGTCTCGCATCGACCTTGAAATTACTATTTTTTTTTTAAATGCGTACTTTTTAACTTTTTACTGAATCAAGATAAATCATTAAGTAGGGATATTTTCTGAATCCTCTTGATGAGAGAAGTCGTTTGGTGTGCTTGCCAATATCATACGACTAATGGTTTAAAGGTTGTGCCTGTATACAGGTAATACCAATGTGCTAGTATAGTGCCAAATAATGGGAAAAACCACGATCACCTATACTTTTCAAAAAAATGAGTCACCATACCCGGGCGGAATGTATAATGTATATAGGTAATTAGAAAATGCACTATGCCTGTGCCAGGTACCTAACCTATTTCTTTTTTTGCAGATCATAACATTTTGAAATTCTGTCTGAGTTCCTCATCCTTTGTCATGGACAAATCGATGGCACCCATAACTGGAAGAACTCTTGAAGCTACAAATAGAGAGTCATCAAAAGGAAAGGCGAAAATAACATCGCTACCTTCTCTAAGATCGGCCTCGGAAATTTTTTTAGTTGGTCCAACCGTCGTCCTCCATCAGTGGTAGCAAATTGCCAACAACACGGCAGGTTTTGCAATACTTCTTCAGTGTTATCCAGTACACTGCTAACAGGAAAGACGCATTCAAAGAAACCGTAAACAACGTCTTAAAGTTTTGGAACATGGCCCGCATTAAAACAATCACAAAGCTCAACTGCGAACGGAAGCTAGAGGCATTGTGGAAAGAGTGGCACTTACTCCAAAAGAGCAGAAAACGAGAAACTGACGCCGGAGGAAAACGGCAGAAGTTTTCGGAGAGTGTGGACAAGCTGTGGGATATCGGAGCATCTGACGCTGTCGAAGATATAAAGAAGAATCGACTGCTGTCCGACAAGGACAAGAAAGAAGACATTGACTTCTACCTCGATCAACGTGGTCCTCGGGTGGCAACGATGAGCGGGAACGATAAAGTTTTCGCTGTAAAAAGAAAGCTACAGGAAGGAAGAAAACGTCCTCGCCAGAAGCCGCAAACCTCAAAGTGTGCATACGAAACCGGAGATGAGGCCATGGAGAATGATGATACTGGCATGTCAGGAGAGTCGGAGACAGAACTAGCGTTCCCCCTGCCGAAAGAGCCAAGTGTGTCTGTCAATCTTCCTCGCCGCATCCTTAATGCACCTGCTGTCATGGAAGTGGCTGATCGTTTCCGCATGTCCAATAATCAGGTGCGTATTGTGTATAGTATTCATCGATAGCGTCAGTTTTAAAGTGTCCCGTAACCCACATGTATTCTTGACAGTTTCCTTTCCACTTTCCATTCTCTACATAGGTAGTAAGCATTGTGGCTGCTATCACACGTTCGACGGATCCACCAGCAGACCTCAATCAGTTCAGCATCTCGAAAGAAACGGCTAGCCGGGGAAGAGTGTCACATCGCCGTGAAGTGGCGACGGCTGTGAAGGACTCCTTCACGCCACCGAGGCACACTGTTGTCCACTGGGATGGCAAAATGGTCAAGGTCAGTTGATTAAGTTTTCATAGCTATCAATTTAGTAATGAGATTCATGAAGCATAATGTCAATTAAAAAGAGAACTGAATGTGAACAAAAATAGGTTACTTTACAACCATGAAATTGAAATATATGGCATGTGTTTCAGAATTTCTTTGGAAGGGCGGAGCATCGCCAAGCAATTCTCATCTCCGGGGATCCTCATTGCACAGAAGGAAAGTTGCTGTCAGTCCCAGCTGTTGCTGACGGCACCGGACTGTCGCAGGCGCGGGCAACCATACATGCTCTCGAAGATTGGGGATGTGAGGAGAGCGTCATCGGACTCTGCTTCGACACCACTTCCACCAACACGGGGAGAGTGCAGGGTGCAGTTGTCCGGCTGGAAAACATGCTCGGGCGACCGCTACTCCAGCTGGGATGCCGTCATCACGTCCTAGAGCTTATCGGGGGCAGTAGCCGTCACCCTGCTCGGAAGAACTACGGCACCAACTGATCCTTTGTTTCAGCAGTTGAAGAGAAGGTTAGTTCATTTTTTGTGCAAGGTAAAGTTAGGACACACATGATATTCCACTAGTTTATAAAACAGCAAGCCAAACCGGAACTTCAGAGTTTTCTCACACAATTTTCTTGTTTATTATTTTTAAAGATGGGACGAGCTCGATCTCTCGACCTACTGCAAGCTGCAGTTCGAGAATCTGGCGGAGAGTACGTGGCTAATAGAACTCCGGGACGCGGCGGTCAACTTCCTGAGCACAGCTTCTGGTTTCGTCAGAGACGATTACCGGGAAGTGGCAGAGATCACGCTCCTGGTACTCGGGACACAACCACGCCGTGGCATTCACCTCATGCGCCCAGGAGCCTACCACCACGCAAGATGGATGGCTAAAGTTAGTATTTTCCAACAAAAATAATCTAGAGATAAGTTTAAATGTTATTCAAAGATAAACATTTCATTATAACGCAAACAAAGTAATTGGTAACAATAAACCTGTCTTACTTACAATGGTGCCTATTCTGTTTCAGGTCATCTACTACACAAAACTGCTGATGTTCAGTAGGCAGCTGGAGCTCGACGCCGAGCTGGTCGACAAACTGCACAGGATCGTGGTGTTCATCGCTCTTCTGTACGTACCAGCTTGGTTGGCGGCCCCTGTAGCAGCTGATGCGCCGTTGAATGACCTGGTACTATACCAGCGTTTTCTAAGGTATAGGGCAGTGGACCGCGAGGTGGAAGCGTCACTGGCAGTGATGAGGCGGCACTTCTGGTATCTGAGGCCTCAGACCGTCATCTTCGCTCTATGCAGCAACAAGGTGGATGGCACTGTGAAACAACAGATGGCAGAGAAGCTGTCCCACCTCCCTGTACCCAAAGACTTCACATACGAGAACGTCTCAGTCGACGAGATGACGCTACTCCCCGACCTGATCGACGAGTCCTCCTGGTTCTTATTTGCAGGTCTGAAGATGTATGGGTCTTCGTAGCTCACCCTGCCAACTGATAAGTGGGACGAGAACGAGGACTTTTGTCGTCTGAAGGATGTGATCTCTAATCTCCAGGTCACCAATGACGTCGCTGAAAGAGGAGTCCAACTGATACAAGACTAAGCGAACACGGTCACAAAGGACGAGGCACAGCTGCAGGATCTTCTGCAAGTGGTGGAAAAGAACCGGAAAGAGCTCGGCGACTTCAAGAAGTCATCACTCGCCACGATGACATAGCACAGAGGGACAACGTTGCAGCCAGTGACGTGTGATAGTGGTCAATACAATGCAAAAGTGATTGTTTAAGTTATTGTTTCTTTCTTCCTTATTTGTCTGCTATTTGCTGATTTTTTGAAAAGTATAGGTGATCGTGGTTTTTCCCATTATTTGGCACTATACTAGCACATTGGTATTACTTGTATACAGGCACAACTTTTAAACCGTTAGTCCTATGACATTGGAAGGCACACCAAACGACTTCTCTCATCAAGAGAATTCAGAAAACATCCCTACTTAATGATTTATCTTGATTCAGTAAAAAGTTAAAAAGTACACATTTAAAAAAAAAACTCGTAATTTCAAGGTCGATGCGAGACCCCTAAATATTGATCAATTTTTGTAAAAATGGTACCAATGTGCTAGTATAGTGCCAAATAATGGGAAAAACTACGATAACCTATACTTTTAAAAAAAAATTGAAAAGTGGGCCACCCTAATATACATAGACCGTTTCAAATGCGATCCGTTGCAAGTCGCAACTACGATTGCCTCATTGTGGTTTACTGTGTTCAGGAACAATTCATGCCTGAAGACATCTTAGCCGTCATTCACAGAAACAATCCCCGAGGTTATGGGCACAAGGCTCTTTACTGGCTCATACACGTACAGCAGCAGACAGGTGTATACATAAAGCATGCCCGCAACACGGGGGAAGTACCCACTAAGGTTAATGGTCGTGTTTTTTGGGTTGATGGTCTAAGCGAAAACCGTGCCACTGGTAAGAAGACTGTGTACTCCTTTAACGGCTGCTGGTGGCATGGATGCCCCCGACCTGAGTGTGGAATCGTAGGAGATATCCACGGTAGATCACCTCCCGACAGTCTTGCATGGACCCGCACCCGCGATCAAATTATAGGAGCCCAGTTCACTCACAAGATCTTTTGGGATCATGAGTATGATGCATGGCTGGAAATGGATGGACAGTACCGTGAAGAAATAAACATGATCAAGCGTTCAATGTTGCTGGATCGTCTCAAATGCGGTGATAGCTTGTTAGGAGGGCGTACAAATCCCTTCAAGCTATACTTTCCGCCTACGAAGGGCGTGAAACTCCATTACTGCGACTTCTGTTCTTTATATCCCTACGTGATGAAGAACAATCCGTACACTGAAAAACTGGTGGGAACTGACCTACCCACCATCGAGGTGTTCTCAACAAATTTGAACAGGTACTATTTCGGCCTTTCTTTCGTTGATGTGTTGCCCCCTCGCGATTTATGGATGCCGTTCTTACCCGTCGTTATCGATCACAAGCTCATGTTTCCCCTGTGCGTAAAGTGCACAGAGAACAATGGGGAATGTAATCACATAACCAACCAGCGCAAGATCAGAGGTGTATATGCAAGCCCAGAGCTGGACCTAGCCGGTCGCCATGGATACAGAATACTGAAGATATATGAGGTGTGGAGGTTTCAGAAGCTACCTAACTTTTTCTCGACATATATAAACGCTTTTTTGAAGGATAAGGTAGGAGCATCAGAATATCGCGAGGAGTTGATACCGAAGATGAAAAATCGGCTTATATTCAACGTTACCGTGACTGTGAAGGTATACAGCTTGACTGTTCCCAAACTGTAAAGAATCCAGGCAAGCGCTTTAGTGCAAAGTTGTGTCTAAACAGTCTTTGGGGAAAATTTGCACAGAATACAGGCAAGGGGAACGTTCATTTGGCACAAAGTTATAGTGAAGTCTGGGATTATGCCAATGCTCCCGATAAAGTGGTCATGGAGATCGTGAATGTAGGTAATACTTACATAATAAAGTACAACAATATCGAATTGGCCACAGATACCTCACGGGTTACAAACATACCTGTAGCCAGCTTCACAACGGCGTACGCACGCATCAAACTTTGGGGTCTATTGCATTTTCTTGGGTGGAGGGTTCTGTACGCCGATACAGATAGTGTGATATTCAGAGTGAGGGAGGGTGAATACATGCCTCCTATTGGTGAATTCCTCGGAGAGTTGACTGATGAGATCAAGGATGAGTATGGAGACATCGCATACGCCGACTCTTTTGTCTCAACAGGGCCAAAAACGTATGGGGTACGGGTGAGGGTGGAGGAGGATATGAAATATATCGTGAAGGGTAAAGGTATCACGCTCAATCAGGCGAATCGGCGGGTCGTTAACTTTGATTCGTTGAAGGATATAGTGTGCTTGGAAGATGAGGGCGACCAGCCATCCCAACTAACTGTAGGTAACCACATTTTTCGAGCGCAGAAGCTGGGGGGGCGTGAAGAAACTTAAGAGTACGAAGGTGTACCTATGATACCTATGATACCTGGTAGCTATGGTACCGTACCCTTTGGATACCATAATCTCTGATTGTTATATATGTCTATTGTTAACGATATGCTTATTTATTACACGTATTTTCAAATATATACCTTCAATAATTCGATGATATGTTTATTAAATAAATCGTGTTTCAATTAGCGTTTCACTTTCTCCTTTTTGTGTGTGTGTGTGTGTGTGTGTGTGTGTGTGTGTGTGTGTGTGTGCGTGCGTGTGTGTGTCTGTGTACATGCGTATGTACAGGAATAAGTTCTAAGCTCTGCCCCTGTATGATCGAACAATGGTCACGTGACTCCTGTTCCTACCTGGGCATATCTCTACCCTGCGTGCTCAGTTGACCGTTGTAAGCCCTGGATCTCAGACGTGTATTTGACGAAATCCAACGTGGACGAAAAGTAGTAATGGTTACCTTTAATATTGCGTGTTCAACGTTTATGAAGTGGTATTCGGCAAAGTGTGAAGATGTGGTGGATACTGAATGGCTGCCTCTTCCACCTTCCTTTGATACTTCTAAGGCTACATTGAATCGTGCGAAGCTTGATGAACAAGAGGTACAAATACTCTACGGCTATTCTGGCGAGAGCATTGCAAGATTTCGTGGTACAGGCGATGTTTTGAACTATATTGTAGGACTAAACTTTATAAAAGCTTACATATATATACCGTGAAGTGGAAGAAGCAACACGTGTGGAAGAGAAGCAACGGTTGTGGTTAGTGAGTCTTGTTGGTGAGTGGTATGACAAGCGATATTATGTCATGTTGCATCATACCGAGAACGTATACACTGCGATTGAGAATGTAAATCTTGTCATCATGGAGAATCTCAAGTATTTTTTCCACTACATTAATATATATCATGACGAGGTTTGTTGAGGTTATGGCTAAAGGCCTGCTTGACTTTTTAACAGAATTTAGAGACGAGTATCGCCTGCTAAGCAAAAAGGAAAAATATGGTCATATGTTTCTCTCAAATAGTGCGCCGGAGTGTGAATAAAATGTGTTTAGTTCCTGAAAATCCCCCTGAACGAAAATGTCTGGTGCTATTCTGGGGAGTAGGAGGAATAAACATTAAAACTGGTATTGCTTCATGTATCGCAGATGGAAAATTTCTCAAAACACCTACTCAGTATAATGGGATACAAGTATTCTCTTTCACGTTGGGACAACGCCGTACACGATTCATCGGCTTATGGTGTGACCCACTCCTCCCGTCAAGCCGATCCACCCACCTGTGGCTTATAGTCATCTCAGAGCTCGAATACAATGGAACTTCCGTTGAGCAGCATTCTCAATGCCGTGTATGATGTGTCCGTGACGAAGTCATTGCGCGTGTTCAGGCGTAAAACCGGAGCCATTAATTATGTACTTGAAACGACTTGTAGGCAAACAAACTCTGGTAAACGTAGTGTTAGTGTTTATTTAAGTGTTAAGGAGATGAATAGAGTCTTCGTGGTAGTTGAGAAGTGGAGTGAGGATCGTTATAAAATACCTGCAGGAGTAGGTACAAGAAGAGAGCAGATAAGTGATAACCCCTCATATGCCATTGTTTGTACGTTGTGTATAAATAATGATTAGCGATGCATTGATATACGATTGATGTGAAAGAATGTTTCTGATAACGTTCTTGTCCCTACGCTAAACCGTTTCATCCTCGACAGAATGTTTGAAATCGTCGGTTTCCGCAAGCTGAAGCCCATATTAGACGCGCGTGTTAAGGATATGCTTTATTTTCATACGGTTCTTGAATATGCATACAGCGCTCTGCTCGACGAGTTTACTGAGTGTAAGACTGAACAAGGCGAGAATGGTCTAGAGCTGGATGCTTATTTAAAAGGTTTAGACTCTTTAAAATATCAAGAACTTTGGTACAAAGCACTTGAGCGGTACTGGGCTGAGCTCGCCTACACTGTTCACCCTGAAGAACTATTTCTTTATATAATGAGCAGCTGTCGTTACGTCTTAGAAGATTATTTCAACTGCCGCTATGCATTGTGAAGATGAGTTCACGATTGAAAATCTCGGATCGGTAAGAATAAACCTTCGATTGGAAAGGAGTGTTTATAAACTTGTATTTAATAATATTGTTGTGGTTAACAATGACCTCTTCGTGCGTGCTTTTGAATGTATTCTAGCCGTGTTTAAAGATAACTTTCCAACCGAATGTAAAGTGGGCACAAAAATAGTATTGAACGATATGAAGGCCATTTACATCGAGTATAGGTATCCCTATAACTTGAGCGGTGAAATAATGTTAAATCGTATTTATTGCGTAGTGCAATATATTTAATTATTTTAATTGTATATATAGATTTCTCCTGTACTATTATATTGATGGCTATACTCCATCGTTTAAAACTGTGTATTTCTTATATTGTTATTTTTATTTTGTTTTTTTTATTATATGTATTCCGTTCGTCTAAATAAACAGAATGATGTAATGGTGTTTTATTTAATTCTTTTGGTTGTATATATAAACGATATTATTTTTTAATTATATATATATATTATATAATATGTGTGTGTGTGTGTGTGTGTGTGTGTGTGTGTGTGTGTGTGTGTGTGTGTCTATCAAATGGCTGGTTAGGCCTTCTAAACTAACTGACGGATTTCTAAACCAAATGTCAGGAATATCTGCTTTAATTAAATAGATAGCGCAATCTGGCAACTCAACCATAATAATGTACACCTGAACAAGCCATTTACACCTTCTAAGCCACATTAAGCCTTCTAAGCCACTGACAGATTAAGTCAACTGACGGATTAGGGCCTTGTAAGACAGCGGGCGCTCGGATGAACTTTCATTATGCGTCTGGCTCCACTGGATGAAACAACACAAACACCACACACAGAAGCCATAAAACAGCAGATGCAATAGCTTAACACAGAAATAAACAACAAACTCAAAGAAAAAAAACAGAAACATTTTGAGAATTTATAACAACACTAAACCACTCTACAGATACATCCAGGCTATACAAGACTATAAACAGCATTACCCACTCTAACAGTGGCATTCACACATCACACGCGGCTATCTGTCGCAGCCAAAATAATATCCCAACATATACATAACAAGCTAACATTCTAGTTAATCACTACGCAAAGATAAGTCACTTAAACAGAGACAACAATTAGAAATACGCAGACAGACAAACAGCCAGACACAATAAATCTACAGACTCGACACGACCATTACACCCTTCAATATAGACCAGACCACCAAGATCATCAAAAACATTAAGAATTCGAAGGCTACTGGACCAGACAACATATCTAACATATACCTTAAACACTTCGGCCCACAGGGAATACTAGCTCTCACAAACATCAGCACATATTTATACCAACATTGTATTATTCCTGAAATATGGAAACAAGGTAAAATTATTACACTACTCAAACCAAACAAAATTCCAACAGAACTAGCTTCCTATAGACCCATTACTTTACTATGCACACCTTCCAAAGGAACAGAAAAACTAATCTTACAAATCACCAACCCACAAATAGCACTATCGCCTACTCAACATGGATTCAGACCTCACCACTCAACTACGACATTACTCACTAACTTCACTCAGCACATCATGGATGGCATCAACTCCAGACGACCAGCTCAACGTACACTATTAGCAACAATAGACATTAGTAAAGCATTTGATGCCATCCAACGCCTCCCTCTCATAAACAAAATATTCAACACAAACATGCACAATAACACCCAAAGGTGGCTGAGTAACTATCTTTCAGGAAGATACTCACATGTCACATTTAATGGCAAGTCATCCAAAAACAAGCTTTTTCCGAAGGGGGTCCCTCAAGGCTCTGTTTTCTCACCAACACTGTTCAACTCATACATGCATGACATTCCAACTCAAAGTAGCGCCCACAAAATCATCCATCACCTTGCTAACAAGCAACACAAAAGAACACCAGAAAATTCCACAGATTACACTAAACAACACCAACATTCCACACACTCATAGGACCAAAATACTTGGGGTCACATACAACACATCATTTTCTTTTGCAAACCACATTCGGGACATTAAAAACAAATGTACGTCAAGACTTAACACGCTAAGGGTACTAACAGGCACAGACTTTGGACACCAGCAGGAAACAACATCACTCATATACACATAAACACCTTCTAGACAATACAAAACAACGCACTTCGTATCATTACAGGATGCACTCAAACAACACCAATAGAACACCTGCATACAGAAACAAAAATACTGAAAGTTAGGGATCATTTAGATATGAGGGGAACACAATTTATGACAGCAGCGACAACTAACCCACAACACCCTTGCCACTGCATGTACAATCATGCACGGTCATCTCGTACCATTAAGGTAACACCAAAGAGACATTATAACCAAATACGCCATTCCATACCATGCCCCACAGACATCACACAGTACAGAAAACACATACACACACACACACCTAACCACAAAGCACTGACACGACTCGGTCCGAATGCGGTCCTAGTGCAAAGCCGCCACCCATTGACAGGTCAGAGACCAGCCTGAGCAGATCGGATCGAGTTAACTTAGCACTATTCTGATGTGGACATCACCCCAACTTATATACATATAAACACAGACTAGATAACTCCACAGACGACACCTGCCACCTGAGCCAGGACACAAACAATTGAACACATTATGACAGACTGTATCGCTGTAGCACAACATAGAACACAACACGACATCACTAGTGCGCTGAACCTCTGGTCCACTCCGGAGAGGGCGATCGGTTACTTGCGTGCTGCCGGCTTGCTCGATCAGGGTGGGCTGATTGGCTAACCAACAACAACAACAACAACTCTCTCTCCTTCTTATGTTAAGGCTTAGGTTAGGGTTTCCCTTTGGGGGGTGAGGACATCCCAACTTCTCCCCCAAAGACTCTCCTCCTCCTCCTTTCTCTCTTTCTCTCTCTCTTAGGTTAAGGTTACCCCTTTGGGAGAAGGTCATTCTCCCTTCTCCCCCCAAAGTTCCCCGCTTCATTGCAACTTGGGGGGATAACCCTCCCCATTGTTGCAAGACCGCTCCCCCTTTTCAATATCCCCTCCCCTTATTGCATACCCTTTCCCTCCTTTGCAGCACCCCCTCCCCTTTGCAACATTGATTAACATTTGCAACATTGCAATGGAAATGGCTGAAGAAGTCAAAATTCAGGCGGACCACCACACAACTCAAAAAGGAGCAAGAATTCCAGGAAAAACTAGGCAACCTCTTCGTTGTCGCGCATGCTGATGCTCTGAAACTGATTAAGATACCTGAAGATTGCAAGTTTCTTCTGGCTCAACGGGAAAAGCACGGCGTGGATCACTCGACCAGTTGATACATCCACTGTCAGGACAAGAGAGGAAGGAGAAGGAGACCAGCCGTCTTGAGGTCGAAAATGTAGTTGTGGCCATGGCGTCAGACGATAACAACGAATCAGGGGAGGGGAGTGACATGGAAATTCCTAAAAATAACTCAGTCTACTTCCAAATGGAAACGACCACGCCTCAAACAAATAGTTACTCCAGACTTTGCAGCTGCATTCGACCGCACTAAAGTCATTAATCGAAGTGCCATGCATATTGTGGCTGGGATGCTGGTAGCTTCAAGTCAAGATCTGGAGGACTATGTTTTGAGTCGGGAGTCGGTCAGAAAAGCCGAACGACAGGTGAAGGAGAAACTTGCTAATGAGATTAAAAAGTCTCACTTCAGCTGCTTCCCCGCCCCATCAGCGAAAGTGTTGCATTTTCATCAACATCTACATCAAGATGTGGTTCTCGGCCACCATGGCTTTTGCAGCTCCTGTCAATGATCTTCGTATGATGAAGCAACTTGCCATGTATCAAGGCTGCTGCAAGAATGCTTTTAACGTGGCTTTGAAGAGTGCGTTCGCTCAACTCTCCGCCAATGATAAGCGCCACCTTTTAGCCGCTCTCGATCGAGACGATGATTTCACCCCTGCCAGGATCAAGGTTGATGTAAACTCAATCGCGGAAAAAGAAGACGAAATGTACTTTCAAAGCCTTCAACCTGCCTACGACCTTTCTTGCTTAAGATCCCTCAAACTGGGAGTTGATAAGGCCTACCAGGAGGTAAGAAAGCGAGTCGAAAATATAAAAGTGGTGAACGACGCTGCAGGGAGAGGAATCGCCATATTTCAGGAATACAATGTTATTTATACGGAATAGGAAGAACAGTTGCAGCTCCTTCTGCAGGTCGTTGAGGATCATCACAACCGCTTCCCGAATGCTAAGAAAAACACACTCATTGAAGGAAGGAAAAAGGCCTGAAATATTAATTCGTTTCTTCCGCTATTTCATCCTTTATTATGCCACTTACATGTATTTTTCAGTAGCACCAGCAAAAGTAAGATTCATATGATCTCTTTTCTTTCTTTTCCAACGATCAAATATTTATTTATGACTTCGAACTGGATACTTAGGAAGAAGGCTAAAGCTATGAAATTTTAAGACTCGTACCCAATTCCTAAATATTTTTTGATTGGAATGAAACTTTCGTCATTGCTATTTTTCATAAAATGTCACAATTTAAGAGCGTGAGAATTTTGAAAATCGAGGTTTTGATTTTTAGTGCCATGGCACCCTCTACCCCACGTACTCCCCTTTCCTAGTCTTGACACCTTTTCCTGCAATGTTGTGTAATGTTGCAATATTGCATGCAATTTCATTGCACTCTGGTTCGATACTGACATACTACCTTTGCATATCAGTCAAATCTGCCTGCCATGCAGTGTCCAACGAAGGTGCTTTCTTTAGCAGTTTTAAACCTTCTTCGCACAAGTTTATGAAGTGTATAAGTATTTTGTTCGTGCAAAAAGTTCTCAACATCTTTTTTATTTATCCCTTCAGTACCTCTGTAGTACCTTTTTTATTTATCTCTTCAGTACCTCTGTAGAGCCTTTCAACCCCACCGTATGAAGGGTGGTTAGAATATCGTAATAACGATTCTCTAATACGTCATCCATTTACATATTTTAGAAGCGTGTGAATGGGGGTCTATTATTGTACCTCTTCCAGGGGTACTCTGTTGTGGGGTTTGATGTGCCTGTTCCAGAGCTTTTATTCTGTTTTGGGAATGTTCATCTGCTGTAACCTTGTTTTAATATGATCCCACCGTGGTGCGGGTGCTCTCTTTCACTTTTTTACCAAATAATGGATGATGTCAATATTGTTTGAACCCGGTACCGTTGAGCCTTCAACAACAATTTCACCTGTGTTAGACCATTGTATAATATAATTGGATCTCACGCAATAAAAAGACTTAAGCCTATATTCCTCAGATATTTTTTGCACTTGTTCGAGGTGGTGGGTGTTCCCACTATTGTCTTCCGGTTGATCCTCTCTAATCTTAACATGCACAATATCGTCACTATGCTTGATAACTACAGGTAGCTCCATAGGTTTCTTACAGTCTTCATACTCTTGAAGAAATTATGAAAAAGCTTCTTGGTATGAAATTCTTTTCTCATCAAGATGTAATCGTTTACTTAATATATTTATCAATTCGCCTCCCGTTCCTTTTAGTGTGTTTTTACTGGATTCTTGAGGTGTTTCATGCTCCTTTGTATTTTGTAGTGAAGCGTATATCTCGTAAGGTAGCACTACAACCTTCTTCATTACATAAAACTAGATAATAAAAGGCCGAAACTAAAAATAGGAGAGGTAGGAGTGATCCACCATATTGTACAAGATTTTTTTTCTTTGACACAGCTTATCTTTGACAAACGAGTGTTCGTAATATGTTCTTGTAACGCTGTAAACGATCCTTCTGCGACACAGTCATTGGGACGATGCATTAGATAACATTAAGATTCGCAGTTAAATTTTAAAAAGTCCATCAACGTTTTTACAAACAGCCGCTGAATAGTAGGGGATAGCCGCGGGAACCTTTTTATAAACTCAAGATATTTCTTTACACGTTCGGAAATGTCTGTAAATGTGTTATGCAGGTGAAGATCATACAGCAAATACCTGTGTCACAAATACCTGTATACCTCGTTGTTTCATTATAAACTTCTAAAAAAGGCCTTACACTTCCCCGGAAACATTTGACCAACTAACATATCAAATTGCGATATATCCCAACGATGAGCGAAGAATGCAAGATATTTCGTGTTTATGAAAACATCCCGCATCAACTTGTTCTTGAAAAAGATGTTTTGATTGATGAGAAACACGGTGGGAGAATACTGTAAACGTCTCAGCAACCATTTTATTCATTCCTAGCACAAGATCGTCAGTCACAATCACCGTATGTTTATCATCCCTTAATGAACCAACGTCATAAATCCCTTTATGGAAAAAGACAACACCTTTGTAATCCTCAAAAATAGGCTGGTTGGCTGAATAGCACCATATAACGGTGTGTACAGGTTTTGGGAACAATACATCTTTATCCGTAATAACTTTGAGCATAAATATAGTTTTACTACAACCTGCGGAATCACTTATAGTACATGTTGTGAACTTCAATTTTTCTAGAGACCCCATCTTTTGCTTGACACTGACACGCTCTTAAGGATTGTTTTTACCAAATATAAAGATTTTTGTCTTTCCTTATATTCACTAATCTTCTCTTGTTTTTTTCCACAATGATGAATGATGTGTCCAACCAGCAAGAACTTGTAGAGCTTGAAGTTTTAGAAAGAACTCGATAGGCCTCACCGGAATCTTTAACTTCATCGGCTGATGATGGGCGTGATCGTGGGACCGGTTTGGAACCCACCCACCCGTCCTGTTGGAGGACGGACTAGAGGATCAAGCCAGGAGCCTTCCATCTCCGCAGTAGTTAAGCGTACGTTAGTAGTGGATTCTGAAAAACCTTCTACATCAGGTATACCTTCAAAACGTCCAAGATTTGAGTCATACAGTTCTGAGGACATAATATTGGCCTTCGTCACCAAACCCACACCCGTCAGAGAACTTAAATGGTTCCGTGTCACATCCTTCCACATTCACCGCAGCACCCCAAGACCATTTTTCAGAAGCATCTACATCTACAGCTCACATAGAAACAACAACACTTCATCCTTCAGACGAAGCTGTTTCAATCAAACTATTACACAATGTGAGTAACACCCCCGTACTGGTTAGAAACAGGTACAGCGTTAGGGTTGATCCCCCGGTCGCTTATGTTGAAGGCCTCGAGCAAGGTCTTCGCAACGTACTTCGGCGCATCGTCGCATACGTCCTTCAACGTAATGAAGGTCGGGAGGCACGGGTGAGGTTGGCGCTTGAATTTGAACCTAATGATGAGGATGGTAATCTATTCTTGGTTGTTTATTGATTAAAAACCGTTGGCAATTCTAAGTCCTAGAATTTTCTCTTTTAATCTTCATGGAAGACGGATGACTGTACAAGCCATTAATAATCAATGGGTCGGCGTGGTAAAAAGCTGATTGGCTACAGATCCTAATAGATATGTTATTGCTGCATATGAGTCTGGAAACTGTTATAGCAAGATAGGAGAAGAAATTCAAATTCCATTTACCACGGTTGCTGCAGTTATAAAGAAATGGAAACGCTTTAGAACACTCAAAATTCTACTAAGGTGTGGACGACCTTGCAAGATTTCAGAACGTACAACTAGACGGATTGAAAGAACGGCTGCTGCGAATCCACGAGTGAGTGCGGGTGATATCTGCCAAACATTAAGACTATCTGAGACCGATGTCCATCCTCTACTGTACGTCGTACCTTGAGAAAGAATGGTTTGCATGGAAGCGATGCACGAAGAAAACCTCCTACGAAAAGCGCACAAAGAAGCCCGTTTAAAGTACGCCAAGGATAATCAAAATGATGGATTTGCATCCTAGAAGAAAGTTCTCTGGATAAACGAGACAAAAATTAAATTATTCGGAAACAATGAGCGACGATATGTTTGGCGAAAATCAAATACTGCATTCGTGGTAGTTTGCTTCTTTGGGGATGGTTTAGTGCTTCTGGTCCAAGAAAGCTTGTTGTCATCAATGAAATCTTGAATTCGAAGAAACATCAGGAAATTTTAGAAGAAAATGTATTGCCTTCAGTTCGGGAGTTGTAAATGGGTCGCATATGGGTACTGCAACAAGATAATTATCCAAAACATAAAAGTTGGAGCACTATGAAATGGCTTCAACAAAAGAATTTCAAGCTTCTCGAGTGGCCCAGTCAAAGTCCAGATCTTAATTTAATCAAGAATTTATGATTTTAATTGAAAAAAGCTGTCCGCAAGAGAAACCCTTCGAATCTGAATGAATTGCAACAATTTTTTTTGGAAGAGTGAGCTAAACTTTTTACTGAGAGATGTTCAAACCTTGTAGAAAAGTACCCAAAACGAATCATTGAAATCATTCAAGCCTTAGGTGGACATGAAGTATTAAATAATTTTGTAAATAAATATATGAAAACATTTGCGTTTCAAATATTTTTTTATTTTACTCAAATTCTTTGATGTTTTCCATTATATGTTGGAGTTTTGCCAATTTTTTTATTCGCGCAATTTTTTCAAACGAACGGTAAACTTTTCATTACTATCCTATGCATGGTACAAAAGATAAGGACGAATATAACTGAAATATTTCTCTCAACGAATACTTATGAACGCCAGTGTATATAGTCTGTGAATTTAATAGTTTGATATTTTGTTTTTCTGACTTTATTATTTAAATGTTGGTGATGGCTTTGAAATCTACAGTGTCTACCAGAAAGCAGACCGCTCACACGGTTTTCGGACAACCAATGAAGTTAACTGACGCTACATTACCAACAAAAGAAGTTGTATTTAAAGCATTCATGTTTTACAGGAATGAAGCAGAAACAACAAAATCATCTCTACTTTTACGGATAACAAGTACACTAAATATTGCGAAAAAGGTAGCAGATAATCTCATACACGTATAATGCGCACCCTAATTTTGAAGAGAAAATTTAGGAAAATAAAAATTTAGGAAAAAATATACCTCCTACCTCACTTCACATGTACAATTTTAACGAGTTAATTTTAACGCAGGGTGATTTTTGGAGCATTTTGGGGGGAAAAAAAGTGCGCGTTATACGCCGGGAAATACGGTAATTGTTCATGTCACATCAAGTTCCTTTACAAAAATGAAACTTCTGGATTGATCAAAAGTCGAGGCGAGATGTGTACATAGAACAAGTTGATAAAAAAGAAGCAAAAGGGCTAGTAAAAAGAAGAAAGCGAGTCGAGAAACAAGAGTTATATAAAGAAATAAAGAACACACTGCTGCACCATCTACGACTCAGCTCGAGGCTAGTGAACCAACGAATATTAGCAGTTCTGGCAGTAATCATGAAAGTCCTGATGACTCATGTTATTCGAATGCTTCTCTTTTTTCATTTGAGTCTGATAGTGAAATAGGTTAATATTTTGAGGATAGATTTCAGTATTCAGAACTTTCAAAAATAATGGATAAAACTGGCATTAGCAACAGAGATGCTTGTAAAATCATTAATGCATGTTTAAAAGAATTATAAATTGAATCACCGGAGTACATCTTCGATCCTGCAGAATTGCGTAGACAGCGATTATATTGGAGGAAAAAGGAAGTGGCATCTCACTCGGAACTTCGTCAAGTAAGATGCATTGGATTCGATGGAAGAATTGATGAAACACGACTTTCCACAGAATTTGAGAAGAATCAAGCCAAAAAACGAGAGTCAAAAAAGGAAGATCATTGCGTTATTGTCTCCTTCCCTGATAATGTCTGTGTGGTCATATTGCTCCTCTGAGTGGCAAACAAGGCTGCCGTTTTGAGGAATTTCGTCTGCTAGTGTGGAACACAATCGACGGACGTGGAACTGGCGGACCTCATTCCACGTCAATGCGGAATAATTCGTCACTTTTTAAATATGACAATTTTAATATGAAAAACTTAATAAATGTTAACAGAAATCATACATAACGTGTTTTTATTCAATTCCCTTTTTTTTTTTGTTGTTATTGGCTAGCCGATCAGCCCACCCTGATCGAGCAAGCCGGCGGCACGCAGGTAACCGATCACCCTCTCCGGAGTGGACCAGAGGTTCAGCGCACTAGTGATGTCGTGTTGTGGTCTATGTTGTGTTAGAGCGGTACAGTCTGTCATAATATGTTCAATTGTTTGTGGTGTGTCCTGGCACAGGTGGCAGGTGTCGTCTGTGGAGTTGTCTAGTCTGTGTTTATGTGTCTGTAAGTTGGGGTGATGTCCACATCGGAATCGTGCTAAGTTAACTCGATCCGATCTGCTCAGGCTGGTCTCTGACCTGTCAGTGGGTGGCGGCTTCGCATCTAGGACCGCATTCGGACCGAGTCGTGTCAGTGCTTTGTGGGTTAGGTGTGTGTGTATGTGTTTTCTGTACTGTGTGATGTCTGTGGGACGTGGTATGGAATGGAGTATTTGGTTATAATGTCTCTCTGGTGTTACCTTAATGGTGCGAGGTGTTGGTGCATGATTGTACAATGTACATGCAGTGGCAAGGGTGTTGTGGGTTAGCTGTCGTTGCTCTCATGAACTGTGTTCCCCTCATGTCTAAATGTTCCCTAACTTTCAGTATTTTTGTTTCTGTGTGCAGGTGTTGGTGTTGTTTGAATACATCCTGTAATGATACGAAGTGCGTTGTTTTGTATTGTCTAGAAGGTGTTTATGTGTGTGTTTGAGATAATGGGTGCCCAGCATGGGCTAGCATAGTCCATAACTGAGCGAATATATTGTTTGTATATGAGTGATGTTGTTTCCTGCTGGTGTCCAAAGTTTGTGCCTGTTAGTACCCTAAGCGTGTTAAGTCTTGACGTACATTTGTTTTTAATGTCCAGAATGTGGTTTGCAAAAGATATTGGTGTGTTGTATGTGACCCCAAGTATTTTGGTCCTGTGAGTGTGTGGAATGTTGGTGTTGTTTAGTGTAATCTGTGGAATTTTCTGGTGTTCTTTTGTGTTGCTTGTTAGCAAGGTGATGGATGATTTTGTGGGCGCTACTTTGAGTCTATTGTGTGTGAGCTAGTCTTGTATACTGTTTATGTATGTTTGTAGGTTATTTGTAGCGGTGTCGATGTTGTTGTGGGCAGGAGCGGCTCGCAGGCAATGTGGAACTGCAGCACCCCCATGATCTTATGATCTTTATATTTAAATATTTAAAATAGCCTCTCTGATTGTTTTTTTTTCAATGAACTTTGAGTTTTTAAATCAGATTATATCCTTTTTACTTTAAACTATTTCAATGCCGAACGAATGAATCACGAAAGTAGCTTCAGCCTTCCCGTGGAACTGCGTACTTAACAGTTCTAAATTTTGTTCGAAACGCTTGAAACCTCGGTGGCGGACGTACGAAGAGCGAGTCAGAATTGCGGGTTTAAGAGGATCCAAAGCACTGTGGACAGAGCAGTGCCGATCTGTTTGTTTGACGTGGTAGTTATGTTGCTGTATCGTTTGCTAATTCGAAATTTAATTTCCGAATTACATTTATCAATGATTCGTTATCATTTATTTTTTGTCGTGAGATTGAAGTTAATTATATAATAATTGGATTATTTACAATATATAGCTTTCATTTCTTAGAATATTTTTTCGCTCAGAATAAAAACATAAGAATGGAATTTGTTTATAAATAAAATTTTTGCAAATTCGAAATTACCCGTTAAGCGTAAGTACCCTATAATTGATTTTATGATACTATTTTACTTATTTTTATGACTGAGTAGTGAGTAGTTATCTATTTATCTATTCGACTTTCTCTCTCTCTCATATATATATATATATATATAATCGACACAATTGTTCGCAATTTCTGAGGCAGCACCCCCATAACTGAAAGTCACGAGCCGCCACTGGTTGTGGGTGGATGTTAGAGTGATGTCATCTGCATATGATGATAAGGTAAGCTTGTTATCTATGGGTGTTGGAATGTCATGCATGTATAAGTTGAACAGTGTTGGTGAGAGAACAGAGCCTTGAGGGACCCCGTTCGGAAAAAGCTTGTTTTTGGATGACTTGCGATTTTGCGATTAAATGTGACTTGTGAGTATCTTCCCGAAAGCTAGTTGCTCAGCCACCTTTTGGTATTATTGTGCATGTTTATGTTGAGTATTTTGTTTATGAGAGGGAAGCGTGGGATAGCATCAAAGGCTTTACTAATGTCTATTGTTGCTAATAGTGTACGCTGAGCTGGTCGTCTGGAGTTGATGCCATCCATGATGTGCTGCGTGAAGTTAGTGAGTAATGTCGTAGTTGAGTGGTGAGGTCTGAATCCATGTTGAGTAGGCGATAGTGGTATGTGTGGGTTGGTGATTTGTAAGATTAGTTTTTATGTTACTTTGGAAGGTGTGCATAGTAAAGTAATGGGTCTATAGGAAGCTGGTTTTATTAGATTTTTGTTTGGTTTGAGTCGTGTAATAATTTTACCTTGTTTCCATATGTCAGGAATAATACAATGTTGGAATGAATATGTGCTGATGTTGTGAGAGCTAGTATTCCCTGTGGGCCCAAGTGTTTAAGGTATATGTTAGATATGTTTTCTGGTCCAGTAGCCTTCGAATTCTTAATGTTTTTGATGATCTTGGTAGTCTGGTCTGTATTGAAGGTGTAATGGTCGTGTCGAGTTTGTAGGTTTTCTTGTGTCTGGCTGTTTGTCTGTCTGCGTGTTTCTGGTTGTTGTCTCTGTTTAAGTGACTTCTCTTTGTGTAGTGATTAACTAGACTGTTAGCTTGTTGTGTATATGTTGGGATATTATTTTGGCTGCAACAGATAGCCGCGTGTGATGTGTGAATGCCGCTGTTAGAGTGGGTAATGCTGTTTATAGTCTTGTATAGCCTGGATGTATCTGTGGAGTGGTTTAGTGTTGTTATGAATTCCCTAAATGTTTCTGTTTGTTTTTCTTTAAGTTTGTTGTTTATTTCTGTGTTGAGCTGTTGCATCTGCTATTTTATGGCTTCTGTGTGTGGTGTTTGTGTGTTATGTTTGAGGTTGTTACGACTCCTTATGAGGTGGGCTATTTCTCTAGTGTAATTTGGGATGTATTTTCTAATGTTGCCCTTGGGTATGTATTTGTTTGCATTATTGATGAGCTGATTAAATGTCTTGAGTGTTGTATTGATGTTTATGATGAGTGTGCTGTTTAATGTGGTGAATTGTTCCTCAGTCTGTATTTTGAACTGTTCCCAATCAGCTGTTGGGGCAGAGTGTAGAACGTGTTGTAATGATGATGGGTAGGTGGTCTGATGACAGTTGTTTTTCTGTTCTCCAGTGTGTATGTGTTGTTAGTGAGGGGGAACAGAACGTTATGTCTGGGGAGGATTTTGAGTATCCTGCTTGATGTGGTATGTGTGTATGTTCTTCTGTATTGTTAAGAATGAAGAGGCTGTTTTGTTGTGTAGCTATGTTTGCGGCTCTGGTGTTGCTTTGGTTGTGCAGGTACCAACTAGTGTCTTTAGCGTTGAAGTCTCCTCCTAAAATGACATTAGTGAGAGAGGCCAGATTGTGTAACTGTGGATTGTAATTGGCTGGCACCTGAGGTGAACTATTTGGTGGGATGTAAATGTTGATGAGTGTGGTGTGTTTTGCGCGTATTTTAATGTTAACTGCCTGTATTTCTATCGTGTTTTTTGCTTGGATTGTGTTTGTAATGTTTTCGGTGGCATCAGTGTCATCCGTGTTTTTACGTATGTAAGTGATGAGTCCACCCCCGTGACCCCTAGTACGATCTTGACAGATCGCCGTGAAGTCAGGGATGGTGGGTGTTTTGTGTGTGCGTTTTAGTTTTGTTTCTTGTATAAGTGTTATGTGAATGTTTTGTTTGTGTAGGAATTCCCTTGGTTGCAGGATTTTGTTTGTGAGGCCATCTACGTTGTACTGTAATATGTTAATATTATGCTTCTATATGTGTCTCATGGTCCTATTGTGTCTATGTCTTTGTGTATGGTGACATGTGTAAGTTGTAGTGGGGCCTGGATTAATCTTAATGTCGCCGGAGAGTAAGAGTAGTCCGGGGAACACGCAATTGCTCCCCGTAAATGAAAAAAAAATAGCACGCTGAGAATAGGTCCGGCCCCGGGAGCCGATCGTCTGACCGTGCCACGCAACAGGCCGTCGACTGCCAGTCTGGCCAACCGTAGACAGCCCGCTGCACAGAGATTTGAGGAAGTTTGGCCACCAGCGCGTTGATGTTTCGGTTTGACGTCGCCTCTTCTTCGCGGTGACGTGTCCCGCGCTGGAGGATACAGCCACTGTTAGAACTTAGAAGCTTCCTCGTCAGCTGCTAACTGTCGACTACGTTGAGGTTTTTAGCTCCTTCCTATCAGTTTCTTATTATCTTTGGTCAAAATGTGCTGTTTGATACTGCCATTTCTTTTTGTACCTTTTTTTCTTTATTAATTTGTCCACCAATTTGGGATTGGAAGTATAAAATGAAATTATTTCCGGTCCTGTCCTTCAAATGTTTTGATAAAAAGTTATTTTACGATTTTCTTCCAATCAAGAAGAAAGAGAATGAATTCTTTACTAATTTTTTTTTTATTCTTTCTATCTCTTTACGAAAAATACCTCAGGTGTAGTCGTTTTTGAATGATAAAGATACTATTTACATTTATCGTTGCTTTATAGAACAGCATTGATGGTCTTTGGAGTGAAGTGTCCCTTTTTCTAGTTAATATATATAGGGTGGGGCACGGGAATCAAGTGTTTTTTGAATAGCTAGTAATCGGCCATTAGGAATGGGAGGGGCGTGCGGTAGGTAGCATTCCATTCCTGGGTTCATAGCATTTAACTTTAACTAACACTCACCTTTATCTTTCAGGTGCCATCATGGAGCAGTGGACGTTAGAACACCGCATGTTCGCGTATGATCATTTTGTTAGGAGTGGCGAGTCAGTGACAGCAGTTCAGCGTGCGTTTCGCCGCAGATTCAACATTCATCGAAATGACTCTGTTCCCGCTCGTGACACAATCTTACGTTGGGTTAACAATCTTCGAACAGGAGGCTCAATAATGAAAACAAAACCGAAGGGGCCGCAACGCACTGTGCGTACTCCAGAGAACGTTGAAAGGGCAGACAAGCGATGTTGCAAAGCCCAGGCCGCTCTGCTCGGAGACATTCAGCTGCACTCGGAATCAGCAATCGTACTGTTAGACGGATTTTGCATGAAGAATTACATTTTCACCCATACAAGTTAGCGATGGTGCAGGAATTGAATGTAAACGATTGCCCCCAACGACTGAATTTTGCACAGGAAATGCTTGCACTTTATGAGCAGAATGAAAACATGATGGTGGTAATGAGTGATGAAGCCCATTTCCACCTTAATGGGGCCGTCAACAATCAAAACTGTCGGTATTGGGCTGCTGAAAATCCGCGACAACTCCATGAAAAACCGCTGCATAGCCCTAAGGTTACAGTTTGGTGCGCGGTGGGAAAGTTTGGCGTCATCGGTCCCTATTTCTTCGAACAAAATGGGGTTACCGTTACCATAACATCTGGGCGTTACATTGAGATGGTGAACACCTTTTTCATCCCTGAGTTACGAAGAAGGCGTATTGCTCGTCGACATTTGTGGTTTCAGCAAGATGGGGCCACGCCACACACCGCCAGAGCGTCAATGGCTGTTCTTCGCCCCCTGTTTCCCAACCATCTCATTTCGAGATTTGGTGACATTGCATGGCCCCCTCGGTCCCCTGACTTGTCCACATGTGACTTCTTTCTATGGGGGTACCTCAAGTCACGTGTCTACGAGGACAAGCCCCGTACATTAGATGCATTGAAGGAAGCGATCCGTCAACAAATCATCCAAATCAACAGAGACCTGCTGGGAAGAGTGGAGGCCAATTTTCGTAAACGCCTTCAACAATGCGTCGACGGCCAAGGACATCATATGCCAGATATAATTTTCGGTACATGATTATTATGACATGAAATGCTATGTTCTTACGAATGTTGTTCTACCAATATATTTTCTTTACAAAAATAAATATCATTTTCCTGATTATTCCAAAAACACTTGGTTCCCGTGCCCCACCCGTATTTTACTTATGAAGCTGTGAATGCACAGGGTGGTTGTCTGAAGTTCAAACCCAGTCAGGACATGAAAAATTGGTAATATGGGAAAGTATTTTGTGTAAATATGGTAAGGGATGATATGATATTTTTATCTACTTTGTAAATATGAAATCTGTAATAAAACATGAACATGAACAAAGTTGGTATTAATTCACACCAAAAAATGTAAATATGTATATATATATATATATATATATATATATATATATATATATATATATATCACAACGATAAAATATTCAAACTAATTAGAAATCTGATTGCTGACAGACACATCAATATTCTCTCTGAAATACAGTGATATACATTTCAATTTGTAGAACCTGTATGAATAACAGAATAACTTAAATGAAATTAGTTATACCTATACCACATTTTCTAAAAACTACAATAACCAGAGAAAACGTGCCGAATTGAGACGTCATATATGTATGTGGAATAGCAGCAGCCTTGGTGGCAAATCAATAGATGTTGCCAGTGAAATTATTTCTGTAATAAAAGAAAGAAATTCAAACAAATCCTTATGTGCTGTTTTGGCTGATGGTACCACTGTCAACACTGGAGTAAAAAATGGAATCATGGAGATTCTTGAAACATCATTGAGCAAACCATTACAGTGGCTCATCTGCTTACTACACTATAATGAACTACTCTTCAGGAATAGCTTCAAAAACACTGATGGCGAAATTAGTGGAACAACTATTTTTAAAGGTAAAATTGACAAGAAACTTTTGTTTGATGTCAAAGATATGCCATTTCTCAACTTCAAGCGTATGTATGGGAACATTGAGTCTTTACCTGAAGAAGTGGTGAGAAGCTTGAGCAAGGCTCAGATATATCTATTGAGAGCTTCACTAGCAGTTCAGTTGGGTGCAGAACACGCTGACTCAAATGATTTGAAGTTTCTGAAGAGTGTTGTCCCTGGAGCAATGAACCATGCACGATGGTTAGCAAGAGGAACAATCATGTGATAAAATGAAAAAACTTGCCTTTTATGTTGTTAAAGTTTATGCTCCATCATGGTTTAGAATGAAAGCATTTTGGGAATGCAAAAATGGAGCTAGAAATTTTCATTTCCTTGTCTCAAAGACAAATGAACAAGAAAAAACGAAGCTTTTGTAGCTCAACAAGCATTGCAGAGAAACTGCTATTTTTCCCATCCAAAAAATGTTCTGCTATGAGCTATCAGAGATGACGATCAATCTGCAAAGGAAAGAGCTGCTGACACAATTATTGCAGCTAGAAGAAATCAGTAGTCTGAAAATCAGGAAACCCCAAGAATTTTTTTCTAAATTTGAAGTTTAACTTTGCTGCTGAAACATATCTTGATATGCTTGATTGGAAGAACACAAAAGCTCATTCCATCACCGATTCTTCAAAACAAGTGATGTGGAATTACAAACAAAAGCCTCCACAGGAGAGCTTCAAACTCTCAAATTTCCCTGCCACAGTCAAGAATGATCAAAGAAGTAACAAAGGTATCCTCAAAAGTCTTTCAACACCAGTCAAGACATGGAATGATTGTTTCCGCACAATTATCAAGACAAGAACATGGTCAACTTGAAAGCAGGCAAGATTTTTGGCTTTGAAATCTTCATTGTACTTTTGATTTAGTGTGTGTGTGTGTGTGTGTGTGTGTGTGTGTGTGTGTGTGTGTGAATATGTTGTAAAAAGACAAATTGTAAAATAAATTTTTAATTTTCTTTGAAAAAATTGTAATAAAGTTGAAAAATAGTATTTCTTTAATATATACAGGGTGTAACAAAAGTCCGTTCTCATATGGAAATAATATATAACGGAATTGAACGAGAAAATAGTTTTAACTATGCATTACAAACAATACAACCAACTTACCAATTAATCCAGTACATGCCCAAATTGCATGCCATGTAGCCGTTGACACATTTCTACTCGTCTTTGTAAGCTGTCGGTTATCATCACGATCAATTCTGTTATATCTTATTTCCCTATGCGAACGGACTTTTATTACAATCTGTATATATATATATATATATATATATATATATATATATATATATATATATGCGCCTCGGTGGTGAAGTGGTTAGTGTCACTGACTATGAATCCATCGGCCCCCGGATCGAGACTCACATACAAATACAGTATATATATATTTGTATATGAGCAGTTTGTAACTTGGAGCAAATGTTCAGGCTAATAAAGGTGTGAAAATCTAGCTTTTGATATAATTTAACCCTGCCTAATATATATATATATATATATATATATATATATATATATATATATATATGTCACAACCATGCGACCTACCATTTCTATGGTTGAGCCGTATCAATGTTTGTGCCATTAGAAGTTCGCTGTGAGAAGCGAATGTCCCTTAATTTAAATTCCCTCAAAGTACAAACAAGACAATCGACGATTTAGATCGTTTAACATTTCCATCAGAATATTATCCATATCTCCATTTTCCATTTGTTATAGAATTTATTATAACTAATTATTGTTGTCTTGCATCTAACCCTCATCCCTAAATTTTATTAGATTATGCATGCACATTGAATGTGATATGATTTGAACCCTTGTTTGTACTTCTTTATTCATTTACTTAATTCTTCCTCAAATATACCGAATTCCCTAATATTTACTGTATACTCGTATAAGTATATATATTTAATTAATAGTTTTACTCACTCTTGTACCATGGCTGTAAACCCTTCATTACTGTATCTCTAATTCGTTTCCTCTAATTTTTCCCAATAATGACTTATACTGTACGTACGAATTAAATAACTATGGTGTATTAATTATGAATTAACGTATTGCATAATTTGATAAACTATGACGTCATAAAGTAACTTAATTCCCTTCACGTTTTCCATACCTTGAATACTGAATCACGTGTTTAGTATGTGGATAGCTTTCGTATTCAATGTATGGTAAGTTCTTTAACATAATAATAAAAACTTTACACTCTATACGTCATTGTTTATATGTTGTTCATTCATACATCCATGTCCTTTCTTGACCGCTATCCTTTATTAATTTTATTACTTATTCATTCATCTACTTATTGTCTACTTATGCCCTATCAGCCTATCAGTCCATGTTTACGCGTGTCCGACTATATTACGCACACAACCTATTGTGTTACGTACTGATATCTGTACAATAGGCACTCGTACATGTCCGCTGATGATCATGATTACGTACGTAGTTACCTTACATGTAAATACGTCCACATGTATTTTTTTTTACTTTTTCTTTTAATTATTTCACCTTTCGCAAGATATTCGTTAATGCTGATACGAATGTTCGAATTCCGATGACGTCGCCAAAAGCGAGCATCTGAATTCGAAATCTTCTCTCTTGCTCCTGATACCAATTTATAACGTTAAGATGTTGTTATATTATTATAATATACTGTATTGTTTCCCTGCCATGTCACTGGTTCGTTACCTGCTTACGTCACATAGTTATCCGCGTTCTCATTACTTGTACGTACTGTTTCTACCTAATTGTCATTCAAATTCTATATTACTTATGTGTTACGTTATCATAAATGTCCGTGTACTTCCAATGGAAAGTACACCGTATTTTTCCTCCGCTTTCCTCACCGCTGGCTATTTAGGCTTTCAAACTATGATAACCAACCATTTTTCTGATAATGTTTGACATAATTTGGTGCAATCATTGTTAACTAAAAATATATAACATTGTTGTTAATCCCCTTTAAATTATAGAACAACGGTTAACTCTCCTTCATTATATAAATTGTATCACCTATTTAGATTACTTCAGTATTAGATATGTCAATTAACATTTTGCTAAAATTGTAATTAACTGTAATAATTTAATGTGATGTAATTAATGTACTTAATGTACTCGGTGCATGTCGGCACTCCTTTACAAAAATTAGTATTTTTTGTTAAATTTTTTATCTTTCTAAATTTCGTTGTATGCTTAAATTATGCTTTACGTCAGAATTCCTTAGCTCTCCAGTTAAAGTGGGAGCTTAACCTTCAACCGCACTCCCCCAAAATTTACACTTATTTATTTCTTGTAAATTAAATCACTCATGCCGTAGCCCTTACTCGAGGAGGACGAGCCTCCTCCCTTCACACTTCCTTCACTAATTCCTAGTTCCAGTGATAGCTCCTTGTATGTGACGCGCCGATTTGATCGAATGATGCTGTTAGCACGTTGAACAGTGTGAGATGTCACAGCCGATGCTGGGCAACCGCTGCGTGGCTCATCATCGAGGCTGGCTCTCCCTCTCTCCGATGATTTCACACGTTTAGACCAGCGTCCAACCGTGCTTTGATCAACAACAGCATGTTCGTAAACGTTTTGTAGACCTTTGCGAATGTTTCCAACTATTTCCTCCTCTGCGGTTAAGAACTCGATAACAGCTCTCCCTTTAGGACGCAATTCACTGTCAGACGCCATTTTCGAAACTGCGTTAACCATCGGTTTTATACAAGTGCGTTTAAAAGCGGAGGGGAGGTTCAAACTGGAAAAATCCGGTTATGTGAAGCGCAGAAAGTTCAAACTTACAGCCCAAAAGACATTTCAGCCCCATGACCTATTATGTAGCTAAGAAAAAACGGGGTGGGGCAAAATATATTGAGTGCCCCTAGTATATATATATATATATATATATATATATATATATATATATATATATATATGGGATGAATTTCACAATTAAACACGTGAAACGAATGAGTGATGCAAATCCACAGGAAAAAAGAAAAATGATTCCAACGTCTTTCGTGTATTTAGAAATACACCCAACGAGGTGTACTTCTGAATACACGAAAAGCCTTGGAATCATTTTTCTTTTTCCCTGTGAGTTTGCATCATATATATATATATATATATATATATATATATATATATATACACAGTGTATATATCATATATATATATATATATATATATATATATATATATATATATATATATATATATATATATATATATATATATATCTTTTAAATTCATTTTGCAGTTCATTTAAAGTTCATAGATGAACGTGTAAAAATATGAGTGGATTTAAATGTTGGACAGAAGAAAGACGAAAAGAAAATCCCGCGTTGAAATCTTTTTTGAAAACATTGCGTCCCTCGATCGAGGGCGACAGATTTGGTGACAACCTCTAAATCGAAGGGTCCAAAACAGAGTTCATAAATTCAATTACACGCGCGTTACGCCAAACAAATACAGGCGAATACGCTTTTATACGCTTCTCAAACAACGGTGAGGGGAACTGGTGCTTATTAGCACCCCTTCACCATATTATGAGGGGAAAGATTGCTTGTCGAAACTTGTTTAAAATATAAATATGCTCTGCGTAAAAGAGTATTAATTTCTTTTGCATGTCTATTTTAGATAAACGCACATATATGCTCTTATTATTAAATAAAACTTTCTTTATTAAAGCTTTTATTGGAAATAAGAGTCGCAACATGAATTAAATGAATGCCTTCAATCACTCCTCGAAACCTTCATTTTACTGAAGTCTCAAAACACTCGCATAAAATTACATGAAGAGTGAAACACCCTTAAAAATGTATACTCTCTCTCTCTCTCTCTCTCTCTCTCTCTCTCTCTCTCATACATATATACGCACTGTGACTCTTATCGCATGAGTTTTCTGTAATGAATGAATATCCGGTAACCAACTGTTACCTAATTAATGTCCGACTAAGCAATACTTGTTATTCGAATCTGAACAAACACGCGTCGTCCCACCGGATTTCACCTCCGGATATCGCCTCTATTTGAGCGATAATCTCGTAGTTGTTCCCCGAGGGGAGATTTCTGGGCCTTGTTTCCACCTCTTCATTCCATCCTTCGCCGACTAACTTAATTTCTGCGTTTGGAGTGCACGCACAGACGTGATTTGAAAGCGCTTCCAATAATGCTGCCCGTCTAATATTGGATTTATTTATTCGTGTCTGACATCAGGGGAAACACATGTACATTCTTTCATTTTTATAGACTAGAAGTGAAACCAAAGACAAAAAGGTTAATTTTAATGGAAATAGTCAGAAAATTGCAGAGTTCGTTCTACAACAGATTTGGAAAAAGCATAAACATTTTCTATTTTCAGTATTCCCAACATAAAATGGTTGCAGAAAGTGGAAAAAAATATTTGTTGTAATTTACTGAACATATACAAGTATGATTTTGGAGCTAATAACATTTTCTCGATGTGACATTTAATAGACAAATTTTTCAAGCGTTAGATTCAGTTAGGTTAAGTAAGCTTGTCGCCCCTCCTCTCGAGTTGGCCTGCTGAAGTAGTGAGTTGATTTCTTGTACTCTCCACCTCACATAGCCAAGTACGCCCGGCTCATCGGGGATTGTTCTGAGTCAGGCGTCTAATCTTCTTTTGAAGATGTCCATCGCAACACCACTCGTGTTCCTTAGGTCTTTGGGCAGCTGATTAAACAGTCTTGGTCCTCTCACAACAAAACTATTTTCTTTCAGGGTTAAGGATGTTCCTTATCTAGCCTTCAATTTGGAAACACGACACAATTTTCCTTTTCTACTTTCCACTATTGTTTGGAAAGTTACAGGGTTCAGAGTAAGATTAGGGACTAGTTTCTCCATTATTTTCCAAGTGTAAATAATGGTATATCTCTCTTTTCCCCTTTCCAGTGAATATAGGTTTAATTCGCGTTACCTTTCCCAGTAATTTAATTCTTTGTAACCATTGATCTTGGCTGTGAAGCTTCTCTGAATCCCTTCTGGCTGTCTAATGTTTCTTTTTTATATGGGCATGTTAGGACCGAGCAGTATTCCAGTTTGGGTATGATAAGTGTTTTCAGTAGAAGAATCATTATAGTCCTATCCCTTCGTTTAAAGGTTCTCAGTATCTGCCCAGTTATTCTCTTGGCTCTGTTTACTGCCATCTTATTTTGTGTTTCAAATTTAGCATCATCACTCATTACAACTCCTAAATCTTTTGCTTTAGAATTTCTCTGAACTTCCTGTCCATTTGGAGTATAGTATTCCATAGATTTTAGGTCCTCCCTTTCTCCGTACCGTAACAGTTGAAATTTCTCAGTGTTAAACTTCATATTGTTGTCTTCCGTCCACTTGTAGATTCTGTTCATGTCTGTTTGTAGGGATCCTATATCATCTGGGTTTCTTATTTATCTACTGATCTTTGTGTCATCGGCAAAAGATGTTACTGTGCTGTCTCTGGTAACGCCCTCATCTATGTCAGTTAGCATGATTATAAAGAGGAGTGGGGCTAATACTGTTCCTTGTGGTACTGAGCTGAGGACCTCTGATTGTGATGAAGATATTCCTTCTATTGTAACGAATTGCCGCCTCTCACTAAGGAAATTATATATCCATTTCCCTACTTTTCCTGTTATTCCCATATATTTCAGTTTATCTATTATGATTCCATGGTCACACTTGTCGAACGCTTTGGCAAAGTCTGTGTATATTACATCATAGTTTTCATTGCTTTCAAGTGCATCAATAATGTTGTTTTAGTGTTCCATTATTTTTGATAGGCATGATCTGCCTGACCGAAACGCATGTTGGTTGTCATTGAATTTTTCTGAGTTTCCAAAAAGTCGTAGATTTTCTGTCTAACTATTCTTTCAAATAATTTAGTGAGATGAGATGTAAGCGACACTGGCCTATAGTTTTGGCCTCGGATCGATCTCCTCCTTTATATATTGAGACTATGTTCGCGCTCTTCAGGATGCCCGGTATTTCTCCTGTGTCTATTCATCGTCTCCATATCCAATATAGGGGCTCAGCGATTGCATTCTTGCAGTTTTTGATCAGTGTGGCATTCCATTTATCCGGTCCTGCCGCTGAGTGTGCTTTTATATAGCTTGTGTAATATCATCTGTCGTAAAGTCGAAGTTCATTATACTTTCTCCTTCTATTTTTTCTTCAAAGAACGCGTTTCTATCGCATATCACTTTGTCAGTTTTTGGGATACTGAAAGATGATTCGTACTGAGCTCTTAATATTTCAGATACTTCTGTTAGATCATCAGATAAAGCACTGATCTCGTTTTTCAGAGGTCCGATAGTCGCATGGTTTTTCGACTTCCTTTTTACAAAATTATAGAAATACTTTGAATTAACCTTCATCGCTTTTATAGCATCGTCTTCTTCTTTTTCTGTATGCTTCTCAATTAGTTCCTGTATGATGTCATCGATACTCTGCAGTTTATCATTTGATATTTTTCTGATGTTGTCATCTTTACAGTTACTTAATTTTGCAGTCACTCTTTTTCTCTTTCGGAAAAATTACCTCTTTTGCCTCTCGAACCTGCTTCTCTTTCCTCTTTGTTGTATTTTTGGGACATGTCTTTCCACAATTTCCAGCGTCTTCTCCTCTAAAGTCATTAGCATCTCTTCCGTTGTCTTGGCCTCGTAAATGGTTTTCCAATCTATTACTTTCATGCCTGATGCAACACCGTCCCAGTTTATAGCTTTGGAGTGGAAGTTAAAGATTTTGAATTTGCTTCTTTCTGTTGTTTGTGTTCTTTCTTTTCCTGTTGCTTTTATATTAGTTATTTCAATAATGTTATGGTCCGATATTAAAGTTGGGGATATTCCTACATCATCAATTAGGTTGCTGTTGTTTGTGAATACCAAATCTAGGCAGTTGTTTTTTCTTGTGTTTTCTGTTATTTCTTGCGTTAACATAGATTCATCATCTAAAGCTAGTAGCATTTTTACCTGCTCCTGGTCTTCCCGTGTGCCCCCCTTGTCCTATTGTATACATATATTTTTTCCTATCCTTTTATATTTCATGAATGGGAAATTAAAATCACCACAGAGAAAAATATTTGGGGTTGAAGAGTATATATATTAGGGTGGTCTATAACTATATAGCTCCCACTCATTGAAGTTGTGAGGTTCTGTGAGAAAATGTTGCAGGTAAATTTTCGTTTCGATCAGTTCATATTTAGGGGTCGCTCGCGAGTTTCAAAACTTATCCTTCTATTACTGTAATCGGTATTATATGGTATGCACTACAGCTCCACTGCCTCTGGGTCCCCCCATCCACGAGCTGATGAATGAGTACTATCCGTTCTATGACGGGGGTGTCATGGTTGGCAACCACTCATTGTCGCCCAGTCAAAGCGCTTTTTCTGGCATCCGGAAACGTCCGGCGATGCTCCGACACTACTTGCAGCAGATACTGCAGCTGCTCCTCGTCTTTGTTGTGGCGGCCGCTGTACTGTTGGGCGAGGGCCACAGCTTGCTCGGCGTGGTCATTCACCACCCTGAGGTTTTCCACAACCCTAAGCGCCGCCTAAAACGCCTCCATTTTTTCCCATTCATCCGGATCTTTGTTCAAGAAACCTGCAGACAATTGCAGTCATTCGAAGAACCTCATCGAATTCTTCGTCACAAGGCTCTCCAAAGACGAACTGAGAGGCGGGTTGATACGCTTTGGAATCTGCTCTCCACCCCCTTTCTTGTATAGGGATGCGACCATCCGACGTTTCGTTGCAGATGGAACATCGGCATTGAAGAAGGTCAATGGGATCATTTCCTCAGTGAAGTACCAAAGCTGTCCTGCCAGCTTCTGACTGGCTGCTTTGAAGATCTTCTGCTGTGGATACGACCTCAATGATTCCAAGAGGCAAAGGTCCTGGGCTGGAGCGGAAGCGGCCATCGGAGCAGTGAATCATGCCTTCAGGTAGACTGTCACAGCGAAGATGCTCATGTCTTGCAAGCATGTTTTCTCTTTCGGTGTGAGATGTTGCAATTGCTCCCGGAACATCCACATCTTGATAGAATACAGGACCTTGCACATCCAGCGAACGTGATGCATCGCACCTGGGCGCTTGAATCGAATCGGCGTTCAAGATTTCCACCAAGGAAGATAATGGCGAGTTCCAAAATTCTTTGTAATCGTCTTGGTACGTTTCGCGCTGGATTTGGTCTTTGGCGAACTTCAGAAGTTCTTCTCTGACTGGTAATAGGGATGGACCAACAGTGGGGTCGTCAACACCTGTTTGGAACTTGCTTTTGTCGATGTAGTTCCACTGTTGCTGGAATCTCTTGATTAACAGAACTTTAGGACCAGAAATTACATCATGACTCGCAGTGAACGCGGGGCGACAACTAGCTCCATGATATGATGCGTGCATGCAAAGTAGAGCAGCTCTTTCTGCAACTTCTGCTCTAGGAGCAAACAACATCCTGAGTGACAGCCAGTGTTAACAGCGGCAGTGTCGAAACACATCCCCACCACTCTTTCACTTAGTCCCCAAAGTTGCAAGAGATCGAACACCGCTTGTGCCTGCTGTTGCCCACTTCCCGGAGCTATTTTTGGCACTCCCAAAAGCTGGCAGTTGCCATCTGAGATGGACACTAAAACGGGAAGCCGGTCCACCTGCTCGTTGTTGGTAAGGTCTAGCAGAAGCTTTCCGTCCCAGTGCACCACCAGTGGTCCGGAATGGAATCCTTTTTGGACCGATTCAGCCTACTGCCTGCGATGATGCTCTCGGCTGCACTTCACAGAGGATCGGCTGAGAGTCTGTTCTTCGAGGTTTTGGCCAAGGCTGCGAGTTGTTTCCGATACAATATAAAGCGTTATCCGGTCACTCATCCCCGTCTGTCTAAGGCTGAAGATAATTCTGAGTTGAAAATATTCTTGGTCTGGCGTATTCTTTTTTTTGGGGGGGGAGAAAGAACCTCCAGTGTCTCCCTCAAGAAACTCGTCATCGGCAGAGCTTGAAGAAGCAAGTTCGGCTGTTTGGGATGTCGAGGCTTGCTCTTCGATTGCTTTCCTCTTTCGGACGTCTTCTTCTGCTTTCCGCTTTGCAACTTTCTGCTCCTTCTCCGCCAATTTTTTGTCGACGGAGCCAATTGTGCCACGCCAACCGGGCTCTCTTTGAGCGAGAAGGAAGTCGCGATCTTCTTGAAACTGAATCATCTGGAGAGCGTTTCCATGTGCAATGTCGAACAAATTGTTCAGCTTGCATTTGAAAGACGTCTCGTTTAGGACTTGTTTTGGATTTCACCTTCCCTTGTTCTTTTTCAAAGCCTGCCACTATTTGAACAAGACCAAACGCTTCTCCAAACAGTGGTCCTTCCGGCATGTTGTATGCGGGCTCTTTCCCAAAATGAGAAAACTTCCTCCAGCACTTCTTCGGCGCTTTGTTTGGTATCTTTCTTATTCACAAGATGATGGTGCAAAAAACACCTTGGACCTGGCCATTTGAAGGCAGTTTACTGCCTAAAATCTTTTGGTCCGATTTGTCCAACAGGTAAAAACCATGTGTTTTTGACATGACCGTCACCGTAAGTAAATGTAGCCAATATATAAACCAATGTATAGTATACCAATATCTATTAAAATCTATTTCATATAGCTATATTTAACACTCCAACCTGTGAAAGAACAGAAAACGGCATTAATTAGCACCTGTAATAGATCATAGTAATGAGTGACTCAGAGAAGAATATATAAACCCATGAGCGACCACTAATTATGCGCCGATGTGAGTGAAATTTTTCACAATTTATTTTCTGCTATAATGACACAGATTAGGCGGGTGGGAGCTGGCAAAATCGAAAGTTCGATTTTATGAACCACTCTAATATATATATATATATATATATATATTATATATACAGGGCCTATCAGAGAAGAGGGGTTAGGAGGGCCATTTGGCCTGGGCCTCAAGCTTAAGAGGGGCCTCAAATTTAGAAACTTTCAGGTTTGAATATAATGTTTGGCAGTAAAAGTAATAATTGGGTTTAGCTATGGGCCTCAAAAGCTGTAAGTGGCCCGGGCCTCTCTATACCTCTGAGAGGGCCTGTGTGTATATATACACACAAAATCTACAACCACTTGAATTTGAATTCGGACGACTGACTCAGAGATGTGGGCGTTGACCATTATGCAAGTAAAGTTAACCTGGCTCTATTTCATCACCTGTTGGTTATGCGTTTATATTTATTCTTCATGTTACTGTCGTGTCTGACATATAAATTTTAATTAAATGGTGTTCAATTGCTCGAGTGGAGGGGGTTAACACGTAAAACACCTCTGGACGCAAAAGCGTTGTTCTTCCTCGGGTAATGAAATGCCGCCAGGTTGTATTAACTTTTATCCTGTCGTAACCTAATAGTCAACACCTACACTTCCAAGTCAAAGGGCCCAGGTTCGAATCCTGGTGGGAGGAATAAAGTATGAATATACAATAGACTCCTGATGAGGAGGTCGTTTTGGAACCAAGTTAAATTGTTCTCCTTATCACTCTGACCTCCTCATCAGAAAAAACTAACAGAAATCAGGTTTCCTTAATGTTCGCTAATTAAACACTATATGAAAATACAACGAACAGGGTAATTGTTAAACATAAAATATCTTTATTCTTTAACTTACAAAAACGAAATTATTGTAAGTGTATACATATTATAAGTATATATATTACGTGTATATATATATATTAGTTCAAGTCGGTGGTGTTGTGGTTAGCGTCGCTGACAACGAATCTATCGGCCCCGAGATCGAGACCCGGTGACTGCAGGCGGTGCGTAGTTGGTTGGTAGATAAATGGGTGCCCTGGGTATCCTAGTGGTTAAGACACCGGGCTGCTGGTGGGCCGTGGTTCGAATTCCACATTAAACTGCAAGTCTAAGGTGGAATGACAAGCTTCATCTTCGTCAGAATGAACAATTCGGGTGAAAGCAAAACCAAGGTTAACCAAAGTTTATCTAGTTATCTAGTAATCTACGATAATTTTGGCTGAACGTGGAAAAATTGCAACAAAGTTTATTAGCATATTTGACAATGAGAAATACTTCTAAACTTTATATCAAAAGTCTACCAAAATCGGATCATGAAAAAGTTGATTTTTGCGTGTTTTAACCCTCTCCCTGCCGGAGAGGGAGGTTGTCAATTTGACCTCCCCGGCAGTTTTTCGCTGATAAAAGTTAAACGCTTACACCTAGGAATTTGAAACTCAGTACCTTCACAGAAATGATTAACACATCTTTTATGAAAATTTCAAGTCACGCTCAAATAAGGTCATGGAGCTACATCAAGTCAAAGTGGAGAGTTTGTTTCGTAGGTGAATACGAAAAAATTTTTTCGAGTTTTTTTTGCGTTGTATGTTATTATTTTGGACTTTAACCATCTTAGATAGTTGAATTATCATATGTATGGACACTTTCAAATGCAAACATTGTGCTGCAGTGCATGGGGGAGGGGAATTTTACTCCTAGGAACATTTACCGATGCAGATAGTATGCGGGTATTTTAGTGTTTTTGAATAAAAACTTAACTACTTAAAGTAGTAATTTATTTTGTTTAAGGTGTCAGATATATGTATCGCATACACGCGCACATGTACACACACACACACACACACACACACACACACACACACACACACACGCTTCCTCAGAAGTAAATAAGGCACAAAATAAACGACACAAACCTTAATTTAAAAAAAATCTGGGTTTCATCAAGTTTATATTGAGAGTCTGATATACCTATAGTTCCAGTGACAAAGGAGGGAACAAGCAGACAATTCATCTTTGAAGGACAAATGACTACTTCCAATTCACAGCTCATCATCCACTTGCAGATCCAGCTGAGGGGAATTCATACAACTGACACCCTTACATTCACTGCACATCGGAGAACATTCTAGTGCATGTTTTCTGCATGTACAGCGTGCCGTTGTGCAGTCAGCTTTACAAGTGTATCTGATTATTTTCAGAAAGTGCTCTGGAGCAGGTGGTTTCAGTTTTGGACATTCCCCTTCCACTGGTTAATCCACAACATGTTTTCCCACTTCTCATCAGCACTTGTTCAATCACAAGATCAGTAGGTAAGTCAGCCTAGAACCTGTCAAATCTTCTAATCACACGATATCCATTCTGGAAATATCTGAACACTTCTGGATGATTATGTTCAAACTTCAACATATTTTGGAGGTAATGTACACAGATTTAGCATACAGATTGTGTTCAGAGGCATCAAAGTAAGGTAACATATCATAGAGCTCTTAAATGGAGTGGCGAATTTCCAGTTCTCTCAGCTTTAATAAACTGCCTTAGTACATCCAATATATCCATGTATTGTAACTACAACTTGGAGGTTCTTACAGGAACCAACGAATTTTTGCACCACACTAATTTGTCCTGCAGTTTAGTTAGTACTTCCTCTTAGCAGGCAGTTTCTATGTCCACTTCATGTGAAATGAGCTTAGCTAAAATATCAGAGGCTTCTTTCAGTTCATTGGATACCTCTTCACATTCTTGTATCTCGGGAGAAATGTTCTGACTCACTTTATCCTTCAAAGAGTACTCCAAAGTTTCCTTAACTTCATTTGAATCACTGTCACTATCCTGGTGTTCAGATACATTTTCATCCAAGTGATACTCCGTTGACTCAACTATTCTTGTTTCACCACTCAGGTCATTCACCGGTCGTTCTCTTGATTACGTGTTTGTTGCGTTGACAGAGGAATGTCGAAGATTTTGGACACAAGCAAAGCATACAGTGATGCTTCTACAAGAAAGTGACCTCTTACTGTCCTTGCAATAGCGTTGCCACTCAACATATGTCCAACGGCGTTTCTAGCATAAATTGTCCCTAGTAGTTCCTCCAATCCTGAACCACTCAACTCATGCCCATAAGATGACCAATGCTTCCCAAAAAGCTCATCTCTACATGAATGCCGCTAAGTCGGAGAACAATGTTATGGGCAATACTGTTACTAGGTTCACCCTTCTGTATCTACATCGACTTCCACCACAGAGGTTATTCAAATGTGAGGACTGGAGTTACTCCATACCTACTGGCTTGCTCACTGACAAAACACATCGTCGAGTAGATACATGATTCATCACTTTAATTCATGTCGATCACTGGCATAAACACAACTGATGATACCCCCAGGGTGAGGTCCGTGCTGTACCATTTGCATAAAACCATTCTAGGATGGCCTAGATGAATACAACAACCAAGATATCTTCCACAGAAGATGTGTTGGAAGTGCTGTCATCTGTTGATAAGGTAAGTAGCTGTCGTATTTCAAGCTCATTTCACCACCTGATGGCTGCTTATGGAATTTGATGTTAATTTTACCAACAGCAGCTATGTTCTCTGATGAAAGAGTTGCTCTAGGTATGATTTGTTTGGAGTGAGTTCCAAGTGTCACAGTAGTGATAATGTTCATACCATGAAATGTGTTGAAGCCATCAATGGTCCTGATGCTGTGGTCTACATTGTCTGCAACATGTTGCACAAACTGTCCTGGTATGAATCCCGGAATTTCAGTTCCTTGATGTACTGCAGCACTGCATTCAAACTTCTTCAATTCTGAATAAGCAGAAGAAAATCCGTGTTCATGTAGTGAGTTAATAAGGAATCGTGACCCAAGCTAATGATGCATCTGGACAGCAAGACCTATCTGCAATGGAGCTACAATAACTCTAGGGCGAACTCACTGCATTACGGCTTGTCCTATGGACGCAACTTTGATACTAGTGTCTTTTCCAACAAACATGTTCTGCAACAGAATCTTCAATGTAAGGTGTTCCAAAAAACCTTAGCCCCCCTATTTGCAGCTTACATGTTTACTTATATCGAAATAGTTTTTAGTGATCATAAAAATATATAAAATTCTTTATTTATTGCAGGTATTAAAATTACTCTAGGTGATAAAGTGATAATATAATGGCTTCTCAATTAATTGGTGATTCGGAGAGGCAACGTGTGATAGATCGCATACGACCAATAACATTTCGGGAAGCTCGTGATGCTGGAGCCACCTTTATAACACGTTCATGGGTTGCCAAAGAGTTGCGAAGAAGTGAGGACTTCGTCAAAAGAAATTGGAATAAAACTTTGGATGAATGTGAAATGGATACAACCAAATCTGGGCCCCCAAATTTGCCACTCTCTCAGGAAACAAAGGACATCATTGAAAGCGGTACGCGTAAACGGAAAAACAGCTGTGCTAAACTTTCTAGAGAGATCGAAGTGTTGAGAGGAAAGATCGTTAGTGGTGAGATCATTCGACTGTACCATCATAGGAAAGGTTTAAAGCCTTGGCATGAACTTCCAAAGCCAAGAAAAACTCAACTTAACATCGATGACAGAATGTGGTTTGCCCATTATCTTGAAGATTGTGATGTGGATGATTTCATGCATTTAGCTGTCTCCGATGAATTTTTTGTTTACGTAACACGTCGGCCTAACTACCAAAATGATCGAGTATGGGTCACAACACCAGATGAAATCGATGACAATGAACATTATCGCGAATTATTAAAAAGTCCAGACTGTGTTGGTGTGTTTGTTTTGTTCACTGCAAAGAAGCTCATGTGGGTGCTGAAGCCAAATGGTCAGAGTTGGGATGGACAGTATTTTCGTGATATTATTCTATCCCAGCATGTCATTCCTTTTCTAAGAAACCCAAACAATGTTATGGATGTCGATCAGGTCACACTTCTGCAGGATAAGGCCCCCTGCTTTAAGGCATTAGCCACTCAACAGTTGTTGCGGAACCATGAGATCGATTTCTTTGGAAATGAAGAATGGCCAGGAAATTCTCCTGACCTGAACGTCTGTGAACACATTGGATCAGTTATAAAGGACAAGGTTGAATGTCTCTTGTTTCAAGAACCTGCAGCAAATCGATTTTCGAAGGATACAATGACGCAACACATTGAAACTGTTTTAGCAAATTTGCGTAACGATCAAGATCTATTCACGTCACTTTTGGCAAGCCACCCAAAGCGAATTCAGGCTGTCTTGGAAGCCAATGGCGGGAACACCAAGTTTTAATTGTTTCTCATTAAATGCAGGATTAAATTCTCTTTTGTAAGGTATGCTTAATTTTACTGTACCTCTAATTGTTTAGGCCATGGGCGGGGGGGTTAAGGTTTATTGGAGCCACGTATGTGGAAGATACTCGAGTCCTTTATCAGGCGGTTTCATGTTATCAGAGCTTGGATAGTTTTGATTTGCTGTGCTTATGAGTTTTATATCATTTTTAGTCAGTTGAGCGGTGGTTTGAATAAGACGAATCTTCTCCGATTCAGGGTCTTCCTTTTTGGGGAGAATGTATAAATCATGCAGAATTGCTGCTGCAGTACGTCTGAATGTCACAACATTTGGTTTACCGTCGATTTCTGCGATTATTATTTTGTCGCCAAAATGTTCAAATAGTCTCCTTTTCATGTGTTTTGCACTGTACGGTGCAATATCTGTACCTCTGAGTAGTTCCTCCATCTGCTTTACCATGTCATTAATGGTTAACTGCTCTTCATCATTATTTTCAATATAACTTGTTACTTGAGCAACAACTGTCTCCCTGTCAACAATTGATGGGCGACCTCTCTTTTTTCCCTTTTGAAGAACCTGCACTATCCTCTGCATGAACCTGCATGGATTCTAGGCGAATTCACTCCCGGTAAATTGACTCCCGGTATTTTCGTTCCGGTAAATTCACTCCCTGTGCCAATTTATGAAGATAGGTATATTTTTTGGTTTCCATATAAGTGTTTAATGGTTTAAGCCCCAAAGCCACAACCTTTACTTTCGTTTTATTGATCTATAATCACCATTAAAAATTAAACCTAACCTAACGTAAGCCTAACCTAACGTAAGCCTAACCTAACCCAACATAAACCTAACCTAACCTCACCTAACCTAATGGAAACCTAACCTAACCTTACTTAACCTAACGTAAACCTAACCGAAACTACTTAAATTTAAAACTACAAGGAAGTGAACTTACCTAGAAGTGAAATTACCTGGAAGTGAAATTACTGGGAGTCAATTTTCCGGAGTGAAATTACCGGTCACCCGCTGCATGGAGGTCTTGACAGTATTGAATTCTACCATGAACTATATCAGACCAGTCATCTTGGCGCTTCTGGCACGTTTCTAATATCATGTCTTAAAAATCCTTAGTGCGCACCGGGAAAACTGTGCTGCGTCCCTTACTACTGTATCTGCTTTCTGCCCACAAAACAGACAGTCTTTACCGAACTGGAACTGAGACTTACTTGAACGAAGAGTGCGGGAAGTAGATGGTTCTCGTGCACCCACTGACTTTTTCCTCAGGAAGATACTGTATACTTAGGATTGATGTAATTTTTACGGCATTCTGTATGAACTCTGTCTCCCGGTTTCAGTTATATTCTCTCTCTTTACTTGCATTGTTTATGCCATCACTGCCCTTAGCACGCAAAGTTATTATATCATGCCCATCATTTAAAGCGCCATTACACAAAACACAGACATCCATCTTTCGAATATTGCAGCTCTATACAGTCAAGAAGTGAGAACTTGTGCTTTCATTGGCGCATTGAGCCAGGAAGAATCTGAAACAAAAGAAAAACATAATTAACTACTACTACCAACACCACCACTACTACTAAATAAGTGCATTTTTATGAAAAAGTATCCCTTATTTGCATGTCTGTGTATAAAACTAGTTATTTGACAGGAATAAAGAAATTTACTACATTTGGTGTTATTTTTACATAAAATTAAGCGCGCTGAAAACATGACTTATTGTTAATTGAGAAATTTAATTTTTAATATTTTTATGAAATATTTTGAAAAATACGACAAAGACATTTTCTTATTTTCCATGCACAGACTTTGGTAGACTTTTAGTATGTTATAAAGTATTTTTTTACTCGTATGAAAATGCTAGAAAAAATTCTGTTGCAATTTTGTCCCATTGTTTCAATAGAATTCTTGGACTAATTTCCTTCAAACTACAGACAGAAATCTGACTCAGGAGTGACTGAAGCGCTGAAGCATTCTTCATGAAGGATATTTTGCCATTTGCCTTCACTTTTCTATCGAGCAAAATGGATAATTGACTAGGTTCATCCATGCATTTGTGCTTGCATACTTTCCAGCTTTTGTTTTCAGCACAGGGCCTGTGATGCTGCTATTAGCATTACGAGCTCCTTGGAAGAACTTTAGTAATACCTAATGTATGTCTTCACACTCTGATTTTCTGTTGCGCTTTCGTTACTTAGACATCTTGCTAACAATGACCAGGATGCTTATTCCTCAAATCATCCCCTTGTACTTCATTTGGACGGTAAGCTTCTTCCTGACATCCTCAATGGGAAGGAGAAAGTCGATAGCATTGCCATCGTCGTGTCTGGAGGGGGAGAAGAAAAACTTTTAGGAGTGCCAAAAATCACCAGCAGCACGGGGAAGCACCAGACAGAAATTTGCGTTCGTGTCCTACAAGAATGGAAACTCCAAAATGTCAGCCGAGGAATCTGTTTTGATACAACTGCCTCAAACACTGGGCTCAAGAGTGGTGCTTGTGTCTTGATCGAAGAAGCGCTGGAAAGAAAGCTTACTTGGATCCCCTGCCGACATCATATTTTCGAAGTTATGCTTTCACAAATTCTGCTGATTTATATGTATTTTGATGCGCTGATTACGAATGTTATTATTTTTTCTCTAACACCCACCATTTTTCCAGAAAACTACGTTAATGTTACACAAAAATTACACAGGCCTGCGAATGAGAACTTTGTAAGAGTTCTTACTAATAACTGATTTTATATAATTCAACTACGCTGATTTCGAATAAGGTGTCCATTTTTTTCTATCACGTAAGGATTTTCTGCAAACTGGAAGGGAAAAAACAACAACATAAATAAATATTATTTATTTCAATTTACGTTAGCAAATGCAAACAACTATAAAAAGAAAGAAGACCATTAACGTCGATTACATATTCATCTTTATTTGTCCTGAGTTTTCTTGTGAGATCTATGCCTTTTAGTCTCGAATGTACGCGCTGTTCCTTTTCTTTTATGTAACAATTCTGGAGTATCTCGTTTCAACATCCAGCAGTAATCAGCCATCCTGCTAATGTCCCACCTTCTCTGATATCTCCACTTATTTAGCATGTTGCTCACAATGTTTTGGTAATTTGGGTCTTTGTTGTTCCCTAAAAATTTGCTGATAACATCCTTAAAAGAAATCCACGCTTCTTTTTCAAGATTGTTCATTGTTCTTTCAAAGTGTTCATCCAAAGTCAGTTTTCTAATCTGGGGACCAACGAAAATTCCTTCTTTCAATTTTGCTTCCGAAAGAGTTGGGAATTTACCACACAGATACTTAAAACAATCTCCATCTTCGTACAAGGCCTTAACAGATTGCTTCATCAAACCCAATTTTATGTGAAGTAGAGGTAAAAGGACTTTCTTCGTGTCAACCAAACTTTCACGTTGAATGTTTTTAGAACCAGGTGTTAGGTTAACTCTGCGTGGCCATTCCTTTTTTATCCAGTGCTGAGTTCTTACTCGGCTATCCCATTCACCAAAAAAACGTGGAAACTTCCTATAACCTGGTTGTTGACCTAAGAACATAAAAATCACTTTTAAGTCCCCACAAAGTAGCCAACCGTGTTCTTTGTATTTAACCTTAGCTATAAGAAGCTCAAGATTTTCGTACGTTTCCTTCAAGTGAACCGAATGAGCCTCAGGAACGGATGCATACAAGTTACCGTTGTGAAGGAGGACGCCTTTTAGACTTCTTTTGAAGGAATCAATGAAAAGTTTCCACTCATTTGGGTCATAGACTGCAGCGCCTAGCTTAAGTATTAGTTCCGAAACATTGTTGCAATATACCAGTGAATTTTCTTGAGAAAAATATTGGATGAATTCTTTTTCTCGATTTCTGTACCAGTAAAATGACGTCCCTGGAGAAAGCAAGTTCTTTGCACGAAGTCTGGATCCCAAAATCTCTGAAGAATCCTTCGGGAGACACAAATCTCTTACCAAATCATTAAGTTTACTTTGTGTAAACAATTGGGGTTCACCAGATGTTTCGGTTTGAAAACAATCAATATTATCGTTTCCATCGTCATCAGATACCGAATAAGATGAAGTTATATCAAGAGTACTTGGTTTAGTAGGTACAGGTATACCAGGTCCATGAGCAACAGGTCTTATAGCAGATTGAAAGTTTGGATAAGAAATTTCCTTTTTATTTTTAGTATGTAGCCTTGCACGTTACATGAACAAAAATAGCAGTCATTGCTGTGATTTCTAGGTTCACGCCAGACCATTGGAATCCCGAAAGGTAAAGAATCCTTTTTACCTTTACTCCACAGTCTAAGTTCAACACAAACTGCAAACTTTATGTGGAGCCCATGATTTGTTGTGATCCCCAAGTTTCATTCCGAAGTACGCATAGTATGCTTTCTTGACGAAGTCTGTAATATCTCGTCTTTGTTTTTTCACAGTAAATTTTCCACAAATATAACAGAAAATGTTTGGGTTATTTACACACCCTCTAGTTGCACAGTGACAAATAAGCAAATTTCAAAAGAGAAATATAGTCACCGCGCACCTGTGAATAATGAAGAACTATAACTTCGCACGCACTAGACAGACTGGCTCAACTCGTGGCTTGTCGATCACTTATACTGTATACTAGCGGTGCGTTTCTCGAATGTTCTAGAAGACGCTATGACGTCACTTCTGATCCGGAAGCATTTATAGGCAGTAGTTTTTAATTAAAATTTAATCGTCAATTTTAATGAAAATTACTTGCATATGTAATATGAAATATGACATTTTGTGAAAAATCTGTACGTGATGGCGAAAAATGAATATTATTTTCGGAATCAGCGTGCAAAAATTACAATATAAGTGATAAAATATTTCGGACAACATAACCATCGCAGGCCTGTGTTATCCAAATTATCATATATCAAGCGCCTGCTAAGCAAAAGAACAGCCTTACGGTTATTGGTCATTATTGTGACACGTGTTGCTTACTGATTGGTTATTGGAAATATTGTGTTGTTCTGTGATTGGTCTAAAAGTGGTCAGGTGATTTCACAGTGGCTGCCAAGTGGAAAATTGTTATTTTCTTTCATTGTTTCAGTTGCTCTGCTGATGTTTGGTGTTAAGGTACTTTTCTGCTGGATCTACTGTGTTTATTAACTTCTTTTGTCGAAAACATTCATTGCTTTCGGTTTTAACTTCAATAATGTCTAGAAAATGTATAACCAGTGCCGATTTATTTTGTTATGTCTGTGGCGAACTAACATTGAAATCCGAAAAACAAACATTTATCCCTCTATTTAAAAAGGCATATGAATTATATTTTGGATGCAAAATGGGTGATCAGGACAGAAGCTGGGCTCCCCACATAAGTTGCAATTTGTGTGCAAGGAGCTTAAGAGCGTGGTTACAAGGTTCACATCCATCAATGCCATTTGCTGTCCCTATGATCTGGAGAGAGCCAAAAGATCATGTTAGTGACTGCTCTTTTGTTTAACAAATATACAAGGTTTCTCTTCGAAATCCAAACATGCAATGCGATACCCAAACCTGCTATCATCTATGCGACCAGTTCCTCACGGTGAAACTCTGCCAGCTCCTAAGCCTCCAAAAGATTGAACTTTGGACGAGGAATATTGCCACTCCGAAATTGAAATTGAACCACAAGCAGCCAGTGAGCTTGCAGATCTAGAATTTCTACCATCCACATAATCGTCACCTCACTTTATTACACAGGTAGAACTAAATGATCTCGTAAGAGATTTGAATCTTTCGAAAAATCAGGCTGAACTTCCAGGATCTATGCTGCAAGAGTGGAATCTTTTAGTAAAGGGCACCAACATAACTTCATGTAGAAAGCGTCAGAATGATTTCATTAACTTTTTTTCTACAAGTGATGGTATTGTGTTTTGTAATAATGTACATAATTTAATGGAGTCTTTGTGGCATCAACACAAGCCGGAGGAATGGCGTCTCTGCATTGATTCCTTCAAATTAAGTTTGAAGGCAGTGCTTTTACACAACGGAAGTACTTATCCTTCTGTCCCAATTGCACATGCGGTCCACGTAAAAGAAACATATGAGAATATGCGTATTTTACTTAGATCCATTAACTATAATAAATATAGGTAGAATATTTGCGGTGATTTAAAAGTTATAGGCCTTCTCCTTGGAGTGCAGCAAGGGTACACAAAATATTGCTGCTTTTTATGCGATTGGGACAGTCGCGCTAGAGACCGCCATTTTGTCTGTAAAGATTGGCCTGCCAGGATGAGTTTTATTCCAGGACAGACAAATACTGTATTTCCAATGAGCCTTTAGTAGATCCCAAAAAAGTGCTATTACTACCACTTCACATCAAACTGGGCTGATGAAAAATTTTGTGAAAGCTATGGACAAGAATAGTGAGGCGTTTATTTATTTGAGGAATATATTTCGAAGGTTAAGCGAAGCTAAAATCAGAGGAGGAATTTTTGATGGCCCACAAATAAGGAAAGTTATGAAGGATACCAATTTTGACAGCAAATTAAATGAGGTAGAAAAAGCAGCATGGGTGGCCTTCAAATCGGTTTGTTCAAACTTCCTTGGTAAAGTCAAGTTTGACGATTATGTTACATAGAGAGAGAGAGAGAGAGAGAGAGAGAGAGAGAGAGAGAGAGAGAGAGAGAGAGATAAACAACATGGATTAAGTCAGAATATATGCTTTAATTAAATAAGTAGCGTGAACTGGCAACTCAACCAGATACGCCAACTGGTGGAGAGAGAGAGAAATAAACATGATCGAGTGTTGCAATAACGGGATCCTATTTGTTTATGTTTAATAGCTCTGTCTATTGGGTCGTATTTAGAGACCTTGTCGGTCTACCAGGAGTTGGTAAGTAAGGCGGTGGTGGAGGTGGTTCGTGGGTTGTTGTGTAATAGATTTCATCACCATTCGTCTAAGATTGGACACTTGGTTGTAGCCCTCATATCGGTTACATGGTGTTGATGGGATGAGCTCCTAAAAAGTCGTAGCCCTCATCTCACCATGTGCTGTTGATGGGATGAGCTCCTAAAAAGTCGTAGCCCTCATCTCACCATGTGCTGTTGAAGGGATGAGCTCCTAAAAGTCTATACTTAGACGATTGTTGGTGATGTGATGCTTTTTTGTGTTGTGGTTGTGCTCGTATATATTTTGCTATTGGGGCTTTGCATGCATCAGTCAGTTTATATATATATATATATATATATATATATATATGTGTGTGTGTGTGTGTGTGTGTGTGTGTAGGTGTGTGTATGTGCGTTTGTGTGCGCTGTTAATTCGTTCGAAGGTTATTAATATATACAGGCCATTTATGCTTTCTAAGAAGCCTACTAAGCCAACTGGCGGAATAAGTCAGAATATACGGTATGCTTTAATGCTAAATGAGAGTCAAGGAAATGCACCTTCAAGGACAGTAACATAGGGGCGCAAAATGGTAGAGTGCAACCACACCCCTTGTTGCAAGGCACCCCCAAAAGGGGGTTGCAAGAAGGGGTTATGCAACTTGGAGGCGGAGTTATCCCCAAGCTGCAATGAACCCCCCAAAGGGAGACCTAACCTAAAAAAGAGGTGTTCGCCCGGCAGAAGCCAAGCGCATATTAAGACTTCAGCCGAGCGGCCGCTGACTTATAGGACCCCTAATCAGCCAGTTGGCTTATCTAGCTGAGTTGCCCGTTTGCGCTATTTATTTAATTAAAGCATATATTCTGACTTAATCCGCCAGTTGGCTTAGAAGGCTGAGTTGCCAGATTGCGCTGCTTATTAGATTTCTTTACAACTAATTTGGGCGCCGTTAGCGACGAGCACGGCGAAAGATTCCATGAGGAGATAGCCATTATGGAAAAGCGGTTCCAGGGAAGGTGGAATTCCAGTATGTTGGCTGAATATTGCTGGTTTATCATTAGGGGAACTCCCGAGAGTATGTACAAACAAAAAACATCAGCAAAAAGATTTTAATTGTTGTTCTGATCTTGTAATAATTATGTTGAGGTATTCAGCATATTCTAATCTGTATATAAGACTTTTATTACACGTCCCTTCAAAACGGTGGGTGATATAGTTATTCTGACATCAGATTTGAACTCAGCGCGTCCAAATTTATAAAAATCTTTAGTGTTATTAGACCGACCATTAAGTGGTCCAGACATCAGTCTATTTAGAAGATTCCAAACGCGGTGGTCATTACTTGACAAATCTCGCTTCAGCACTGCCAACGACACGATGATGAAGATCTTAACATCCTCTTCATGAGCACAATGAAAGAACAAAGGGAAGAAGCAACATTTCACTTGAATCAAAACTTCCAAACGAAATCATACCCAAGAGATGACTACGAAGAACTTTTGAAGCTTTCTCTTTTGTTTTGGGGAGGCATGGCTCTTTCAGAAATCAAATTCAGAGCTCCAGGTGCGTATCACCGTGCAAGTTGGATGGCTAAGGCCATATACCTTTTCAAGATATTCCTATTCCGCACACAATTTGAGCTAACAGCTCAGGAACTGAAGAGTTTGATTCAGGTATGCCTCTTCATAGGCTCAATTTATACTCGCTTCTGGAATGAAGCTCCTGTAGCAACAACTGCACCCTTCAACGACCTAAAGATGATGTTGAGGTTATCTGCTTATCCAGATTGTGTAGTTGCTGATGCTGCAATGTCAGCGTTCAAAAGGCACTTATGGTATTTAACAGACAACTTGGTTGGTTTAGCTCTGTTTGACCACAAAGTTCAGATAACTACCAAGCGTGAAATGGTGAAAAATCTTCAAGTCCCAGAAAAGAAAAGAGAACTTTATCGACTGGACGGGAAGACCTTCAACATCAAAGCCCCTTTGCATTCTTATGTCACACAGAGGACATACAAAATATTCAACATTAAATTTAAATGGAAAAGAGAAAGCAAGTGCCTTCCTGGAGAAGGGCCCTGCAGAGTGAAAAGGGATTCCAGAATATGAAGAACTGAAAAGGTCAGCTGACCAGTTAAAAGTTGTGAATGACTGTGCAGAGAGAGGTGTTGCTCTCATTCAAGAATTCAACTCTTCTATCACCAAAAATGAAGATCAAAAGCAATACCTTCTCCGCACAGTCAACCTTCATCGAACGACGCTTCCAGCTCCAAAAAAGAAAGACTTGAAGATTTCATAAGTGATGTGAGAAGTTTAACTATACATTATTCCATATGGGATGAATTTCACAATTAGACACATGAAATGAATGAATGATGCAAACCAACAAGGAAAAAGGAAAATGATTCCAAGGCTTTCGTGTATTCAGAGGCAAGATGACCAAAAATATATACAACGGGACAGAAAAACAAAAAGATTAACACAAGATTAACAAGAGTTGATTAGAGGCAAAAGGTATTTTAACAGAATATTGTCAATTATATACATTCCCGCACTGTTATTGAAATTATTTTTAAAATGGATAAATGCACATTCTAGAATATTCCTTTCGATTATATCTGTGTTTTTAACGAGAGCTTTAGAACTATCTCACTTAATACTATGATTACATCTATACATATGGTTAAACAATGCATTAGAATTATTTGCTGTTCTACACGCATATTTGTACTGTTTTACCCTAATATCTAACGTTTTACCCGTTTGGCCTATATATACTAAGTCACATTGTGTACATCCGGTCGAATACACACAACCAACCACATTATCCGGACTGTCCTTCATTAAGCGTGATTTAACAGTATTATTATACTTAAAGACTACATTGACACCAATTGCTTTTAGTAAAGTCGGAAGATATTGAAAATTTACATGGTAAGGTAGGCTAAGGATATTTCTACGCTCAAATTCCTTTACAGTTACACTATTATAATACCTATTCTTGGCTTTCCTAAGGCAGTTATCTAAAAATGAAATAGGATACATTAGGTGAGTTTGAATGACGGTTCAGGATCGACCTGCGGTCGACCCCTCTGCAGCATCTTGCCTCATTTGCGGGATTTGGTGAAGGAGGGAATTGCTGTCTGATCTCCTCCTCGTAGCCAGCCACGCATGGCTGGTCAGGGACATTGCACAGGAATCTGTCCAGCTGGTTCTTGAAGTTATTCAGGTTGGTGTGCTGGAGATACCTCACTTCTTTTGGTAGGACATTGAAAAGCTTTGGGCCTCGTATTCTGAGAGTGTTTTCCATCCTCGTTTTCATGGCCCCTTGTCCTACTGCAACTGGGACCGTACAAAATCTGCCTCTTCTCTCATTCCAGTGTGTTTCTATTTCATTTCTAAGGTTAGGGACAGAGCCCTCAAGTATTTTCCACATGTATATTATTGTGTACCGCTCGCGCCTTCTTTCCAGAGAGTAGAGTTCCAGGGATTGTAGTCGAGACCAATAGTCTTCACCTTCCGTTTCCTCTATCTTAGACGTAAAAGTCCTTTGTATAGATTCAATGTTCGCAATGTCTCGTTTTCTGTATGGGCTTGTGAGTACTGAGTAATACTCAATTATTGGTAGGACTAGACTCTTTCATAATTTGAGCATGATGTTTGCTTTTCTGCTGCGGAAGCTCCTCCAAATGATTCCCATTATTTTTCTAGCTGTTGTAATTTTGATGTTATAGTGCTCTCTGAATTCTGCATCCGACGACATTATTACTCCAAAATCCCTGACTTCTGGATTTGGTGTTATCTGTTTGGCTTGCAGAGTTTTGTACCCTTTTTTCTGTAGATCCTTGTTATTACCATATCTTAGAAGTTGGAATTTTTCTTCGTTGAACTTCATATTGTTGTTTTCTGCCCACTGGAATAATGTTTCAATGTCATTTTGTAATTTTCTTATGTCACCTTCGTTCAATACATACCTCTCGTTTCATTTGCGCAGCATGATACAATACTGTCCTTGATATCTGCATCAATATCTGCAATCATTATTATGAATAGCAAGGGAGTTAATATTGTCCCTTGTGGGACAGAGCTCACGACTACCGAGACTTCCGATTTAACTCCGTTTACCACCACTCTTTTTGTTCTTTGCGTCAAGAAATTAAATATCAACCTTCCTAGCTTTCCATTAATTCCTGTATTCTTAAGTTTGTGTGCTATGATTCCATGGTCACATTTATCGAAGGCTTTAGCAAAGTCCGTGTATATTACATCTATGTTTTGTCCTCGACACAATGTTTCCAATATTTTCTCCTAGTGGTCTAGTAGCTGTGATAGGCATGATCTTCCAGCCCTGAAGCCATGTTCATTTGGGTTGTATAAGTCTTTTTCTTGTAGGTAGTAAGTAGTTTTGCCTCTAATTATACATTCAAAACACTTTATAAGGTGTGAGGTGAGAGCCACTGGCCGATAATTCTTGGACATTGCTCTGTTACCATCTTTAAATAAGGGCGGGGGGGTGGGGCAATGTTCGCGTTCTTTAAGGGGAGTGGAATTTGTCCTGTGTCAAGTGATTTCCTCCATAGTAAGTATAGCGGTTTGGCATTACTCTCTTTGCATTTCTTCAGAAACGTGGCACTCCATGTGTCTGGCCCTGGCGCTGAATTGTCTCGCATCTGTGATAAGGCCGTAATTACATCTCCTTCCGTGGACTCGAAGTCCATTAATAGGTTTGTGCCGGAATTTGTTCTTGGTTGATTTGTATCTATGTCGAAAAATTCGTCTGGGTTTTCCACTTCCATCTCGGACTTAGCGGTGCTAAAGACAGAGTTAAATTGTTCCCTAAGCAGTTCGCTTATTTCTTTCGGGTCATTTGTGTATTCGGCCTCCCCGTCTATCAACGGCCCAATACTCTCCTAAGACTGCATTTTCCTTTTCGTAAACGTGTAGAAGTATTTTTGGTTATTTTTTATGTTTTCTGCTCCCTTGTTTTCCTCCTCGTTTGTCTTATGTATGAATGTTTGCTTTAGGTCCAATTCTATTTCACCTAGTTTCCTCTCTATTTTGAGTCTCTTTGCATCAGTTCTGCATCTGTGGAGATGTTTTACGGTTTGTCTTCGTTGCCTGAATAGTGTCCTGATTTTCCTCTCGAGCGTGCTACATTTCATTTCCTGTCTCTCTGAAATATGTTTCAGTATTATAGGTTTGGTTTCAGTCTCTATTATGCATAGTATTTCTTGTGGAGTCTTCTCGTGAAGTAGCAAATCCCAATTTACCTCCTTTAAATCTTTATTTACGTTTTCCCAATTTACTTTCTTTGAATTTATGTTTAAGCCTTCAAATATTCCATCTGCTTCTCATGGATGCGTTTTCGGACTTCTGGATGCTAACTTTAATTGTATATTGATGAGGTTATGGTCGGAGAACTTTGTGTGCGTCACTTTTCTATTTATTATTATCTCGTTCTCTTTTATCGTAGCTCCACAGATTTCCTGGATTCACTGATATATATATATATATATATATATATATATATATATATGCTGGTGTGTCTGTATGTGTGTGTGTGTGTATATATATATATATATATATATATATATATATATATATATAGATATATATAATATACGCACATCTATGCACATCCCACGTTAGGTAACTCACATTACACAAATGATATTGCACATTTGAAAAAAGTGCATGTTCCACCATCTCACTGTCTGCAACACCTATGCAAGATAGTTTGTTTGTACCGCGTCGGGAATGGACACTTTGTTTTCTCTCTCTATTAATATCCAAACAAGAAGGGAATAACTTCTCGGCAGTTTATTCTTTGCACCCGAAAGTGTATAAAGTATCAGTGGGCACTCGAGAAAAGTTTGAAACAAGGCAGGAAAACGCAAAGGTCATAAAACCCTCGTGACCGACACCCTGCAAACGAAAGGAAAAAAAGTTGTTTGCTTATTTCGGAGCAAGTATAGTTTACGTACCCCTGTTGTGCCTAGTGTAGTTTACGTTCCCCTACATTATCCTAGTGTAGTTTGCGTTCCCCAACTTTGTCCGTGTATACCTAATCAAATAAAACTTTAAAACTAACGAAAATGTACAACTTAACCTAACCAATCGTCAATTTATTTACGTTCCCCAATTTTGAACTAGTGTAGTTTGTGTCCCCTTTTGCGTCAGGGAGACGTAAACTACACTTGCTTCCTTATTTCTTTTTGAGCGACGACGATAATTATAATTAATGAATAGCATAACCATGGGTTCAAATTCTCACCTAATTTGCAAGTTGTGTAATTTGAAAACTGAAAATGTGGTATTTAGGTGTGATTTCTGTCAAAAACTGCCCGAGTTTGTCTGTATGAATTGGGATGATAGAAGAACATCCCTCATGTCGAACGCCAAACAAATCGCTGGGATCAAATTTCTGTGTGACGCATGTACACAAACTGTAAACTCTTTTGCGGTATTTAAAGAAATGGAAAATGCGAATACGAGTACTAAGGAAAAGGAGGAAATAATGGCGAAACAAGAGTACCGAAATGTCCCAATGCAAAACCGATTGGATGAGAGAGGAACAAATAAAAATATAATACAAAACGAAGACATAAAAAAATGAAAAGAGATAAGTAAAAGTTGCAATACCGTAAAACTGCCCATCGAGAATAATGATAAAGAGATAAAAACTAGAAAACGTAGAAAATAAACGGCCGACAAAAACAGGGAACGTAGGAAATGACAATGATAATAGTAAAAATAATGATAATGATAATGAAAATAATAAAAATAATGATAATACCAAAATTAAAAAACAGAAAAAAAAACAGACTACAAGAAATAGAAGCGTAAAAAATATCGTGTGTAAATACTATGCAAATGGGCACTGCAGATATCGGGGTGGGCAATGTATCTATGCACAATACACATCCCATGTTATGTAACTCACATTATACAAATGAATATTGCAGATTTGAAAACAAGTGCAAGTTCCACCATCTCACTCTCTGCAACACCTATACAAGATATGGGAGGTACAAATACGGACAAAAATGCCGTTACCACCACCCTCAAAGGAACGCGACAGGTGAACAGGAAAAACCAGCATCAAAGAAGGCTACCAATTTTTTAGATGTAGCCAACACAATTCAACTGCTAAATACTATCCAGCAAATACAAAGTCAACTGACAAACACAGGAATCCGAGAGCCGGACAGAAGGCACACACAAAGACAGTTCATGCGATATCGGGACAACAGGTATCGAAAAAGGCAACGAAACCGACACCACCATTGGAAAACGAACTGGAACTATCATACATAAATGTAAAAACGATAGCGAAAAAATAAAAAAATAATCCTAGCCAACATTCAGGGCCTTAAATTAAACCATTACCCGGACAAAGTCATATACCTGAAAGGACTGGGTAAGAAACCGGAGCAGACTTTGCATGCCTCACGGAAACCCATCTAAAGGACTGCCAGGCGAACTGTGAAAACTGTGAGTTTTATATTGACAAAAAAGAAATACAAATTGACAACTATAACATACTCCGAGCCGAAAGAACAGTAAGGCGTAAAGGAGGATGTGCTATTTCCACACGCGACAGACATATGGCAGAAATATCCACTGCGTTCGCACTTATTAAGCAGATTACATTTTCTCCCATGTTTTCAAAGGTTTTTCCCCGATTTCAATGAAATTTGTAGCAAATAATCACTATATATAGCAGCATTGATGGTATTCATTTCGATAAAATATTTTCATAATTAAAATAATTATCTCATTTTATTGAAAAATATGTAAAATATTGTGTTCCGACTTATTAAGCAATTATTCTATTTACGGATCTAAATGGTGAAAATGGGTAAGAAGAAGGATTTAACATTAACTGAGAAAAGAAAAATAATCAAGTTACTCGCTGAAAATATAAAATCTATTGAAATTGCGAAGCAGTTTGGCAGAGCTTATCGAAATGTAAACAAGTTTGTCGCGGAGGGTACCAAACTGAGGCGGCGAAGTGATAAAGGAGCTATAAGAAAAGTGACAAGGTGGCAGATATCTGTAATCAAGCGCAAATTGCAAAGCATCCATTGTCCTCAAGTAAAGAGGTTTTTGAGCAGGCTGGCATACATAATGTACCAAGAACATCTCTATGTGGAATCCTCCAAACAATTGGCAAGACGTGTAAACCTACGATTCAGTCATCATTAACACTCAGGTACAAGAAGCAGCGTGTTGAATGGGCGCGTCAGTACGTGAAAACAGATTTTAATACTGTATTGTTCACCGATGAATGAAAAGCAACCCTTGAGGGACTTGATGTTTGGTCAAGAAGATGGATTGCTGAGAGCCAATTTCTACCATCGAGATTAAGACGCCAACAAGGTGGAGGTAGTGTCATGTTTTGGGCAGGATTGATAGGCAATGAAGTAGCTGTCCCATACAGAGTGCCTGATGGTGTAAAAATGAATGCCCAGTCTTACACAAACTTTCTAAAAGAAAACTTCATTCCATGGTAGAGATTGACCCTTAACAATCCATCTTCTTGACCAACCATCAGATCCCTCAAGGGTTGCTCTTCATTCATCAGTTAACAATACAGTATTAAAATCTGTTTTCACGTACTGACGCGCCCATTCAACACGCTGCTTCTTGTAGCTGGGTGTTAATGGTGACTGAATCGTAGGTTTACACGTTTTGCCAATTGTTTGGAGGATTCCACATCGAGATGTTCTTGGTACATTATGTATACCAGCCTGCTCAAAAACCTCTACTAGAGGACAATGGATGCCTTGCAATTTGCGCTTGATTACAGATAGCTGCCGCCTTGTCACTTTTCTTATAGCTCCTTTATCACTTCGCTGCCTCAGTTTGGTACCCTCCGCTACAAACGTGTTTACAGTTCGATAAGCTCTGCCAAACTGCTTCGCAATTTCAATAGATTTTATATTTTCAGCGAGTAACTTGACTATTTTTCTTTTCTCAGTTAATGTTAAATCCTTCTTCTTACCCATTTTCACCATTTAGATCCGTAAATAGAATACTTGCTTAATAAGTCGGAACACAATATTTTACATATTTTTCAATAAAATGAGATAATTATTTTAATTATGAAAATATTTTATCGAAATGAATACCATCAATGCTGCTATATATAGTGATTATTTGCTACAAATTTCATTGAAATCGGGGAAAAACTTTTGAAAACATGGGAGAAAATGTAATCTGCTTAATAAGTGCGAACGCAGTGTCTATAAGTACTTCAAACAGCTGCGTAGAATGTGTAGCAGGAAAAGTTGAAAAATTAAATATGGTACTAATTGTAATGTACAGACCCCCGAACGCGCCAACTTCAAAATTCTCAGATTCCATTACAGAGGTCAGAAACTCGGTAAAAGATGTACACTCTCCAACCCCAAATATTTTTCTCTGTGGTGATTTTAATTTTCCATTCATGAAATATAAAAGGATAGGAAAAAATGTATGTATACACCAAGACAAGAGGGGCACACGGGAAGACCAGAAGCATGCAAAACTGCTCCTAGCTATAGCTGATGAATTTATGTTAACAAGAAATAGCAGAAAACAAGAAAAAACAAGTGCCTAAATTTGGTATTCACAAACAACAGCAACCTAAATGATAACATAGAAACATCCCCCACCTGTAATATCTGATCACAACATTATTGAAATAACAACCAGTATAAAAGCAACAGGAAAGGAAAGAACACGAACAACAGAAAAAAGCAAATTCGAAATCTTTAACTTTCACTCCAAAGCTATAAACTGGGAAGGTGTTGCATCCAGCATGGAAGTAATAGATTGGAAAACCATCTTCAAGGCCAAGACAACGGAAGAGATGCTAATGACCTTAGAGGAGAAGACGCTGGAAATTGTGGAAAGACATGTCCCAAAAATACAACAAAGAGGAAAGAGAAGCAGGTTCGAGAGGCAAAAGATGTCATTGTTCCGAAAGAGAAAAAGAGTGACTGCAAAATTAAGAAACTGCAAAGACAACAACATCAGTAAAATATTAAATGATAAACTGCAGAGTATAGATTGCGTCATACAGGAACTAATTGAGAAGCATACAGAAAAAGAAGACGACGTTATAGAAACGATAAAGGTTAATTCAAAGTACTTCTATAATTTTGTAAAAAGGAAGTCGAAAAATCACACGACTATCGAACCTTTGAAAAATTAAGACAATGCTTTATCTGATGATGTAACAGAAGTATCTGAAATATTAAGAGCTCAGTACGAATTATCTTTCAGTATCCCAAAAACTGACAAAGTGATATGCGAGAGAAACGCGTTCTTTGAAAAAGAACTACAAGAAGGAAAGTATAACGGACTTCGACTTTACAACATATGGTATTATACAAGCTATAGGGAAACTAAACGCACACTCAATCGCTGAGCCCCTATATTGGATATGGAGACGATCACTGGACACGGGAGAAATACCGGGCATCCTGAAGAGAGCGAGCATAGTCCCAATATATAAGAGGAGATCAATCCGACCAAAAACTATAGGCCAGTGTCGGTTACATCTCATCTCACTAAAATATTTGAAGAATAGTTAGAGAAAAAATCTATGACATTTTAGAAACTCGGAAAAAGTTAAATGATAACCAACATGGATTCCGGTTAGGCAGATCATGTCTATCACAACTAATGGAACACAATAACATTATTGATGCACTGGAAAGTAATGAAAACTATGGTACTGTACACAGACTTTGCCAAAGCGTTCGACAAATGTGACCATGGAATAATCATACATAAACTGAAATATATGGGAAAAACAGGAAAAGTAGGAAAATAGATATATAATTTCCTTAATGAGCGGCAGGAAGTCGTTACAGTTCAAGGAATATCTTCATCAGAATCAGAGGTCCTCAGCTCAGTACCACAAGGAAAAGTATTAGCTCCATTACTCTTCATAATCATGCTAACTGACATAGATGCAGACGTTACCAGAGACAGCACAGTAACATCCTTTGCCGATGACACAAAAATTAGTAGAAAAATAAGAAACCCAGAGGATATAGGATCTCTACAAACAGATATGAACAGAATCTACAAGTGGTCAGAAGACAACACTATGACATTTAACACTGAGAAATTTCAACTGTTAAGGTATGGAAAAAAGGGAGGACCTAAAATCCGTGGAACACTATATACCAAATGGACAGGAAATTCAGAGAAATTCTAGAGCAAACGATTTAGGAGTTGTAATGACTGATGATTCGAAATTTGAAACACAAAATAAGATAGCAGTAAACAGAGCAAAGAGAATAACTGGGCAGATACTGAGAACCTTTAAACGAAAGGATAGGAATATAATGATTCCTCTATTGAAAACACCGATCATACCCAAATTGGAATACTGTTCGGTCCTAACATCCCCATATAAAAAAAGGACATTAGTCAGCTAGAAGGGATTCAGAGAAGCTTCACAACCAAGATCAATGAGTGCAAAGAACTAAATCACTGGGAAAGGTTGTGTGAATTAAACCTATATTCACTGGAAAGGAGAGAGAGAGAGATACACCATTATTTATTATTTGCACTTGGAAAATAATGGAGAAACTAGCCCCTAACTTTACTCTGAACCCTATAACCCTGAACCCCCAAACGACAGTGGAAAGTAGAAAAGGAAGACTGTGTCGTGTTCCCAAATTAAAAGCTAGACAGGGAACATCCTCAACCCTGAAAGAAAATAGTTTTGTTGTGAGAGAACCAAAACTGTTTAACCAGCTGCCCAAGAAACTAAGGAACACGAGTGGTGTTACGGTGGATATCTTCAAAAGAAGATTAGCCGCCTGGCTCAGAACATCCTCGATGAGCCGGGCGTACCTGGCTATGTGAGGTGGAGAGTACAAGAAACCAACTCTCTACTTCACCAGCCAACCCGAGAGGAGTTGGTGACGATGGTAGGAGGAGTTGGTGACGATGGTAGGAGGCAACGACTCGTATAGGCCCGATACGAGAGTGCCTGACCTTTTGGAGAGATATAGGGGGTTAATTAGGTCCCTGAAGGCGAGGTCAGATAGATCTTTAGTTCTAGGTATTACCCCTAGGCACGGGTTGGGTCTTAGGATTACGTCAAAAACAATATTTTTGAATAATAAATTAAAAGAGATTTGTGCTGAGGAAAATGTACCCTTCGTAAAGCTGTGGTCCGAATTCAGTGATCCTAGCCTTTTTATAAAAGATGGAGTGCATTTTAATGAAATAGGTAATGCTAGGCTAGGTAAGTTAATTGACGATAACGTACGAAAGCTGTATAGGTCGAAACCTTCTTTAAATGTTGTGGGTCCGGGGAACGCGGGCCCGACGTGAAAAATAGTTTAAAACGCCAGCCCGTGGTAAAAAATAACTTAAACGTCTTTTATTGTAACGAGCGTAGTATTAGAAATAAATTAAACGAATTTAAGGCGATAATTTATATAGTTAATTTATATAGTTGCTATCACTGAAATGTGGTTAAATACCGTGACTCGGGACTTGTTGGGGGAACTTGATGTACCTAGTTTTAAACTCTTTACTAATGATAGGTTACATAGGTTTGGTGGCGGCGTTTTGCTGTACATTCGTAATTCCCTTCGGGCTATCGAGGTTAAGATAGATTTTCCGGCAGTAATTAATGCGATATGCGTTTGAAGTTAGGGCGCGTAGTATTAGTTTTAATTTGTTTGTTGTTTATAGACCTCCCGTTCAACCCCTCGATACCGATACTCACTTCTTGGTAACTTTATTGACAATCGGAATAGTATAATTGTCGGAGACTTTAACTACCCTAACGTTAATTACGAGACTTTTACTGGAAATGATGAGGGTTTGAGACCGAGTTCATGGAAGATAATTTTTTACGACAGATGGTTACCGAACCAAAGCGCGGTGACAATATTTTAGATTTGGTGATGACGAACGGCGAAAATATAGTCGAAGGTTTAGAAGTAGGCGAGAGTTTAGGATGTAGTGATCATCAAATTCTTAGGTTTAAGTTATTGATAGAAAACACTAAGGATAGTAGCGTACTAGAAGTCCCTGATTTTCGTCGTGCTAATTTTGATAGTTTTGCGGATAGGATGAGAGTAGTGGACTGGGATAACTTATTTATGGGTAATGACACAAATTTGCATTGGGAGGCGTTTAAAGAAAGTTTTATGAATATTGAAAGGGAGTTTATTCCTCGTAGGCCCAAGCGCGCTAGAAATCATGGTAGGCCCAAGTAGTGGACTAGGGAAATAGGCGAGTTCATAATCGAGCGTAACAGAGCGTATAGACTTAATAAGCGCAATGGCACGGCAGCTAACTTTAATAGATATATCGAGCTTAGACGTCAGGTTAAAAGATCAGTTAGGAATGCTAAGCGTAATTTAGAGATACTTATAGCTGCGGATAGTAAACATAATCCAAAAAAGTTTTTTTGAATACGTCAATAATCGTAAGCTGATAAAAGATAACAGGCCGTCTAGTGGATGTTAACGGCGCTTTGGCTTCTGACGCTCAGGCGATGGCGGGTATTTTCAAAACATTTTTTGCTACAGTTTTTATCGTAGAAGACGTAAATAATGTTCCCGACGTGGACGATATCGTTCCATTTAGTAGCGAGACTATTTTGGATGAAATAACTGTTTACGAGGGTGATTGCGCATTATATCGATAGGCTAAAAGTTAGCAAGGTTCCAGGCCCTGACGCTTTTTATCCCAGACATTTGAAAGATTTGAAAGACGTTATTGTAGGCCCCTTAACGAAGATTTTTAATCAGTCACTCGAAACGGGGATTATTCCTGAAGACTTCAAATTAGCAAACGTCACGCCATTTGAATAAAGGCGACCGCACAGTAGCTAGCAATTATAGGCCCATTAGCTTAACGTCAATTGTCGGTAAACTTTTGGAATCCGTAGTTAGGGATCGTATCATCGATCACTTAGAAAGTAGAGATTTGATTAATAGTAGACAGCATGGGTTTCGACGTCATAGATCTTGTTTAACTAATTTGTTAGAATTTTATAACGAAATAGTGCGCGAATACGATAGGCATAGAGCGGCTGACGTTATTTATTTAGATTTTAAAAAGGCGTTCAATACAGTTCCGCATAGAAGATTAATTGCGAAGGTTAAAGCGCACGGTCGGTCGGGTAGCTAACTGGTTAGAGGAATGGCTTCGTGCTAGGAGACAAAGGGTCGTTGTTAATGGTAGTGAATCGGGATGGTTGGATGTAGGTAGCGGTATCCCACAGGGTTCAGTGTTAGGCCCATTGCTATTCGTAATTTACATTAACGAAATAGATGTAGGATTGACTAGTAACGTGTCAAAATTCGCGGACGATACTAAAATAGGCGGTAAGGTTGTTAACGAGGACGAGAGAAATAGGCTCCAAGACGATGTAAATAAGATTATGGAGTGGACGGATAAGTGGCAGATGCAATTTAACGTAGACAAATGTAAAGTTTTGCATGTAGGTTCTCGTAACAATAATTACACGTACACGATGGATGGTAGAGAGTTAGCGAGCGTTGACGAGGAAGTAGATTTAGGCGTACGTGTATCTAAGGATTTAAAGGTTAAGAACCAGTGCCTGGAGTCTTGCGCAAAAGCTAATAGGATGTTAGGCTTCATAGCGCGTAATTTCGAATTTAAATCGAAGGATATTATATTGCCCCTTTACAAGTCCCTAGTCAGGCCTCATTTAGAATATGCCGTTCAGTTTTGGTGCTCGTATTTGCGTAAGGATATTGATAGGTTAGAAAGGGTTCAGCGTCGTGCCACGAAACTAATTCCGTCATTGCGCAACAAGCCTTATGAAGATAGAATTAAAGTGTTAGACTTGCATTCACTCGAAACTAGGAGATTAATGGGGAAGCTTATTGAAGTTTTCAAAATAGTTAATAACATCGATAACGTAAATTTTGACAAACTCTTCACTTTCGATAATAGCAATACTCGTAATAACGGATTTAAGTTGCGTGGCAGACGTTTCATTACTAATATCGCTAAAAACTTCTTTACGTTTAAAGTACCCTAATTGATAAATGGAGTAATCTTCCCGCGTCAGTCGTTAACTCTACCAGCGTTAATGTGTTTAAAAACCGTCTAGACCAGTGATGGCGAACCTATGACACGCCTAAACTGACATTTCTATCGTCCAAAAGTTAAACAAAAACTATAAAGAATGAAATGAAAATCGATCAAATCGAGAGACGTTTTTAATTTCATCTAATTAAATAGGAAATGATTATATATATTTTTTGTAAATAAACATTCAATTCTCTATATTTGATGGCTATTTAATTACATATTACTGTGGTTGGATTTGAATTGAAATAAATTACCATTATCAATAGTATAAAATTAAGCATTAATTTTGGCTGGCAACTCTGAATTATATATTCATAATTCAGAATTGGCAACCCTGATTTCTTCTTTCTCTGTCTTTAGTCGAGCCATGGCGTCGTTTTACACGGGCATTTTGATTTAATGAATCTAATTAAGTCATTATTAATCACTGTTGTGTAGTGTTATGTTTCATTATTAATTAATATTAAGTGTTTGCTGGTGTTAATTATTAGTATTAAGTATTATTGATATTATTGTGTTGGAAAATGAAAATTTATCTCCATTAACATTATTAACTGTGGTACCGTTGAAACTAATTAGGCCTAACGTTAATTCATCGTTTTACTTGTTCTAACATCCATTTGTCACATTAAATATTTGTGTTAACGATTTTGAATTGTTATTGTTTTTTAATGCCTTACCATAATGGCGGAATCAGTAAACAAAAAAATAAAATTGTTAAAGAAAGGAAGCGAAAGGAGTTTCCAAGATTGGTGGACTGAAAAATATGGCGTTATTGATACGAATGACAAAGCTCTATGCATCCTGTGTAGTGAAACAGTTGTGAGCAGAATTTGGAATGTGAAAAGGCATTTCGACACGAACCACCAGTGGCTTCTACAAAAAAAGTGAGCAAGAACGTAAAAAATATATATTGCGAATGTTAAAAGATAAACAGTCTCAATCAGACAATTTACTTAAATTTGTAAGTGGGCCTTCAAATTTAGTGTCTGCAAGCTTCAGTATTTCACATACTATTGTCCAGCATGGGAACTCAGTGATGGAGATTTCGTTAAGGAAGCTTTTATGAAATGTGCACGATTTTTATTTGATGACTTTCAAAGTAAAGCAGCTATTATTCAGCGTATTAATGAATTACCAATTAGTAGAAATACTGTTAAAGACAGAGTGATGAAGATGAACTCTGATATAGAAAATCAAGTGAAAAAAGACTTAAATGCATGTGATTTCTTTTCTATTTGTCTCGATGAGACCACCGATGCTACGTCATCGGCTCGATTAGCTATTATTGCTAGATATCCCAGTGGCAATGCAATATATGAGGAATTACTTAAGTTAGAAAATTTGCCTCTGAATACAACAGGAGCAGATATATGTGAGGTTGTTGTTAGAATGCTTCGTGATAAACAGATAGATATGTCAAAAATAGTGTCAGTTACGACAGATGGTGCCCCAAATATGGTTGGACGAAATGTTGGATTTGCGAAACATTTTACAGAAACTGTTGGTCATCCGCTTGCATGCTTTCACTGTATTATACATCAAGCAGTATTGTGTGCAAAGGTAGGTTTAAAAGAAGTTAATGATGTAATGGCCAGCGGATGATGATGGTGAGTCTTTTTTTCTCTTTTTCTGAATGAATGTTAACCCACGAGTGATAGGTGTTGCTACTTACTTAACCCCTTATTTTCTTCTCTTAACCCCCTACTCTTTCCTTTCTCTCGGGCTAACCTTAGAGTGGATCTTAGTGTCTTTGTTAGCCTTAGCTTCTGTAGATCTGTAGAAGCTTGACCTTCGTGAAATTGAAATGAGGAATCATCGCACGAACATTTGAAAGGTTGAAAGGTGTATATATATGTATGGGAAGAATTTCACAATTAGACACGCGAAATGAATGAATGATGTAAGCCCACAAGGAAAAAGAAAAATGATTCCAAGGCCTTTCGTGTATTCAGAAGTACACCTCGTCAGGGAATGAAGGGTGGAGGCAAGATGACGAAAAATATTTACAACTGGACAGAAAAACAAAAAGATTAACACAAGATTAACAAGAGTTGATTAAAGGCAAAAGGTATTTTGAAATATGCTCGTTATTCACAAACGTCCCTGTTGATGACCTATTTGATTTTTTAAAAGATAAGATCTCTGAATATTCTTTCCCTGTACAACACAACACTCTTATTGATTTAATTAATCTTTGCGTCAAAGATTGTAAATTTCAGTTTGAAAATAAGTTTTATGCCTTGTCGTTTGGATTGGCGATGGGAAATCCCCTCTTACCGGTATTGGCTAACTTATACAGCATATGGAATTTTTTGAAAGCAGAATTTTGCCTACTATTGTTAATTTTAACTTTGTTTGGTACAGGTAAATGGATGGTATTTTATGCCTTTGGCCTAATAATTTGGATGTTGACTTATTTCTTGGTAGGCTCAACAGTTTAGTCCCATCTATTAAGTTCACGGTTGAAAAAAAAAATGGCGGAAGCTTATCTTTTCTGGATCTAAAAATTCGGAGATGCTTTAATCAGTTCAAATTTGAAGTTTATCGCAAGCCTACTAATAATAACTTATGTACATTTTTATTCCGACCATCATCCCTCAATTAAATCTTCTATTTTCTCTGCTATGTTTCTTAGAGCATTGAGAGTTGTCAGTCCTGAATTTTTATATTCCGAGTTATGCAATATCATGAATATGGGTACTAAATTATGTTACCCTATTTCATTTTTAGATAACTGCCTTAGGAAAGCCAAGAATAGGTATTATAATAGTGTATCTGTAAAGGAATTTGAGAGTAATAATATCCTTGGCCTATCTTACCATGTAAATTTTCAATATCCAGTGGCGTACTAAGGGGGGTGCGAGGGGGGCGGTTCGCCCCGGGTGACAGCCAGGAAGGGGGTGCCATCGGGAGAGTTGAAATACCAGTACAAGTTTTCAAACCAAATGAAAAATTCGCCAAAGTAAGAAAATAAATTAAAAATGTTCAAACTATTACAACAGCTTAATGTTAATTTCCACTATAAAATAAATTTTTATTTTTATTGGCAATACAAAATTTAGAAACGAAAAATTAAATATTTGATGAAATTACATCGAAAGGCGAACGTTTGTTGACATTTTAGTCATCAGTTTGTTGAGCATAGCCAGCTGGCTGCAACTGACATTCCAAGTCTTGTTCACTTGACACTGTGACTCCACATACATGAGGTATGTTTCATTAAATAATTATGATAAAGCATAAAGTGCTGGTGTTTATAACAATATCATGGTACTTATACCAGTGTTCAGTAATTTTTGACAATGTGGTATCATTGTGATGTTTAAGTGTTTATAAATGCATCGTCGTGATGTTATAGAAACTCATGTTTATGAATGGTGGTCCCTGTGACTACTGGTTATCAGTAAAAAGACACAGGAAAGTCACACTTTGCACTAAACTTTAGACTTGACTTTTTTCCTACAACCATGACTACTGAAGTAACGATGATGTGCATGACTGAGATTTTTATGATGACTATGTGGTGATCTTACGATGGTGGTGGTGATATGACTGCATGATTTTGTTTTAATGCAACTACATGGTGATGTTAAGACAGAGAGGGTGATGATGTGACTGCATGGAGATGTGTTAATGCTTACATGCTTAATATAGTAAACACCGTTTCAGATTTACATCAACAACTACAGTACTATTCTATATTGAATTAGTACTAATGCTTATTGGCTTAGTCAAGTTCAACAATTTTACAATGTCCAGTGTAGTATCATTGTATATTTAATATGTTGTTAATGCTTACTGCTTATTAAATAATGATATCCATTATAATAGCTAGCGTTATACCATACTATACTGAATTAGTGTTAATGCAGTGGCATTGATAATTAATTGTCTCTGTTTGTCTGGGTTGATTATCTGATAACTCATTGGGTATCTGGTTGGAAAAAGTTTGAGAACCACTTGTTTGAAGCTTTTCTGTTGTAATATTTTTTTTTTTACTTCTTTATTTACTGGATATACTGTTAATTTTCATTTTGTCAGTGGTCTAGTTATTTGTGAGTAATGCTCATAGTTTTCTGCTTTTTTAGGAGTTGTGTTTGCACTTACCCCCCCCCCCCCCCAAAATAATAATAATCACAGACAATTTGTTCAGTTAATGTATTTCAAGTCATAATAGTTCATGCTTGTTAAGCATGTTCATGCTTTATACCTTTTGATTTTAAAAATTTGCAGAAAACATCCACTATGATGCGAAATCGACCCAGTGGATTCCAACAAAGAAAAATGAAGCAGGCAAGAGAAGAGGTGGCTCAGGCAATGTCCGGATCAATTTTGAAGTATGTGACGCTTTCAACATCAAATGCAATAGGAGAAAGTCCTGAAGATATTCAGCCTGGTGAATCTGAAGGGCAAATACAAGAAGCATCTTCACAAGAGGATTCAAATGAGAGAGAGCAAGGATTGGAGGATGGCAATTCATCTTCTGAAAGCAGTGAAACTGATGAAGAGGAAGGAGACGCCAGCAGAAGTTCACACCAACAGAAGGAAGACTCTGATGAAGAAGAGGAGACGGATAGATTTTCAATTTATCTGATATCGCTGCTTGGCCAATCCCGGTTCCAAATGACTTGAGAGTTGATCTTATTAAGAGGGGAAGTGAACCCTTCCAAAATAGGGATGGACCTTTCAGTGCAGTTCAAAGACAAGGGGAGAGATCCAAAGGGAAGTGTCGACAGCTGACCACTGCATGGTTCTATAAGGCTCTGCCAAATGGCGAGAAAGTTTTGAGAACATGGATGGTTTACTCTCCATCAAAAGAAAGTTTGGTTTGTTTTTGCTGCAGACTGTTTGCTCTTGATGACAAAGGAATTGGAACATCCAGCTTTGTCAATGGGGCATGGTGGAAGCTAAACCCAAAGGTGTCTGGCCATGAGGCTTCTGAGCAGCATCTCTCATGCCTGGAGAAATGGAAGACCTTGGGAGCAGGGTTGAAGCTTCAAAAAACCATTGATCAAGTTCACCAAGGAACAATGGACAAGGAGAGAAAGAAATGGAGGGATATTTTACATCGCCTCTTGGACGTAACCTTGTTTCTGGCTCACAGAATCTTCCTTTTCGTGGTCACAAAGAGGACATGTCATCAGCAAACAAAGGAAATTTCATGGAATTGGTAGAGTTGCTGTCAAATTATGATCCAGTTTTGAAAGAACATTTTGTAAGGATTAAGCATTCTATTCTATCTGGGAGGAGAGTGGCTTCGTATTCATCTCCAATGATTCAGAATGAGTTCATTTGCCTTTTGGGGAATTACGTCAAAGAGAAAATAGTGGCTGATTTCAAGAAAGCAAAGTATTTTGGATTCTTTTTGACAGCACTCCTGATGTGTCCTACACTGATCAGATGTGTGAAGTGATCAGATACGTCCATATTGAATGTGACAAAGTTGAAGTAAAGGAATCATTCTTGGGCTTCTTCCCTATTGCCGGAAAGACTGCTGCTGAGCTCACAGGGGATATCCTAAGACATTTGGAGAGAGATGGACTGGACATAAACCTGTGCCGTGGTCAAGGATGTGACAACGCTGCAACTATGGCTGGGATTCATGGTGGTGTTCAGTCAAAGATCAGAGAGATTAATCCCAAGGCTTTGTTTGTGCTTGTGCAAATCATTCTCTGAACCTTTGAGGAGTGCAGTCATTTGGAAGCGTTTCTTCATGTGTGACTTTTTTTGGAACCTTGGAGAGAGTCTATTCCTTCTTTTCAGTCTCAACTCATGGATGGGAAGTGCTAGAGAATGTAGGCATGACAGTCAAAAGACTTTCCCAGACAAGATGGAGTGCTCATTATGACGCTGTGAAACCAATGAAGGCAAATTTTGAAAAGCTGACCTCAACCCTTGAAGTACTGTGCGATCCCAAAGAAAATGTGAACACAAGAGGATCAGCTCAGATTTTGCTGTCTGCTTTATGTGATTTCTCTTTTTTGAGTTACCTTTCTTTCTGGTGTGAAGTCCTGGAAGAAATTAATCTCGCACAAAAGTATTTGCAAACAGTTGGAATCAGCCTTGAAAAGTGCATTGTGAGGCTCCAAGCTCTAAAACTGTTTCTTGAAGATCAGCGCAATGAAATTGTGGAGAGGGCCATTCATTATGCAACTACAAAGTGTGAGGAAATGGACATTTCTATGGAGAGAAGAGGGAGAGTAAAGCTCCGAAAAAGGATGCCAGGAGAGATGGCAAAGGATGCTGGTCTCACATTGCCAGAGGAAGTAAAAAGGGCTATGTTTGAATGTCTTGATCGCTTTCATCAAGAATTGGAGATTCGTTCTAAGGCAATGGATCAAATTCTGTCAATCTTCGCTGTTATTCAGCCAAACACTTTGGTTGTTGCAACAGAAGAAGAACTTCGGAAGTATATTCCAAATTTGACTCAGATTTTCGATGAATTCTCTGATGAAGATATCAGTGTGGAAATTGGACGACTTTGGAGGCATTTGGAAACTGCCAAAATCAGCGTTGAAGAGGCAAAGAAATGGACAGCATTGCAGTTTCTGGAGTTTATTGTGAAATGGGATTTTTGTGAATCTTTGCCAAGCTTGTCACTGTGTTTGAGGTTCTTTTTGACTGTCTGTGTGTCTATTGCTTCATGTGAAGGAAGTTTTTCCAAATTGAAATTGATAAAAAATTTCTTTCGCTCGACCATGAGTCAGACAAGATTGACAAATCTGGCTTTACTTTCAATTGAACATGAATATGCAAAGAAGGTGAATTTTGATGAGGTCATTGATCAATTTGCAGAAATTAAGGCTCGAAAGCAGAGACTGTGAATCCTCTCTATTTATCTTTGAAGAATAGGCTGAGCGTTGAGACTGGATTTCCTGTGTTTTTTGTATAAAATAAAATGCAGTATTACCTGTTCACTGAATTGTTAATGTTCTGCATCTTTCTTATTTCCAATTTGCTTATGACAGTACTCTACTGTTTAAAAATCTACTCGCAAACATAATATATTTTTCTGTGTGTTTAAATTTTAAAATTATTTATGGGGGGGGTGCCAAAGGAAGGATCCGCCCCGTGTGCCAAATACTTTAGGTACGCCCCTGTCAATATCTTCCGACTTTACTAAAAGCAATTGGTATCAATGTAGTCTTTAATTATAATAATAATGTTAAATCATGCTTAATAAAGAATAGCCCGGATAATGTAGTTGGTTTTGTGTATTCGATCGAATGTACACAATGTGACTTAGTATATTTAGGCCAAACGGGTAAAACGTTAGATATTAGGGTAAAACAGCATAAATATGCGTGTACGGGGTGTCAGGAAATGATTGCCCCCCCTGTAGAGCAAAAACTAGAAGAGATAGCTAAAAACCGGCGAGACCACTTGAAAGAGCGTTAAAATCTGAATAAAAACCATTATATTCTATTCCTGTGATTTTAATTCTTACCATTTCTTTCCCCACAGAAACCATGGCATCATCTATTTTGAACGATTCAGAGAAAAAGCGAGTTCTTGACCGCATTCGAGCTGTCACATTTCGTGAAGCAAAGGAAGCTGGTGCAACTTTCATAACTCGACACTGGGTGGCTGAGAGATTAAAAAGATCAGAAGACTTTGTCAAAAGGAATTGGAATAAGAATCCTGAAGATTGTGAAACAGAATTTCGAGGAGGAAGACCGGAGAAATTATCTCAAGAATCGAAAGACATTGTGCGTGCTGCATCACGGCGCCGAAAGAAGAGCTGCTCTGAGGTAGCGAAACAGATACTTATCCGTCGTGGTAAGATAGTCAATCGGCAACTTGTGCATCAATTTCGAGTTCGCCAAGGCTTGAGTGCTTGGCATGAAATAGCTAAGCCACGGAAGAGTGATCTTAATATTGAAGATCGGCTATGGTTTTGTGATTATCTTGAGGAATGGACGGAAGACGATTTCCTTCACTTGGTTGTCAGCGATGAATTCTTCGTTTATGTCTCCAGAAAACCAAATTTTCAGAATGATCGGTTTGGGCAACAACTGATGAAGTCCCAGACGACCAGAAGTATCGAGAAATAGTAAAAAATCCAGCATGTGTGGGTGTTTTCATTATGTTCTCTATTCGGAAACTCATCTGGGTTATCAAACCAAGAGGAACCAGTTGGGATGGGCCTTATTTTCGAAATGTAATTTTAGCCCAACATGTAATTCCGTTTTTGAAAGACCCCGAGTGTGTTTTGGATGTTGAACAGGCAACCTTTCTTCACGACAAAGCCCCCTGTATGAAAGCACTTGCGACTCAACAACTGCTTAAGGACAATAACATTGATTTTTTCGGAAATAATGAATGGCCTGGCAATTCTCCCGATCTTAATGTCTGTGAACATGTCGGATCCATCATGAAGGATCGGGTGGAGTCCTTAATGCTGGAACAACCCATTCAGAATCGGTATTCAACAGAAATTATGACTGCAAAGATCAACGAAGTCCTTGAAGAAATGAGTCATGATACCGATCTCTTTGAGACACTTCTGGGATCATACCCCCGTCGATTAATGGCCGTCAGAGCTGCAAATGGGGGCAATACCCGATATTAAAACAAGTGTTTTTTATTCAAAATTAAACGCTCTTTCGCGTGGTTTTGTCTATTTTTTTCTATTCCTTTCAGTTTCTTCTGTACAGGCAGTGCTGGACTTACCAATAAGCTAAATAAGCTATAGCTTAGGGCCACACACCCTCGGGGGCCTCATTTTTTTAAATATATTTTTATTTTATCATTAGTTTTTATTCTTTAACACTAATTCATCAAAAATTTTATATATATATATATATATATATATATATATATACATTCAACTGCAAAGAACACCAGTATAAATAACGTACAAAAGAACGACGCTTGTATAGGAGATATTCCGCGCAAGACGAGAGAGAGAAAACGGAACAAATGAAAAAATGAAGTACCACCTGGGAATCGAACCCGGGATCTTCGATTGCGGTCAGACGCGATACCATTACACCATGGACTCCACTCTTCCAAATGCCGTAATTCTTCTACATACTCGCAGAAACCAATGCCCCAAGGGGACTCCCGCATGCCGTAACATTATATACATTCAACTGCAAAGAACACGCAGTATAAATAACGTAAAGAACGACGCTTGTATAGGAGATATTCCGCGCAAGACGAGAGAGAGAAAACGGAACAAATGAAAAAAATGAAGTACCAACGGGAATCGAACCCGGGATCTTCCGATTGCCCCCTTGGGGCATTGGTTTCTGCGAGATGTAGAAGAATTACGGCATTTGGAAGAGTGGAGTCCATGGTGTAATGGTATCGCGTCTGACCGGCAATCGGAAGATCCCGGGTTCGATTCCCAGGTGATACTTCATTTTTTCATTTGTTCCGTTTTCTCTCTCTCGTCTTGCGCGGAATATCTCCTATACAAGCGTCGTTCTTTACGTTATATATATATATATATATATATATTATTTTTTCTCAATCATTTCCTGACACCCTTTAGAACATCAAATAATTCTAATGCATTGTTTAACCATATGTATAGATGTAATCATAGTATTAAGTGGGATAGTTCTAAAGCTCTCGATAAAAACATAGATATAATCGAAAGGAATATTCTAGAATGTGCATTTATCCATTTTAAAAATAATTTCAATAACAGTGCGGGAATGTATATAATTGACAATATTCTGTTAAAATACTTTTTGCCTCTAATGAACTCTTGTTAATCTTGTGTTAATCTTTTTGTTTTTCTGTCCCGTTGTATATATTTTTGGTCATCTTGCCTCCACCCTGCATTCCCTGACGAGGTGTACTTCTGAATACACGAAAGGCCTTGGAATCATTTTTCTTTTTCCTTGTGGGTTTGCAGCATATATATATATATATATATATATTATATATATATATAGGGTGTCCCAGGAGGAAATGTCAAGAATGCACCATTTCACTCTTTGGGTATTTCTAAGTAGGGATTATTATATCGATATTGGTCTGATTCCCAACCGTTACCGAGATACAGGCCTCTACATTTGGGTAATTAAGACATAATAAAAAGACGATCTTAGATACTATTTAATGACACTTGTGGTTTAAAAAAGTACAAACATACAATACACTATTGCACTTATTGCAGAATGGTTTCAAAGTGACCCCCTCCTTCTTCAATGCACGCGGCGAGCCTCCGATCCATCGAGTCTTGCCAAGAAAAACGCGGAAGTTCATTTCTGAGGTTTATGAACGCATCCTGTATACGCCTCGGTGTAGTGGTTAGCGTCGCTGACTACGAATCCATCGGCCCAGGGTTCGAGACCCGGTGACGGCAGCCGGCGCGCAGCAAAACCCAACTGTTCATCCTTCCACACAATAAAGAAAGTGGTTGGTAGATAAATGGGTACCCTAGGTGGCCTAGTGGTGGGCTGCTGCTGGGCTGCTGGTGGGGCGTGGTTCGGATTCCACGTTAAACTGGAGGTCTAAGGTGGAGTGAAAAGCTTGACCTTCGTCAGAATGAACAATTCGGGCGGAAGCTAACCAAAGGCTATATGTTACACTCACTGTGTGAAACCAGTAGTGCCTAAAAATTTCAGGCATTTCCGTAATTCGATTAAGCGATTAACGACTTCGTGAAGGTTAGGTTAGGTTAAGTTAGGTAATACGCATTACTAACCTAACTATCCTATGTTTAAGGGTCACATTACGCGAAATGCCTGAAGTTTTTAGGCATTACATGAAATGACTGGGTTCACACGGTGACAAACATATATATATATATATAATTTAGGGGGGGGGGTCGAATTTTGTATTCTTATTCGACACACTGCTCGGAGTTTCCTTTGGGCCCTTGAACAACACACTGTCATTACACCGCTATGCGCATCCCCCTACCCGTTGCATATGCCCCCCCTTTTTTTAAATTGAAATTAAATTGAAACCAATTCTTTGAATTAAAAAACCTGATAAATGACAAAGATTAAAGTAAATAATGATATAAGTAAAGTTAAAGTAAGTTACTTATATATATATATATATATATATATATATATTATATATATATATATATATATTAGTGATGTAGCGGATGTCATTTTTTCACATCCGCGGATGCGGATGCGGATGAGGATGTTTGATTTCAACATCCGCGGATGCGGATGCGGATGTCTACATTTTCGTTATTTTTTAGGATATATTCGAGATTTGTTGTGTTTAACGTATATAATAAGTTATTATATAGAGAGAGCTGTAGCTATAATGTAGTATAATGATTAATTGTACAATAATTGCTGTACTTTTCTGAACATATAAAATAATATCAAGCATCTAACTAATATAGAAATCAATTAGTGAATTCGTCTGCAAATAAATTCGTTATATTTTGTTGAGTTTCAGCCACAATTAGAAACCATAATTTGTTACCAGGATGCGGGACGTGAACCTAACTCAAATGCACGGTATGCACCCCACCGACCTCTTTCCCAACCTCCACCTTATAGGAAGAGATCTTTAATTAGCTTGATAACTATTTATATTAAGTTTAAAGTTTTATTAGGCATATTATAAATGAGTAATTAAAATAAAGTAAACTAAGATGTTCATCGTTTAATGTTCAAACTTAATTATAGGAAGGTTATGCTTAAGGAACATTAATTTTTCTGCCTTTTCTGCTGCCAGTCTGTTTCTCTTTTCATCATATATTAATCCAGCACTGCTAAATAATCTCTCGTTTGGTACGTTTGTTGGAGGACAGGCTAAATGTTTCCTTGCAAGTTTACTCAAGTATGGATAGATATTCTGCGTATTTTCCACCAATTAATAGGATTGTCACATGCAGCCAGGCGTTTTCTTGGTGATAGCTCTCGATCATTTTTACTACATCTTTTGACATCGCGTAGGTCTCGTCATTGCTGCTTGACTCAAGAAACTGAGAGACAGATTCTGTGATAGATTTGCTTGTTGAAGGTGTTGGTTCTGTCACTGAAACTTTTATTCTTTTGGTGGGTGGCGAAGCGACAGATTCAAGAGATTGAAGCTCTTCAACTGCTTTGCAAGTGATGATATAACTCTTTCTAATGTACTAGGTGAAAATAACTTAGCTTTGTAATGTGGATCTAAGTAGGTTGCAAGAGAGTAACTTCATACAAGAACAGCCTCTCGTCTTGTCGCTTGCATCACTTTTGCGCACAATGAACTAGTTCTATTAATATAGTAGAATTTGATAATTTCCGCTTATTAATGACGTTTTATCTCAACGGTCCACATCCGCACGACATCCGCAGTCCAAAGTGCGGATGCGGACGCGGATGCGAGAAAATGTGCGGATGTTCCGCGGATGCGGATGCGGATGCGGATGTGACCTACATCACTAATATATATATATATATATATATATATATATATATATATATATATATATATATATATATAATAAGAAATCTTTCTCCGTATATTACTTAAAGAATCAATTGAAGCAAACTAAAATCAAAATACTCACCTTAAGAAATTTAATTGAAGCATATTGAAACCAAAATATTCATCTTAAGAAATTTAAAATCGTAAATTACTGACACCACTGGCTTTTCCATTGGAACACAGGTAGCTTTTTCCTTGACTCCAGTACATTCAAAATAAATTTATGTCTGTTTTCGTAACCAATTCTATCTTGTGATGCTTCTGTTACCACATTTACAGCATGTTCTACTCCCTGGCTGTGACAGGGAAAAGGAATAAGCTGAAGTGGTTCATTTCGAACTTTAAGATCATCATTTGTCAAATTCCGTAAAATAGGTGGAGGGGGTGATGGTTTCGTTGTCCCAGTAGATCATGTTAGGATAATCGTCTGCTTCAAAGTTCAGTGTTTTTGGCAGCTCAAAACTTCTCGCATTGGTGCTCCTAGTTCTTGCTCGAATGATGTGCTGAAGAGCCAGCTCTCTGACCTCTCTTCTTGTGTCTGTTATCATTGAGAGTAAGATATTCTCTGGGTGGGCAAAATAGGCGTTATTTCTGAGGACACGCTCCATAATCATCCGATGCTTTTTATCTAAGCCTTTAAGCAAGTGCATGATATACCAAAAATTAGATGCTCCCTTATTTGTCTTTGGATGAGACTTCATCAAAACCAGCCTGGAGCGTAAACCAGCATTATAATTTTTACTAGGTCTTGGATGCTTTTGTCTGGATTCCGTGTAGAGACATATAAGCGCAGGATCCTGTTTGCTCGTGTTAGCCATCTTGCATGATGGAGGACACCTGGGGATCTGGTGGCTAACGCTTGTGAGATGCGTCCAGATTGTATGCTAGTGCACATTTCATACATATATTTTTGGTCACTGCTGAAACTTTTAACAATATCGGCCGAAACTTCTTTAATGTTGCCCTCTACAGGGGTATAATCAACTATATCCAGTTTGGTCAAATCCTCTCGGAGTTTATTTCCAAGAGAACCTTTGAAGGTGTTTGGTCCCGAAGTTTTTCCAGCAATTGCTTCAAATACGTGCCTGAAGGGCAGTTCGTTTGCAGCAAAAGGCAAATCAGCCATTGTACCGGCCTGTCCAGATATAATTCAATCAATTTTAGCATCCGCCAATCCTGCCAGTGTTCACTGGGGTGCCATCGCATAGCAAAGCTTTGAGGGATTCTTTGCTATTAGAATCAACTATAAAAGTTATTATTTCATCTGCAATACAACAACAGTTCCGTTATCTGGAGCTATATGATCCATGTTAACATCACCAGGTTCTTTGACTATTACAAATGTTCTTCGTACTCCATTCCCTTCTTTGTCTTAGTTTGATCTTTTCTACCATCAAATCCGATGCCTTCAATCTGTGTGTTCTCTGATTTCACTTTGATTATGTTTTTTACCCACACGTATTCTTTCTCTTTCCACTTTTTTCCTATCCAACATATTGGTTTCGTCTTATATTCCCATCCTTCAAAGCTGCATTTACTATAGCTGCAGTAGCTCTGTAACTTACACGGTATCTATCTGCTGTTATTGTTAAGTTATCATAAATAATTATGTTCTGATGGTTTTCTCTCAGCTCAAAATCCGGAACAAAGTCAATATCGTCGCTGTCATCATCAATTTCCATGCTCTCATCTTCCATAATATGTAAAGGGTCCAGTTTGCTGGTTGAGGCGACATTCATATCTAGGCTTATCTTGGCTCTTCTTTCTAATCCTTTAACTCTATCGTGAGTCCTTTTTCTTGCGGAAGTCGTTACTCTGTCGATTGGTCCTAGTTGGTTTTTTTCTTTGTTTCTGCCCCACAAAAGACTCCCACTCAATCATTGGAACTCTAATATCACATCTGCAATCCGTTCGACTGATTTTTTTTTATCATAACAAGTACAAGTGCAAATATCAAATATTTCATCGAATGTCTCCACCTTCTGCTGAAAACTGTTGTTGCTCTGTTTTAATGGTACTTTATTTAGCTTTGCTGCAGATTCTATCAATCGTTCAACTTTTATAGCTATTCCTTCAAATCCTATACAGTATGTGGAAAGGAAAACTTCTCCCAAATGGCTTCCACATCTTTAGTGACAATTCTGTAACATTCTTTTGCTGTTCTAGAACCTTTCGAAGTCAGTTCTTCTCGTTTTCTTACCAATAAATAATGCCTAAATACGTCAGCCTTTGAAGGAGTCATTGAAGGTGGAAATTCTGCAGGGTGACCAAATGTTGAATTGTGAGTTTTGCTTCTTGTCGCCATTAATAACAAGAAACTAATTGTTAAATTCTAGCAATTGAATCATTGAATCTGAATTTAATATAACTCATTCGGAATTAAATCATAACTCATTCAATCATAAACAATCTGAAAATAACAATCTGAAACTAAACAAAAAACGTGACAATAATTTATATAATTCATCTAATCTATCTAAATTAATCTATGTAATCTATTCAATCTATCTAAAACTCTATCTAAATAATCTATCCAAATTAATCTAATCTACTTAATAAGACTTAATATAATGCATGATTGTCACATTTGGGGTTTATATCTGTGGAGAGAGTAAAATGGGGCGGATGCTATGGAAGGGGTAAGGGGGGTCGCATATACTCATTTTTTTTACAAGATGTTGAGATCATCATTTCCAACTACGTGCATACTGTGGAATTGGAGAAACTCGAGTTTTGATGTTTCGACCCCCCTAATATATATATATATATATATATATATATTATGGATGAATTTCACAATAAAACACGTGAAATGAATGAATGCTGCAAACCCACAAGGAAAAAGAAAAACGATTCCAAGGTCTTTCGTGTATTCAAAGCTACACCTCGTCAGGGAATGAAGATAAAAGGCGAGATGCCCATAAATATATACAACGTACAGGAAAAACAAAACAATTAGCACATACTTAACAAGGGTTAATGAGAGGCAAAAGAAATTTTAATATGATATCGTCAATTTATACGTCCCCGCACTGTTATTGAAATTGTTTTTAAAATGAATAAATGCACATTCTAGAATATTTCTTTCTATTATATCTCTGTTTTTAACAAGCGCTTTAGAACTATCCCACTTGATGCTATGGTTACATCTATACATATGGTTAAATAAAGCATTGGAAGTATTAGCTGTTCTACAAGCATATTTATGCTGTTTTACCCTAATATCTAACGTTTTACCGGTTTGGCCTATATATACTGAGTTACATTGTGTACATCCGATCGAATACACACAACCAACAACATTATCAGGGCTATTCTTTATTAGGCGTGATTTAACAGTATTATTATACTTAAAGATTACATTAATGCCAATTGTTTTAAGTACAGTTGGAAGGTATTGAAAATTAACATGGTAAGGTAGGCTAAGGATATTTTTACGCTGAAATTCCTTTACAATTACATTATTATAATACCTATTCTTGGCTTTTTTAAGACAGTTATCTAAAAATGAAATAGGATAACATAATTTAGTACCAATATTCATGATATTGCATAACTCGGAAACTAAAAATTCAGGACTGACAACTCTCAATGCCCGAAGAAACATAGCAGAGAAAATAGAGGATTTAATCGAAGGATGATGGTCAGAATAAAAATGCACATAAGAGTTATTATTAGTAGGCTTAAGGTAGACTTCATATTTGAACTGATTAGAGCATCTCCGAATTTTTAGATCAAGAAAAGATAGGCTTCCATCATTTTCTTTTTCAACTGTAAACTTAATAGATGGGACTAAATTGTTGAGCCTACCAAGAAATAAGTCAACATCCAAATTATTAGGCCAAAGGCATAAACTATCATCTATATACCTGTACCAAACCAGGTTAAAATTAACAATCGTAGGCAAAATTCTACTTTCAAAAAATTCCATATATAAATTAGCTAGTACAGGTGAAAGGGGATTTCCCATAGCCAATCCAAACGACATAACATAAAACTTATTTTCAAACTGAAATTTACAATCTTTGACACAAAGCTTAATTAACTCAATGAGAGTGTTGTGTTGAACAGGGAAAGAATATTCAGAGATCTTATCTTTTTAAAAATCAAGTAGGTCATCAACAGGGACTTTTGTGAATAGCAAGCATACATCGAAGCTTACCAATTTGAAATTAGGGTCATTAGGGAACTTCAGTTTGTCAATAAGATCCATGCTATTTACAATATGTGACTCAGAAATAGAGCCAACTGACGGCATTAATAAACTAACTAACCATTTTGATAGTTTATAGGTTACGGAGCCCACTGAGCTAACAATAGGCCTCATGGGATTATTAACTTTGTGTGTTTTTACTAAGCCGTACAGATATGGTAGTGACGGATTGATACTAAGCCAAGAATAGGTATTATAATAATGTAATTGTAAAGGAATTTCAGCGTAAAAATATCCTTAGCCTACCTTACCATGTTAATTTTCAATACCTTCCAACTGTACTTAAAGCAATTGGCATTAATGTAATCTTTAAGTATAATAATACTGTTAAATCACGCCTAATAAAGAATAGCCCTGATAATGTTGTTGGTTGTGTGTATTCGATCGGATGTACACAATGTAACTCAGTATATATAGGCCAAACCGGTAAAACGTTAGATATTAGGGTAAAACAGCATAAATATGCTTGTAGAACAGCTAATACTTCCAATGCTTTATTTAACCATATGTATAGATGTAACCATAGCATCAAGTGGGATAGTTCTAAAGCGCTTGTTAAAAACAGAGATATAATAGAAAGAAATATTCTAGATGTGCATTTATTCATTTTAAAAAACAATTTCAATAACAGTGCGGGGACGTATAAAATTGACGATATCATGTTAAAATTTCTTTTGCCTCTCATTAACCCTTGTTAAGTATGTGCTAATTGTTTTGTTTTTCCTGTACGTTGTATATATTTATGGGCATCTCGCCTTTTATCTTCATTCCCTGACGAGGTGTAGCTTTGAATACACGAAAGGCCTTGGAATCGTTTTTCTTTTTCCTTGTGGATTTGCAGCATAATATATATATATATATATATATATATATATATATATATATATATATATATATATATGTGTCATTAAAGGAGGCGGATGTACACCTACACTTTAATTCAGTTACATCCTGAGAAAGAGAGAAAATGTGTGTGTGTGTGTGTGTGTGTGTGTGTGTGTGTGTGAAAAACGTAATGAAAATAAACGTCAGGGATTCAAAAGGTAAACATGATAAGTTGATAACATACTGTAAGTGTGTTCAAAAAATTGCTGCCGTGGCAGCCACAAGGGGAAACTATTATAATTGCAAGGGAGGAAATGAGGGAGGGAGTCATCCATGAACATGTGGTTGCGGGTGCATGCAACATTTTTAGACATACTACTGAAGAGATGGTAGGTCTAAACTACAAAACTGAAGCGTTCAGTAGTCGATTTTAATGCTCAGAGTGTACAGTAAGTGCAAGAAAGGAAAGGGTTGCCGTTAGAGCATTTCACAAAACTTCATTGGTAACACTCACTGCAAATCCCTCCATATAAATCCTCTTTTTTTTACGAGAGAAATGAATTTTAAGTCACAAACAAGATTTGTTTCCCCCAAAAAGATTCGTCTTAATCTTGTTTTCCGCCAAATTTTCTTTTTTAGTTCACTTCATTAAAGTAAAATTGATTTTACTCTTAAGGCTCTTCAAATACACACACATATAGACACACACACACGCGCGCACACACACACACACACACACACACACACACACACACAATATACTGTATCTATTGTTTAGTATCGCTGAATACGAATCCATCGCCATGGGTTCTATTTTGGGGGAATGCAGACGGGCCGCAGCTGTTGGGGCGTGGTTCGGAGGCCACGTTAAATCGTAGGTCTAAGATGGAGTGAAAAGCTTGACCTTCGTCAGAATGAACAATTCGGGCGGAAGCTAACCAAACGGTTGAAAAATCTATATAGGATGTCCCTAAAACGTGACCCTATTTTTATATTTTTATTTGCCCGTTATTTTATAATGGATGTATATTTTATTATGGGGGTTTCTTCTTCAGAAAGGTAACAGATTGGATTTTTTTTCCACATATACCTACATGCATAGGTATTATTATAGTTTCAACCACAACTTGATTACTGCATATTTGATATTTGTAATAGGTATATTTAAAGATGAGAAAGTTTTTTTCTATAACTCTTCCGTCGCAAATGAATAATAACTGGGATAATAACTGAAAATAATAACTTAATAACTTTAGCGATGGGTACCTGTAAGCGGTATATCGGTATATTTAAGGTATTGTACTAAGCCGTATTCGCTCCCATTTATAATCGTGGTTTAGTCTTAAAATGGCGCTTATATGTGATGGTTGTAATGAGGATAAGTGGCAAGTTATAGCGAAATTTCATAGTAAAAACCAAGAATATTTAAGTCTTTTGCGTTCGCACGGTGTTTTGCCTAATTCAGTTAAGTGTAACAATTGTGATCTTCCGTGTACATACCACGCGGATAGACACCAGTGCAATGTGGACGTTCTTATGTTATTCCCAAAACAAATAAACGACGGTGGTGTAATTTCAGTATTAGCGATTATAAGGGCACTTTTCTCGAGGGTACTCACATTCCACCTTGGAAGCTAGTGCTTTTTATTAATCATTGATTAGGTTAGGTTAGGTTCCTAGGTTTTCCGTTGGTTTCTGATGTGATTCATCTGAAAATGACATTCATTTCCGTCGCAAATCACTCGTTTTTGACCCCCCCCCCCCACCCCAAAAACACCGATTTCCCACGCATTCCCCCATATTATGGGCGGGGGGGAATCACAAAAACGAGTAATTTGTGACGAAAATGAATGTCATTTTCGGATGAATCACATCAGAAACCACCGGAAAACCTAATTTTTATTTTTCAAAACGAGTTGTGGTTGAAACTATAAATTTACCCATGCATATACCTATTCATTTCTAATCTTTCATTACTTAATAACTAATAAATATTAATAACTAATAAATAAAACTAATGAATATTAAATTAGGAAAAGGCGATACAGCTACAAATAAGTCTTTAAGGAAAGCTAAGTCTTGACTAAGTCTCCTTAAAGACTTAGTCTACCCCGAACAATATGGCTGAACCCTCAAATACTGATGCCGCATTTGCAGCTCGAACAGAAAATGAAGATCACTGAGTGTTCATGTGACAAGTTCTATGACGCAGGTGCAGAGGAATTTTGCAGAGAATATGGATGCAGAAATCCATCCCATAGAAAGACAGTATAACGAATTGTTAGAAAATTTCAAACAAAAAGAAATGTAAGCAATCAACATAAGGGTAATAGTGGACGCGACAAACCACAAGAACCGTGCAACACGTAAATATGGTTCACGAAATTATTGAGCGCATTCCGCAGAAATCAATTCGATGTTTGTCAGCATCTGTGCATCGTATACTTGGCACCGAATTAAACCTTTTTACCCAACATGGAGGAGGAGATTGTAGACACCAATCGACCAGGGAAGTACTCCGTTGGGAACGTTAGTCAGAAGATAGGGAGTGCTGGAACTCCCGTTTCTCCTGTCACTGTCCTCCTTAGCTGATCTTTTCTTGTGTCTCATCTACCTTCTCTCCCTATTCCTCACTACATATATATATATATATCTTCCACACTACATAATCTTTTCAAAATTAAAAAAAAAATGGCAGCAACTCCTCCTGGGGAGGAGAACATAAATGTCCCCACTTCTGGCTTCCCCGTTGCCAATACCAGGAACGCAGACCCGGGTAGCGGGGAGGATCTGCTACCGCCCATTCGAGATGTTCTGGGCCTCTGCCTGATTCACTTTTCATTAATTTCTGCAACATTCGTGGCTTTTCTCAATTTTTCAATCTGTTGAATACCATCTCTCCTCCTCTAAACCTCATCTTCTTTTCCTTACTGAAACTCAGGTGTCTGGAACGACTGATAGCAACCCCTTTTTTGTACCCTCTTACTTTCTCTATACTTAGTTTCACTCTAAAGTGGATGTTGCGTACGTATATATATACGCAATGCCCGAACTTGTTCTCGTATTCTCGAACTCGAATCCTCCGAATTCTATGTATACCCTCTGACTCCAGCTTACATGCCAATCTCAAACTGAATATATCTGCGCTGTTTACCTTTCTCCTAATTCTACAGACTATCCAAAATTCAGAAGGTACCGTCTCCATTCATTTCCTGACTCTCACTCAGCTTATATTTCTGCCCAAAATCGTGCAAAATCTGTTCTTCGACTCGCCAAAAATTCCTTCATCCTACAAAAATATGAAAATCTATCCAATTCTAATTCTTCTCGCTCTTTCTGGCATCTAGCTAAGAACGTTTTCAACAACTTTACTTCCTCTTCTTTCTCTCCACTTTTCCATTCCGACGGCTCAGTTGCTGTCTCTTCTCCTGACAAAGCTAAACTCTTCGCTCAAACTTTCGCTTCTAATTCAACCTTGAACAATTCCGATACTGTTCCTCCATCTCCTCCTCCCTCTAACTTTATTATTTCTGAAGTTAGAATCTCTTCTAAGGATGCTCTTTCTGCCGTATCTGGCTCAACTCTGGGAAGGCGTACGGCCCTGGTCGTATTCCTCCTGTTGTTCTTAAGAACTTTGCTGACACCCTGCCGAGATAAACTCTTTCGTCTTTATCTATCATCTGGTATTTTTTCCTTCCTACTGGAAGTTCGTTTTCATTCAGCCTGTCCCAAAGAAAGGTAACCGCTCTTAACCCTCCAACTATCAACCAATTGCTTTGATTTCTTGCCTTTCCAAAGTTTTTTAATCTATCCTTAATAGGAAGATTCTTAAACACCTCTCTTCTCACAATCTTCTTTCAGATTGTTAGTATGGGTTCCGCAAGGGACGCTCTACTGGCGATCTTCTTGCATATCTCTCTGACTCTTGGTCATCCTTGTTTCGGGAATTCGGTGAAACGTTTGCTATTGCCCTAGACATATCGAAAGCTTTTGATCGAGTCTGGCACAAATCTTTAATTTCCAAACTGCCCTCCTTCGGTTTCTATCTTTCTATCTGTGCCTTCATCTCTAATTTCCTTTGTGGCCGATCTACAGCTGCGGTTGTAGATGACCACTGTTCTCCTAAAGCTATCAACAGTGGTGTTCCTCAGGGTTCTGTCCTGTCACCCACTCTTTTCCTTTTATTTATTAATGATCTTTTAATTCGCACTTTCTGTCCTATTCACTCCTATGCCGATGATTCCACTCTTCACTTCTCCACCCGCTTCCCAATGCGTTCCTCTCAACAGTTACTCCATGATTCGCGTAGGACGGCTATGGAACACCTGACCTCTGATCTTTCTGTTATCTCTGATTGGGGCAAAGAAAACCTTGTAGTTTTCAATGGCTCAAAAACTCAGTTTCTCCATCTGCCTACTCGTCACAATCTTCCACACGACTATTCCCTTACCGTCAACAACACAACTCAATCCTTCCTCTTCTCTTAACATTCTTGGCATTTCCTTTTCTTGTGATCATTCCTGGAAAGATGACGTATACTCTCTTTCCAAGACAGCTTCTAAGAGGTTAAGTGTGCTGTACCGGCTTCCCAGTTTCTTCATCCCTACTCAGTTGCTGTCTCTGTACAGGGGTCTTGTCAGCCCCTGTATGGAGTATGCTTCTCATGTATGGGGTGGCTCAACCCACACAGCCGTACTTGACCGGGTGGAATCAAAGGCTTTTCATCTCATCACTTCCTCGCCTCTTACTCACTGTCTTCAATCTCTCTCTTTTCGCCGCAGTGTTGCCTCACTCTCTCCTTACTATCGCTGTTATAAAGGACACTACTCTTCTGAACTGTCTAACTGCATGCCTCCTTCTTTAAGGAGAGCACACAGCACCAGACTTTCTACACTTTCTCATTCCTTTTCTATCCAACTCTCTAACTCTCTAATCGGTATTTTCAATCTTTCATATACTCAACCGGTCAACTCTGGAACAATCTTCCTCAATCCATCTTTCCCTCTGTCTGTGACCTCTCATCTTTCAAATGCATTGTGTCTAGGCATCTCGAAAACCCTGAACCTTGATTTTGCCTCTCTTCTTCTTCTATGGTGGGGGGGGGGGGAGGATGCTTTTGGGGGAATTCGCCCTTGGCTCCTCCTTCCTGCAAAAAAAAATATTAATTCACAAGCTTCACTGACTAATATTAAAAAACAAAACGCAATGGAATTCACAATATGGATGTTAGCAGAAGTAGAAGAAGATCCTGAGTGTTTTAAACACATCCACTTCACTGATGAGTGTTATATAGGGAGATTATTAAGCAAAACTTTCGTTAGTGGGGAATTCATGCTGCCACTCCCATAGAGCTTCTACGTAGTATTGGTAAACTCAACAGTTTGGTCGCTTTTGGGTGATATTATATACGATATCTGGTAGAAGTAATCCATAAAAAATATTTATGAACTTTCTCGCACAATGCTAACAGGCAATCTCATTCCTCTCCAATGTTCAGAGACTTAAATATTTTGAAACTAAATGACATATAAATTTACTGTCGATGTCAGTATGTATAAAGTTGCTAATAATAGAAATTATACTTCGCCCATTCACGGGGCGGTTACCCCGCATCAGACGAACCATAATCATAATACAAGGCTTCCCAATAATTTCATACATTAACCAAATTATTCATTTCAAATTGCAGGAAATGCTCTCTCCTACAAAAGGACATATTTTGAACACTATACCTATAAATGTCAGAGAAGCACCATCATTACTTTCGTTTCGCAAATCACTTAAGAAACACTTTAGTAAATATTACTAAACAAAGAAAATCACCTATTATATATGCAAAATTCACAATCTTAAATCGGGTGCAGTCACAAATTCTCTAAATTATATGTTGAAAGTTTCTATTACATTACGCCATATTTATAATGTGCCTCATTTGTCTGTATTTTTATAACGTTAAGACTATTTCATCATTTCTAATTTGTAATAATCGTAATAATAGAAATTAATTATTATTGGTATTTCAACATGTTCTGTTTACCCTTTTGTTTACCATTTCTTCTTTTCTTTTATTTCTGTTATTATTTGTATTATTATATATATTGTTTAGCACTTCCTTTTCTGTTATTTCGAAGATTATCTAAATTTTCGTTTGTAATGACAGAATTAGCAAAATTGAATTGAACCTCAAAATTTTTTACCTGAAAAGCTGTCATGGTTGCTAACGGCATATTCAGATAAAAATGCTGTAATTAAACTACTTGCCGCTAAAAATAAAAAACTAAACGTTAATGTCAACATTGTGTAAACCTCGTACATGGATGTGATGTATATCTTACGTAGTGTGTTCGTTCAGTGGCGGATCTAGAGGGGGACTGAAGGGGCTCTAGGCCCCCATTGATAGAGAAGTTTAAAATATTTGTATTTGTGAATGTATTTTTCAAAGAATTTTCTGTGTCCTGTGATAGGTTGGACAGTCGTCTAGAAAGTGGTTGTACATTATTTCTATTGTGAAGTGTTTCTTGTTTTGATTGAGCGTTCCTAATAAACTAGTAATCATTGAACGTTAATCTTATTACCAACTAATTTTATGGGAATGATTCTATAATATTTAAGCTTGGTTCAGAACGTCATCCGAACCCAACCCGCTCCCCCTCCAAACAAAAATCCTAGATCCGCCACTGTTCGAAGCTGTGTAACCGTTACTTATTTGAGAAGGAAATGCTTGCACTTCGGGCAGCGGAGAAAATTGGTTTTGCTGAAACAAAGGAGACGGTGTCCCCACTCTTCGTCCGTCCTGGAGACTCCTTTGCCTCTGTCCTCTGTCCGAGTTCTGCCACCACGACCTTCGTTCTATGTTACGTCTTCTCCTTGCCCGTTTTCCAGTGTGCCTACTTCCTCGAGCACTGCCCCCAAAAAGACGACATCACTGAAGAGGCTTCTCTATTCCAGTCTGTCGGCGCCGAGAAACCTATGAAACACTCGACTACCAGAGTGTCTTGAGCGTCTCCTGCGGAGGCTACCCCTGCAACCCCGGAAGTTCCTGGTGTTGTCGCTTTCGAGGAGGCCGGTGCCCCTGCCCCGGTCGATTCTAAGCCGGCTTCGGCCGGTTCCTTATCATCAGTTTCTTTGACAGATACTGCTGCATCGATGACTGGGGCCAGACCTTCTGCCTTCGATTCAGCGGATACTTCGCTCCTTGCTGCAGTGGCGGCCATACTTGGTTGTGGGCTCCTGTGCAAGACAGATTTTGGGGCCCCCCTTCCCGACTTCAATTAATATATAAAAACATTCGGTTACAACTACAAATAAGATTTAAAACTTTTTCTTCCTTGTTGTAAAACGAACAAACTCATTAAAAATTTTTGCAATGTCCACTTTACGCGCTTGTTTAATCTCGAAAGAACAGCTGATCCTGAAAGTCTGTCTTGCATCATAGTATTTCTAAGGTGTCTTGATCAGTAATGGGTAGAGTAATGGGTAGAGTAAAAAATAGCATAAAAACTATGTATGTATGGAAAATTGACAAAAGAGAGTGATTTTTAATTACAAACATAGTTACCACATCAAAGACAGATGATATTTCTTTTATTTCCTCTTTGAACAGTGAACGCAAGGATAATAACTAATTTGAAAATCCGTCAGAAAGATCCTCTGAATACATGTTTGACAAAGATGCCGCTGCTTCATAGAGATTCTCATCGGTGGTACTATCCAAAGTCAGATATTGAGATGACAAACAGCGAAAGCTTCTTGTTACTAATTCGACACCATTGAAACGGCGCTATAATTATGAAATGATGATGTCAATGCTAGCATTAAACACATTCACTTGAAATCGCTTCTCAGGATCTGTGAGTCGCTGATCAGTTGCCATTTCATCGAATCGTCGAGAAACTTTGCTAACTCTTTTCTATTGAAATTCTTCATTCACACCCCAGACTCGAACAAGATTGACAGCCTCTTCCTTAACTTTTTCAAAAGAGTTATGGTCGATTGTCAATCAATTGCTTGAGCATTTCCAAAGCATTGGAAAGATCTTGCTCTTCTTTTTGGAGTAATTGTGAGACTGGATTAATTATGTTTGTGAACCTTATTTTGAGAAGTAAAACTGTGGTGAAATTTTCTAATCATTTTTTTAGGCCAGCAGCCATTGACTTCTCTTCTCTGTTATTTGGCATCAAACCTAGCTTTGTCAAGACGATTAAAACATAAATATAGGAAAATCGGATGGACTGTAAGGCGCATTTTCTCGATGACCAACGGGTAGTAAAGACCCTCTTCAACGCAACCTTCACTCCTGCCTGTACAGTTTGCTGCAACATACATAGACCACCGTCTGACACTCTTAAAGAAGTTGTAAAGCTCCTCCATCAGGTCATAGAAGTGTTTTACTTCGTTCACATCATTACATGAATCATTTAAAACTAAATTCAAATTGTGTACCATGCAGTGTACATAAACGGGAAGTGGCTGCTTCTCCTGTGGTCTAGCTTGAACACCTGAGTAAACTCCACTCATATTTGCGGCGCTATCGTATCCCTGACCATGCAGTTTTGATAACTCCAGCCCATTCTTTCCCATACAGGCCACAATCTGGTCCACAAGGTTTTCACTATGCTGATCTGTTACTAGGTGAAAGCCTAGAAAACTTTCGTTGATATCTATATTTGTTGATATTCATTCCCATTTCATCTTTCTGAATGGTCACATCGCAGATGACTTGACTTAGTTGATTCATTTTTGAGATGTCTTGAGTTATCCGTTATGACAGTGAAGAAGGGGCAACTTTGAATTTCTGCAAAGATGTTTGTTATCACTTACTTAGACAACATTTGAATTATTTCATCCTGGTTTCTATGATGTAAATACGTGACAGTCCCACCTGGTTTATTAAGATCCTCAAGTAGTGGGTCATATTTTGAAAGCAAGTCAATGATTGATAAAAAGTTTCCATGGTTTACTCCTCGTTCTTCTCTGTGGCCTCGAAATGCTAGGTTTTGTGCAGCTAGGGTCAGGGTCACATTGACAATAAGTTCAAGGACCTGCTTCCAATAATTTTCTTCTTTCTGTATTGAAGCATCCATGGTATTAATGTTTTCATGTGTATACCAGGTTTCTTGAACTTTGCATGTTTCAAGATGTGATTTCGATTCTTGGTGTTTTTTTCAGTGTAGAAGTCACATGCTGTCAGTCATCATATGCAGTAACCATAGAACAACATACAGTACTTTTCCAAAAAACCAGCAAGGCTGACAATAAATTTTATTGAGAGAAGGAGAGTACCACAGCCAATGACGTCTTAATTTGGCCCTAAATTTTGTCATCTCATAGTAGCTCTCAGCAAAACTCCTCGTACTTGTTGGATGTTCAGGAAATGGTCCCTTAGGCTGACAAGGACCATTTTTAAATTTTCTTGATTTGATGTCAATGGCTCCAGTGGAAAATTTGCTTTGTCAGTGTCAGTTGGAGATGCAATAGCTACATCCTGATATTCTGGTTCTTCCGGAGCATTTCGAATATCATGGGTAGAAAATTGTTCTCCACCTTCCTCCTGTGGTTCAGCATTTTTTATTTGAGCTCCATAATTGCTGACAACCTCAATCCCAATGTCCTTGTCGTCACTTTCAGGTGTTTGTAACTTTGTTAAAAAAAAGCTGTGATCTTTGGCAATTTTGCTACCTTGCTCTCAATCTCTGCTTTCTGTTTACGCTTTGTATCACCACTAACATACATCTTTTTACTTTATCAGACATTATGCTGCAAAAAAAAAATTAATTTAATCAATAAGTCATATATCACACAAAATTTCTAAAATTATAACTATAAATATAACCAAAATTATAACTATAAATATAAAAGTGGGCCTGTGGACATGTGCACCTGCTAAATCGCCTTATCTTTGTTAAAGCGCTTTAAGGTTTCCCACCAATTTTTGTGTCATGTCCACAATTCTATAAAGTACTGTATAACATCTCTGTTTAACAACTTCTCCAAATTAGGTGAAAGTGGGAATCTTACATTGAAATAAAGTTTTGAACTAATCACATATGCAAATAAATATTATTTTTACCAATATAGTTTATTTATAGATGCAAAGTATATTGTTTTTATGACGAGGGCTTGGTGGGCCTCCTAGAGCCCGTGGACTCCTGTGCATTGCACACTCTATGTGGCTGCCACTGCCCTGCTGTTTGCAGGGGCTTTAACAGGGAGAAGGTACACCGGACACCCAAGGGTGCTTTTTCCTCAACCCAACCCGTTCGTCGGGTCCGTCAAGATCATGAGGATTCCCACTCCACTACCTGTCACCTCTCCATCTAGTTAGGTTTTATAAAGCACGTGGGAAAACGTGCGTGTGTCTCTCTCAAGGGAGGCCTTGGGAGTCATTCCAAGTAGGGTGTTCGCAACCATACTATAATGAAATTCTCGTGGACTGTGGGGAGGAACTTTCATCGGAAGTTCCAACAGTTTGTGTTTGCAGGAGACGATAGTGAGGGCCACACTCCTCCCCCTCCCAAGCATTTCACAGTATTCTTTTCTCCTCGTCCTCCTGCAGGCGGTCATTATGTTGATGTGCTCTGTACATTTGCTTTGTTCAGCTTTATCTGGAGAAGATATATGATATGCTCCTTTTTGTTTCCCCGTCCATTGCTTGGTGACCTTAATGGCGTCATCCCTTCTGGGATGACGCCTTGGTCAACGGTTGGGGCACCTTGTTGGTGTCGCTAGTAGAAGGGTTGGACTTGGGAATTTTTAACACCGGTGAGCTGACCCATTTTCATATACAAACTGGTTCCCTCACAGGGTGGGTGGATTTGCAAGATTTTCGTTTATTGACTTCGAAAACGGTAGTCTTGCATTTGCGTCGAATCCGAGGAGTTTTCGCGGACCAGACTGCTTCATTGAATTCAATGCGTTGACGAGACAAGATTCCTGGGGCTTGTGCCTGATAGGAGGTTGACCTGACTGTCTCATCGCCAATCCCTTAAGGTTTTGTGTCTCTGAGCGCTGAACCTGCTGCGGGATTTGGCTCACGCCTCGGGGTGCTGACCATATAACACTTCTCCGCTTGCATCAGGCACTTGTAAGGGCAGATCTTGACTATAGCTGCGAGATCGAATCCTCAGCAACACCTGTTTAGCTTCGGATTTTGGATGTGGTCTATCACGCCGGTATCCGCTTAGCTACAGGGGCATTTACGTCCTCTCCTATTCCGATTCTTTTGAATGACTCCCGGGAGGCCCCTCTGGTTTTGCGTCGCCAGTCGCTGACTATTCGATGCTAATACCGAGTCCAACGTCTTTCGGAGTCACGTGTATCGTGCTTTAGGAACGGGACATGCTTCCCCTTTATGACCTACCAGCCTTTCGGTTACCGGACCCACTGTTTGGTGGGTGGGTTTAGGCTTCCCCGTGAGTCGGTTCTGCCTGTAACTTTTCCCACAGTTCCGTCGTGGCAATTACCGCAGGTGCCTTTTTGCCGGTATTCCACGGGTGTCAAGTTTGATGTCCAAGTTCATGGAATGTTGAATGAGGTTGCAGACAAGTCCACAATGTTCCCTGCTTCCCATCTCCCTGCAGTTGAGCGCCCATTTCCTAACGTGGAATTCCTTCCGGATGCAGTCTGTCCCTTGTGGTATCCCCGTATGTTCCGACGTCGGGAACTGCTCCTGGCCGTCTTCTAATGGGCCACACCCGCCTTACTCACGGGCAATTAATGAAGAGGAGTACGCGGCCTTACTATGATGATTATTGACTGTCCCACTCTTGCGGACTTAGGGCGGCGTCATCCCTCGGAGCACTGAAGAGATGATGTATTATATTTAACTTTTATACTTTATGCGAAATTATTATTATTAAAATGTATATAATTTATTAAAAATGGTCTTTGTTAATGCAGTTGTTTCTCCGACCAGTTTTCGTCTCTCAGTTTGAAATGTTTTAAAAATTTATAAATGTATGTTTAAATTTTATCCATCTTATTTAAAAGTTATTAAAAAGTTTATGTAACAGAAACTGTTTGTTAGTCCCTATTATGTTTATTCTTATTTTTATTTTACAGATTTAACACACATCGGTAACGCACTTATTTTCTATTTTACTTTGCTTTTTTATGTATAGTTAATTTTACAACTATTAATATATTTTTATTATTTTACACGTACACAAGATGTTCATGTACAAATTTGTAGTTATGTGAGGTGCACAGTTTACATTGCAACTATTAAATAAAAGATTTATTATTTTACAATGAAAGTCAAACAAAAAAATGTTTTTACAGTTATACGTGCCCTAACGAACATTCAAATAAACTCCGTGTATTTTTAGGAATCGTTCCAACAGATTTGTACAGATATTCAGTGAAACAACAATTCTACCTATATCTTGCAAGCAGCAATAAAACATTCACTTTTTCTTTCTTTATTTACAGCACAACCATATATACATAATATACACATTATTTCACGAAAGTAACACGTGGAAAATATTTATGATGAATAAAACCACGAAGGAAAGGAAACACAGAGTGGTGCTCAAGCGCTTTCGTCTAATGTTCCTGACGATGTCATTAAACGAAAGCGCTTGAGCACCACTCTATGTTTCCTTTCCTTTGTGGTTTTATTCATCATATATATATATTATATTATGGGATTGAACTCAGAATGGTTCCCTGAGGTTTTTTCATGATACACACAGACCGTGCATGGAACGAGGAACTCTTCTGGGAAAATTAAATCCACTATAGTCCGAATAAGTAATGGGAAATGACAAACACTATAGTTTTTCTTTTTCATGATGTTAGCCCGACGTGGCCAACGGGTCACTCGCAAAGAGGCCCCAAAAATAGAGCTTCCCTCATCTATCTGCAAAGCGAATAGGATCCAGCTTTGGCACAGGATCTAGGGGTTACAGCTACACCTAGCCTACTATATCCAGAACCTCAATATAAGCAAAAGACTCGTTGTATTCGCGTCGGATTGACTACATCAAAGAAAAACGGGAAACTATTGTATTTTTAGCCAAAAACCAAAACTTAAACCTCAACTGGCAAAATTGAGCTTCCACTTTTCAAGGCACATAACATGTCCGTTTCATGATGGGATTGAACTCAGAATTGATGTAGTCAATCCGACGCGAATGCAACGAGTCTTTTGCTCATATTGAGGTTCTGGATATAGTAGGCTAGGTGTAGCTGTAACCCCTAGATCCTGTCCTAAAGCTGGATCCTATCTGCTTTGCAGATAGATGGTGAGGGAAGCTATGTTTTTGGGGCCTCTTTGCGAGTGACCCGTTGGCCACGTCGGGCTAACATCATGACAAAGAAAAAACTACAGTGTTTGTCATTTACCATTTTTTATTCGGACTATAGTGGATTTAATTTTCCCAGAATAGTTCCTTATTCCATGCACGCTCTGTGTGTATTATATATATGAATCAGTCTTCAGTACCCCAAAAAGTGACAAAGCGATACCTGATATAGGTGGATTCTTTGAAGAGAAATTGCAAGGAGATTGTATAACAGACTTTGATTTTACTCTAGAAGATGTAGCGAGAGCTATTGGACAAATGAAATCATATTCAGCTGTAGGTCCGGATAAATGGAACGCATTATTGATTAAAAACTGTAAAAATGAAGAAACTACACCTTATAGTGGAGATGGAGAAGATCCTTAGACAATGGGGAAATACCGAGCGTCTTGCAAAAAGCAAACATTGTCCCTATACATAAAGGAGGGGATAGATCTCAAGCAAAGAGCTGTAGACCAGTCATTGAGGTCCCACCTCACCAAAGTATTTGAAAGAATAGTTAAAGAGAAAATGTACGACTTCCTGGAGACACTGGAAAAATTCAGCGAAAATCAGCACGGATTCCGATCAGGAATATCATGGCTATCACAACTTATAGAGCACCATAACAATATACTAGATGCACTACAAGGTAATGAAAACTACGATATCATATACACAGATTTTGCTAAAGCTTTTAACAAATATGATCATCGTATAATAGCACATAAAATGAAACACTGTATGGGAATAACAGGCAAAGTTAGAAAATGGATCTACAACTTCCTAAGAGAACGTCTCCAAGTCATAAAAATTCAAGGTGTATCATCATCAGAATCGGAAGTACGCAGCTCAGTACCACAAGGTACAATACTGGCCCCACTCCTATTCATTATCATGCTAACAGACATATACAGTGACGTAAATAGCAACAGTATAGTAACATTCTTTGCAGACGATACAAAGATCAGCAGAAAAATTAACGATGCAAAAGAGGTGGAGGCCTTGCAGAGGGACACGAACAAAATATACAAATGGTCAGAAGATAACAACATGACATTTAACACCGAGAAATTTCAGCTCTTGAGATATGGTAGAAATGAGGAACTTAAACACACTGCATATTCTGCTCCAGATAGACAGGAAATTCACACAAGTACGAAAACGATCGATTTGGGGGTTATAATGACCGATGATACGAAATTCGAGACACAAAATCAGATAGCGTAAACAAAGCAAAAAGAGTCGCGGGACAGGTACTAAGAACGTTGAAAAGAAGAGACAAGACAGTAATGATTTCCCTGATGAAAACACTGATCATACCAAAACTTGAATACTGCTCAGTCTTGACGTCCCCATATAAAAAGGAAGAAACTAATAAACTAGAAGAAACGCAGAGACATTTCACAGCTAAGACTGATGGCTGCAAAGAACTCAACTGCTGAGAAAGACTACGTAAACTAAATCGGTGCTGGTTAAGTGTGCGGTCTACCTACGATTCGGCGGTCTACCTTTTAATTATAGCTTCTTATCTTGTTTACTAATTGTTTGTTTACATCCCATTGTCAATCGCCCTTGACGATTGGTTAGGTTGAGTCATGATATTTTCGTTAGTTTTAACGAAAATATCATGATTAAACCTAACCAATCGTAGATAGACCGCACACTTAACCAGCACCACTAAATCTATACTCCCCTGGAAGGAAGACGAGAGAGGTACACCATACTTTACATATTGAAAAATTATCAAAAAATTGGTAGCAAACTAAAAACTAAATTCAATTACCATCCAAACAACGCTGGAAAATAGGAAAGGCAGAATGTATAGTGTTCCCAAATTAAAGGCCCGACAAGAGAACTCTTCAACACTGAAGAAAAATAGCTTGGTTGTCAGGGGGCCAAGACTATTTAACCAGCTTTCAAAAGCCTTCAGGAACGTTACAGGGGCGGGGCGACCAGCTTGACCTTCGTGTGAAGAGAGACCAACACACGGAACTGCGCCTCGGTGGTGTTGTGGTTAAGACGCTGGGCTGCTGGTGAGGCGTGGTTCGGATTCCACGTTAAATTGTAGGATTAAGGTGGAGTGAAAAGCTTGACCTTCGTCAGGATGAACAATTCAGTCGGAAGAAAACCAAGGTTACATATATCTATCTATCTATCTATCTATATATATATATATATATATATATATATATATATATATAGTGAGAGAGAGTGAGAGTAAGTTTTACGTATTATTATTATTATTATTATTATTATACTGTGCAAAATAACATCAGGGTTAACAGAATCATTTAACTTATAAAACTTCTTTACTTAACAAGCGTTTTTATATCATTTACAGTAGCTCTATATTGCTGTAGCTATTTATACAAAACACTCCTGATTACACTGGTCTGCGTCATTTTTGAGGTCAAGGTTTTTTTAGTTGTTCTTTTATAAGTTTCGCATGCTGAATTCAAAAATGTAACTCATTTTGCTCAATCAGGTCAGGTTTTTATGTTATCTCAATTTTTAAAAATTAGATAATCGTTATGAAATGAGCAAGTTTATTTTTTTAAAACAGACTTACATTTTAGCCAAGTGTTAGCCAAGCTCTATATAATAAACAGACAACTTATTTCTAATTACGATTGTCATTACTGTTTTTCAGCATGAATAGAATGTGCAAGAATTACCCAAACAGGTTCTGCTACATCTGTGGTAAAGTCACTATGTAAGACCGGCAGTCAAACATCACACATTTTGTGAGGAAAAGCTATCACGCCTACTTTGGAGTTAAACTTGGTGACCAGGACAAAGCCTTTGCCTCTCACATATGCTGCAAAACGTGCGTTGAAAGTCTGCGGCGCTGGAGCCACAAGAAGGTAGTGTCTCTACCTTTTGGTGTCCCAATGGTGTGGAGGGAAGGAAGAGATCATACTACTGACTGTTATTTCTGTATGACAAACCTACAAGGTAATAAATGCAAAAAACTTCACTTTTTCTACGTGAAGATCAAAATATGAAAATAAAAACCCACTCTAATAGACAGAGTTTATTTCCACAACAGTTTCGATGCCCACTGGCATCCTCCTCGGGTAAGTTAGTATGAATTTAGTATGAATTTCATTTTATACTTACAAAAATATGCCTGACAATATATGAGATCTCTTTATCTTATCTTTATCTGTCTTTATCTGTTTCCTTTTAGGCATAAATCGAAAAAACAAGCAACACGTAAAGTATCCAGACGTGCCATCTGCCATAAAGCCAGTGCCTCATGGACCAGAAATTCCAATTCCAACACCGCCCGACAACTTCGATTCGTCGTCCGACTCGGATGAAGAAAAGGATGAGGGTGACATATCTGGTACATACCAACCTACTGCCGAGACAAGTCAACCCAAACTCTTGAGCCAAGCTGAGTTGAACGATTTGACAAGAGATTTGTGCTTGTCCAAAGAATCTGCTCAGTTGCTAGGGTCACGTCTTCGCGAAAATCGTTTGTTAGCTCCAGAAACAACATTCTTCTGGTATCGCAGCCGCGAAGAAGAGTTTCGAGAATATTTCACGTTGGACGAAGAAGCTTCGCTGGTTTACTGTAACAACGTCAACTGCCTCATTGCAGCTATGGGTTTAGCGTATGACCCTACAGAATGGCGGCTCTTCATCGACTCCTCAAGCAGAAGCTTGAAAGCAGTACTACTCTACAATGGTAACAAGGTCGCGTCTGTTCCGGTGGGTCACTCGGTGCAGATGACTGAAAGTTATAGTAACATGGAGCTTTTGCTAACTGCTTTGAAGTACAAACATCACAATTGGATGATATGCGGAGACCTAAAGGTATGTTCGTGTCTACAAAAAAAAATACAAATATATATATATATATATATATTATTTATTTATTTATAGGTTATAGCCCTAGTGCTGGGTCTACAAGGCGGCTACACCAAATACCCCTGTTTTCTCTGTATGTGGGACAGCCGAGCAGACAAGCAACACTACGTACAACGCGACTGGCCAGCAAGACGTGGCCTGGAACCAGGTTCGCACAACGTTCTGTCACACGCTCTCGTGAATCCGCAGATGATTCTACTTCCGCCGCTACACATCAAGCTCGGACTTATGAAGAATTTCGTCAGAGCACTCAACAAAGAAAGCCGAGCGTTCGCTTTCCTGAATCAGAAATTTCCATCGTCAGTGAGGGCAAACTGAAAGCAGGTATTTTTGACGGCCCTCAGATCAGGGAGCTAATGAAAGATGCTCAATTCGACGAAAGTCTGGAGGACAATGAGATCAATGCCTGGCTCGCATTCAAGTCCATTGTCACGAATTTTCTGGGCAACCACCGAAGTCCAGAGTACGAACGTGTTGTCGAGAAGCTCCTGCAGAGCTTCCAGGCTCTTGGTGCACGTATGTCCATAAAGATGCATTTTCTCAGCTCGCATTTAGACTACTTTCCGGACAACTGCGGTGATGTCAGCGAGGAACAAGGAGAACGCTTCCACCAGGATATTCGAGTGATGGAAGAGAGGTACCAGGGCCGCTAGGATGTGAACATGCTCGCGGACTACTGCTGGTGCCTCAAGAGAGACGTTCCACTGTGGAACACAGACGAAAGTCTTTGAGAAAGCCCTTTCGTCCACATTAACTGTACTCGTGTACCATTTTTTATATACTTTGTACATTTTCTGTCAATTTAAGTCCGTTTTAAAAAAATAAACTTGCTAATTTCATAACGATTATTTTCGAATTATCTATTTTTTAAAAATTGAGATAGCATAAACACCTGACCTGATTGAGCAAAATGAGTTACATTTTTGAATTCAGCATGCAAAAATTATAAAAGAACAACTAAAAAAAACCTTGACCTCAGGAAAAAAAATTTCAAACGCAGACCAGTGTTATTAACTTATCAGTAAACTAAGTCAGTATTCTGCATAACATCAGTGTTTACAAGCTCAGTTAACATATAGTGCTCCCATACTCAATAAAGCTTGACCTTTGTGAAATGAGGAATCATCACACGGAACATTTGAATGGATAAAGCCCTACATTTTTTTTTTATTATTAACTTATCAATACACTAAATCAGTACTCTACATAACATCATGATTTAGACTCACTTTACATTCAGGGTTTTCTATAGTCAAAGTTCTTAAAGTCATTTAGCTCGATACTGATTACTATTTTGTAGTACAGGAACAGTAAGTTCATTCGAATTAATCTTTGTGTATAATACATCAAAAGATAATATAAGCACACAATCATACTATTACATTATTATTATTATGAAAAAAGTTAATGTATACCCAGATCGGGAAAGGTTTGCACTTTACTCTATTTTCAGCTGTATTTTCGATGGAAAACGGTTCACAATTCATAACAATGTGTAAAGAATTCTTCTAACATTTTGCAACAACGTATCTTGATGTAGAGATAAAGCTCCTTGAGATGTACAATGAAAATGAATTCGGTTTTCTAATATTCTAAACCGGGGTTCCAGAACGCTCGAAATTGTTTAACGGGTTTTAAGATACAAACGGTGTCCGGAAACTTTCTGGAAACATTTTTTAAAAATAAACTACCGGTTGGAATGAAATCCAACTCGAAGGAACAGTACTTCCTTTATCTCTTGAAGTATTTCCCAGTGGCATCGGTCCGTTTCTATCATCTGGCGGTCAGCGAATGTATCCTCATGTGGTAGAAGTCCGTGCTCTACTGACGAAACCGTGCTCTAGTGACATTTTGGAGACCTTCAACTGATGTAAAGTGCACTCCTCGAAGGTGATCTTTCAGGGGAACTGAAAAGATGATAGTCTGAAGGAGCAAGGTCGAGGCTGTACGGTGAATGGGTGACAAACGTCCACTGAAAGCTGATAATGAGCTGGGATGTGGCGAAACCCGTGTGTGAGTGGGCGATGTCGTGAAGAAGGCAAAACTTTAGGTCCTTCAGATGTGGTTTCTTCCCCCGGATGGCATTTCTTTGTTTCTGTTGTGACTCAGAATACCTGTTGGTATTCACAGTGGTGTTCGGGTCCAGAAAATCTAACAGCAAAGGACCGTCATCATGATCTTGATGGACCTCTGTGCCCTAGATTTCATCAGGCGATGGAAAGTGGAATGACGTCATTCCTTAGACTGTACTTTGGCCTCTGGCCGGAAGAATGGGAGCCATGACTCATCACCAGTGACAATGCAGACCAGAAATGCATCGGCTCCCTGTGTGTACTGCTGTAACAAGTCCTGACATATTTACACTCGACAGATTTTCTACTCTTCAGAGAGGGTATTTGACATCAATTTTATGGTAATGACCTCCGCGAGCAGTTTCCCAACAGTGCCCACACTCACATACATTAGACCGAGCTGCAATTTCACGAATTGTGATGCGTTTATCCGCTTTCACAAGCTCATTCACGCATGCCTTGTTGTCGTCTGTCGTCGAAAACGATGAACGACCATTCCGATCTGCGTCGGCAAAGTGTCATCTGGCCTCCTTTGAATTTTTTCACCTATTTTTGCAACCGAAATGAAGGTCCAGCCTACCAACGCCTTCAAAGGTCAAGAAACGAATGATAGATTGGTGCTGTAATAAGAGCTCTTTCTGCTCCATCTTGACACGTCCACTGCTAGCGAACGACTGGTATTGGACAGGCAACGACAGGTCTGAACATGCTTCAGGATTCAGCCATGTGCGTTGCACTGCTATACGACCAGTGCATAATTTAAAAAAATGCTTCCGGAAACTTTCTGGACACCCTCGTAAATAATGTTCCATAGATAAACACCCCCATGCAGCTACACAACTACAATCACTTTTATCCAGACTTTTATTAGGTTCATCAGCCATACAGGTTTATTTACACTTTAAAGCTTTCGGATAATACGCAAACGCTATGAGATTGTTGAAATAATTCATGTCGAAGATTTTTTTGATTAGGTTAAGCTTAAAAAAAGAAGCATAGGAATTTTAAGGCATTTTCGAGCACAATATGGTCACTCATACCCACACGTTCGCTATTATTATTACTACTACACGCAGGTCGTTTCCAATAAGCTCGTAGATCGATAGCTGGATATTCCTTCTCAGGGGGAATTTACAACATGCATATGACACTGCGGTTAAGGTAATCGCTAATGACTAATCGTGATTCGGTTATGTTCATATTAACATGGTCTTTATAATCCTCAGACACCCACTTTATCACTATTACAAAGGTTCAAATGAAGTGCGTGTCTTTCAAACATCCATATGTCTACATAGTTTTCTTCAAGCTTGTAATTTATCTCAGTTACACTTTCAATACAATAAATTTGTTCAAGAATATTCAACGCTAAGAAGGTACTACGATGATCGCTCAATATTGGTAACTTTAGCTATGTGTAACTGCTACAAACCGTAAGTCACGATACATAAGTTCAAGGAAGGGATTGCTGTAGTTTGTTTTAGCTTTGTAATGAAGCATGAGATGCATAGAAATCTGAAAAATACGTCCAGCAAAAAGGCAAATCTTTTCTGTATGCATAATGATAAACCTCAAAAAGAACAAGACAAGCATTACGCAAACAACATTTGGCGTTAAAAATTCAAAGATAAAAACAAAACATATTTAGAGGCAATATTTCTATTAAACTTCGATGCTTGATGAAATATTTTTTGGGGGTGATTCTTTGAAAATAATTTAATCGAAGTGATTGGCGTCATCTATTGGAGGAAATATCAATTAAATGCCATTTCAGTTTATTTTCATTAACCCAGTGTAATTACCTGCATATCAATTTTACGTTAATCAGCAGCAATTTAAGTTTAAATACATTAGATATAAATTTACCTTACCTTGGTGAGATTCGAAACGATGCCACTAAAAATTCAAATTTTGCGAGCCGCCACGTTACCCACTCGGCCATGAGACGTTAAGATATACTGGAAGAGTTTTGTACATACACTTTTTCGCATTGGTTTCAGTATATATATTTTAATATGTATACTGTTTCTGTATATATATACACACAGTATATTGAGAGATGAATGTATGTATGTATGTATGTATATATATATGAATATGTATGTATGTATGTTTATTTTTGTAACCTATATATTGCCTTGATCTGTCCTTTCACTCCAGTGTTCCTGAGGATGTCATTAGACGAAAGCGCTTGAGCACCCCTTTGTGTTTCTTTTTTCCTTCGTGGTTTTATTCATCATAAATACTTTTCACGTGTCACTTTCGTGAAATAATTTTTCATATTTATGTGAATGTATACGAGGAGTGATCAAAAAGTATCGATAATTTTATTGCTCCGGACAAATGAATGCAAATAAGAAATAACCGTTTACATCTGTGAGTCTTCCTGCCCTCTGGCATCTGCAGTCTGAAGCAAAATCTGCTGCCATGAATCAGTAGTTAGTTGGAGCGCTTAAAAGGAGGGTGTGTTTTTGCAGTACGTATAAATCTCTGAAATGGAGCAACGCGCGTTCGGAGACGAACGAAATGATTAAAACAGCTTTTGGAAATGATGCTCTCAGTGTAGCTAACGTTTACAAATGGCACAAAAAGTTTAAAAATGGAGAAACATCGCTTGAAGAAAAGGAACGCAGTGGCCGCCCTTCCACTTCTCGTACTGATGAAAATGTCCGACAGATTCGATTTCTGGTACGAGCAAATGTTTCTCCATTTTTAAACTTTTTGTGCCATTTGTGAACGTTAGCTACACTGAGAGCATCATTTCCAAAAGCTCTTTTAATAATTTCATTCGTCTCCGAACGCGCGTTGTTCCATTTCAGAGATTTATATGTACTGCAAAAACACACCCTCCTTTTAAGCGCTCCAACCACCTACTGACTCATGGTAGCAGATTTTGCTTGAGACTGCAGACGCCAGAGGGAAGAAGACTCACATATGTAAACGGTTATTTCTTATTTGCATTCATTTTTCCGTAGCAATAAAATTATCGATACTTTTTGATCACTCTTCGTATATGTATATGTATTCTACTTTATTTTTCTTACCAGAAAATTTCTCTGTTAATATAGAAGTAGTTTTATACGCCTTTGGGAGAAGCCAAAGGTACAACGATTTATTCGTCGTTTGATTCGTTTGGGACTCTAGAGAGTCAATCGCTGTTTGCATTTCATACCGATAACTTCTTGTCGCATTTGTTCGCTCCCTTGATTTAGCTATTGATTATAATTATCTTATTTACTTGTTACTTTAAATTTGAGTTGAATTAAGTATAATTTCTAGATTGATTTGAGATTCGTTCATCTTTACTGTCCATTTAAGCTGACATTGAATAGTTTAAATTGGTGTAGAGAAGCTTAAAGAGCAAGTCTTCACTAATTAATTTGTAATTTTGTATATATTTTTCCTTTTGATTATGCTGGCCCTATAACGCTGTTATAGGGCGGGATTAACTTAGAAAGGTATATTATTTATATACTTTTCTGTTTATTGTTGTGTATATGTATACCTTTTGATTGGTGTATTGTACTGTATATATTTTTTTGCTTATATTGGTGGTGGGTGTAAGTTAAGATTATAGTTGAAAGGTTAAAATGATGACCTTCGAATTAGTCTACGTCTACGGTTCATAGATTTTGTCTGTCTTTGGTAGTCAATTTGTGTGAATCGCTGCTGACTAACTCAAGAGATTGGGTACTATACAGCCCCTCCTAATAATACCTCCCTCCTAGCTAGATAAATTATGTATAGATTCATTTCGGGCTAATTACTAACACTAACCAACCAGTATGAACATTAGTTTTTCTATAAATATTAAGGGTGAAAAATAACCGAAAGTGTTCATGAATTAGATTGATTTACAGCAGGGATCAACCGGAATGTCGAAGGCATAGACATTGGTACTCTTTATATAGCCAATCATTGATACTCCTATTCCAACATCGTTACATCCGTTTGTATAATAAAATAAGTTGTGGAAGGCACATAAACACAATGAAATCTCATCACCTGTAGAGTATTTCGTTTCTAGGGCTCGACCGACAGAGTCTCCATTCACCATCAATGTTAAAATTTTCAAACTCGAATGAGGATTTTTTATATTTTCATAAAATAGTGTCATGGTTGACATTGCTACAAGCATTCTCTGTGGTAAATTTCCCAACACAAAGTTATGAAGCTGCTTCGAGGAAAAACCAAAGGTGACATTAAACATTTTCAGTTGGATGTGTTTTACAAGGTATTTAGCCTATATTTCAATCTTCATTTGTTTAATTGCACATAATTTTACGCATCATACAGTGAGATACGTCTCAATAATGTGGGGTACCACGGGTTTAGAGGATTTTCCCCGTCCTCAGGCAAGTTTAAACATATCTCGGTGGCCGTGCGGGTGATTTTAATTTTCATTTCAACCCTGTTGATCAAAAGGCTTTCCGGGTAATATTCGGGAAAGAGCCCAGTCACATCCGGTTGCAATAACATATCCTGAATCCCCATTAAAAATTACCCAGGAAAACCAGCATCTCATGTTGTGCAGATTGATTTAATATTAATTTAATAAGGCTGGCGGTTTTATTTGGGTAAGTCTTGTTTAAGTTTATTTTGGCTACTTTTGCAGTGCTTCATTTGGTTTCTGGCTACCATTTCCTTAAGGCGATTGCCGATTTGTACCCTCCAAAATAAGGTATGTAAACGAGTAATAGGTTAGGTTAGGTAAGGTCAGGTCAGGTTAGGTTAGACTAAGTTAGGTTTTATAATAATAAACACTACAATACATTTTTCTGGTTGTATTTGATATGCTTTATTCAAATCTGACCTTCATTTCTTAAACAGAAACAACAACCAGAAACACGCAGACAGACAAACAGCCAGACACAAGAAAACCTACAGACTCGACACGACCATTACACCCTTCAATACAGACAGACCACCAAGATCATCAAAACATTAAGAATTCGAAGGCTACTGGACCAGACAACATATCTAACATACACCTTAAACACTTGGGCCACAGGGAATACTAGCTCTCACAAACATCAGCACGTATTCATACCAACACTGTATTATTCCTGACATATGGAAACAAAGTAAAATTATTACACTACTCAAACCAAACAAAAATCCAACAGAACCAGCTTCTCATAGACCCATTAATTTACTATGCACACCTTCCAAAGTAACAGAAAGACTAATCTTACAAATCACCATCTCACACATACCACTGTCGCCTACTCAACATGGATTCAGACCTCACCACTCAACTACGACATTACTCACTAACCTCACTGAGCACATTATGGATGGCATCAACTCCAGACGACCAGCTCAACGTACACTATTAGCAACAATAGACATTAGTAAAGCATTTGATGCTATCCCACGCTTCCCTCTCATAAACAAAATACTCAACACAAACATGCACAATAACACCAAAAGATGGCTGAGCAACTATCTTTCAGGAAGATACTCACATGTCACATTTAATGGCAAGTCATCCAAAAACAAGTTTTTTCCGAACGGAGTCCCTCAAGGCTCTGTTCTCTAACCAACACTGTTCAACTTATACATGCATGACATTCCAACACCCATAGATAACAAGCTTACCTTATCATCATATGCAGGTAACATCACTGACAACACAATAGACTCAAAGTAGCGCCCACAAAATCATCCATCACCTTGCTAACAAGCAACACAAAAGAACACCAGATAACTCCACAGATTACACTAAACAACACCAACATGCCACACACTCACAGGACCAAAATACTTGGCGTCACATACAACACATCATTATCTTTTGCAAACCACATTCAGGACATTAAAAACAAATGTACGTCAAGACTTAACACGCTTAGGGTACTAACAAGCACAAACTTTGGACACCAGCAGGAAACAACATCACTCATATACAAACAATATATTCGCTCAGTTATGGACTATGCTAGCCCATGCTGAGCACCCATTATCTCAAACACACACATAAACACCTTACAGACAATACAAAACAACGCACTTCGTATCATTACAGGATGTACTCAAACAACACCAATAGAACACCTGCACACAGAACAAAAATACTGAAAGTTCGGGAACATTTAGACATGAGGAGAACACAATTCATGACAGCAGCGACAACTAACCCACAACATCCTTGCCACTACATGTACAGGGTGGGCCGTAAGTTTCCATACATAGGAAAAATAAACATTTTTTTATGGACAACCATTTTTATTTATATAATATGCTCTACATGGTTGCCATTGTTTTGAAAACACATTTCAATACGTGTTCCCCACTGTTGATGAACACGCATTAGCACAGTTGACGTTATGCTTGTAATGGCGTTGGTGATACGTTCCTTTAGATGATTTATGTCTCGTATCTTTTCCTGATACCATGGCCTTCAAGTGCCCCCAAAGATAGAAATCAAGGGGGGTGAGATCTGGGGATCTGGGAGGCCACTCCACAGGACCACGCCGACCAATCCAAGCATCCGGGAACTGCTGCTGATCCAAATACCGACGCACGTGAAGACCATAATGAGGTGGAGCTCCATCTTGCTGGAAGTAAACTGGGAAGTTACCTTCCTCGTTTAGCAGGGATGGGAAAATCTCTTCTTGCAACATGTTAAGATACCTTTCGGCATTAAGATTTCCACTGACAAAAATTGGTCCAATGTTGTTGTTGTTGACGTTATAAGAGGTGAAATTAGAGTAGTAGGAGTGATAACAGAAAGTGGGGAAATGGGAAATATAGATGAAGAGTTGATAGGTCCTCGGGCTCACCAAGGATGCGCAGTTTTTTTTTTTTTTTTTTTTTTTTTTTTTTTATGGGGATTTAAGGTCTGGTGATAAGTGAATCACCTTCCTTGCGCGTTCAAGCTTTTGTAGGGCTTGACTTGTTAGCTTAGTTTGGGTTTTCTACTCTTTTATTTTATTTATTTATTTAGTTTTTATTTATTTAGTTTTTATTTTTTTATTTATTTATTTATTTATTATTATTTTTATTTAATTTTTTTATTTTTTTTTTTTTATTTATTTATTTATTGTATTTATTTATTTATTATTTATTTATGATTATTTTTGTTTTTTTTGTTTTTTTGTTTTTTGTTTTTATCTTCTATACGGTACAAAAAGTGCCGTTGGTGGGGGGTGTCTGCTGCGGGGTAGACTTCTCTTGAAATAGAAGTACTCTCTCCCGCGCTGAGGTCCATATCGAGTTCTTCATAGGTCTGTGGAGAGGTGTTTTGTACCTTCCTCCAAGTTTTCTCCGCCCTACTGTGCAGGAGGACATTGAGGGCTGGTAAGTTTGCTTGTTGGTGCAGTGCCTGGGATGATATCCTGTCGCTGAGTCGTTTTCCCAGGATGAATCTTGTTCCAGCGTTCTGTATTTTTTGTAGCAACATCAGATTGTGTCGCTCGTTGTGTGCAGTGGAATTGCCGGGTATTCGAGGATAGACCGTACCAGCGCCGTGTACAGCATCTTCTTATTTTTTACCGAGAGTCCCCTGAAACGTAGAGTTTACTGAGCTCACTTCTCGCTTTGTTTGACCTTGCTGTGGTAGGTTTTTATAGCCAAAGCTGTTGATGGTCAGGCCGAGAGCTGTGCCTTGTTGCTTGTAAGGTTGGACTCGGTTGTTTATTTCTAGTGCGTGAACGTTCCTGTGGCCAATGTTAATAACTGTGAATTTCTGTTGGTTCGTCTGAATTTTCCAACGTTCCTCGAATTCATTGATTCTTTCAATTTGTCTCTTCAGCCTGTTGGCGTGTTGCTCTTTGCCGAGGTTTGATGTTACTATTTGCGTGATGTCGTCCGCGTAGATGACTTCTCGGGTGTGGGTGGGGGCGGAGGCAATTGGCGATGTACAGGTTGTACAGAGTGGGCGAAAGTATCGCTCCCTGTGGCACTCCCGCCTGGATGTCGAAGAGCTTGCCAGTGGGTCTTGTGTTGGACGTAAGCTTTTCGATCTTTGAGGAAGCTGCAAAGGATTTTCCCTAAGTTTGCGTCCATGTTCTGTTCGAGGATGCGGTATTGTAATCCTTGATGCCACACTTTGTCGAAGGCGGCCTTCACATCTCTCAGTACTATCGAGACTCTTCTGCTGAACGCTAGTTTGTTTGCCACCGCTTCGTGCAGAATGGCGAGGGCTGTGGCTGTGCCTCTCTTTTTCCTGAATCCATGCTGGGCGTCTGAAAGCGCACCATTGACCGTGAGGTGGAAATTCAGTTTTCGAAGGAGTATTTTTTCCAGGGTTTTGCCGAGTACCTCTAACAGGCTGATGGGTCTATAGTTCTCGATGAACTCTGTGAATTTCCCTCCTTTAGGGATCATGATGATTTTTGCGGTTTTTAATGCTTTTGGGAAGTATCCGATGGAGAGACTGGCGCTAAATATGTTTGCTATCTCTTCGTGTTGTTCGGGGGCGACTTTTGGATCAGGGTTTTCGTGATTCCGGAGGGGCCTGGTGCCTTTTCTTTAAAGAGGCTGATCGTGTCAGTGACCTCTTTCACCGTAATTCTGAAGTTGGCATTTAGGGGTTCTGCCCTATCCGTTGGTAGGATCCTTTCGTGGTTGTCTTCCAGCCACTGTGTGACCCTTGCTTCATTGTCTTCGTCGAACAGGTCATTTTCTTCATCGCTTATGTTGAACGTTCTTCTGAGACGATTTCGAAAGCTTTCCGCTATTTCTTGGTCCGAGATGAGAGGTCTTCCGTTTTCATTCCGGAGTATCTTGAATTTTTCAGCTTTGGGTGTTCCTTTTAGTTTCCTTATCTGTGACCAGAAGGTTTTAGGGTCTCTTTCTACGTCTATCCTGACGACGAGCGCGTTCCACATGTCGTGTTCTTTTTCAATCCACAAGCCTCGTAGTCGGGCTCTGAGGATGTTGTATTGCAGTTTGTTATGCATGTAATTTATGCCGCTGTCCATCTGGTTCCTGACGACGTTTAATTGGCGTGTGGCGGCGACGATTTCTTCGGAGGGGGAGGGGTGTGGCAGAATGCGGTGGGTGATGGTGGGTACGTGCTTTTCCTTGGCAGTCTTCATAATTCTGTCACCCCATATCCCGGCCCACACCATCACTTTACCGGCACCTTGCATCTTCGTCGGACTCAGCCAGTTAGGGTTAGCATTACTCCAATAACGTATGTTTTGCCGATTAACCTCTCCATTGACGTAAAAATTTGCTTCATCAGTAAACAAGATCTTACAAACGCATATTCTTAGGGTATCTGAAACATAAAAACAAACGTTTAAATTTTCCTATGTATGGAAACTTACGGCCCACCCTGTACAATCATGCACCGTCACCTCGCACTATTAAGGTAACACCAGAGAGGCATTATAACCAAATACGCCATTCCATACCACGTCCCACAAACATCACACAGTACAGAAAACATACACACACACACACCTAACCCACAAAGCACTGACACGACTCGGTCCGAATGCGGTCCTAGTGCGAAGCCGCCACCCATTGACAGGTCAGAGACCAGCCTGAGCAGATCGGATCGAGTTAAGTTAGCACTATTCCGATGTGGACATCACCCCAACTTACAGACACATAAACACAGACTAGACAACTCCACAGACGACACCTGCCACCTGTGCCAGGACACACCACAAACAATTGAACATATTATGACAGACGGTACCGCTCTAGCACAACATAGAACACAACACGACATCACTAGTGCGCTGAACCTCTGGTCCACTCCGGAGAGGGCAATCGGTTACCCGCGTGCCGCCGGCTTGCTCGATCAGGGTGGGCTGATCGGCTAACAAAATTAACACAACTTATGAAAACTTGATTGTTCATAACTTCGTTTTGGTTCATTTGCACAAAAAATGAAGGTCAGATTTGAACAAAGCACATCAAATACTACCAAAAAAATGTTTAGATTAAGGAGGAGGGAAGTACTCAGGGGAGACATTAGACAGAAGATAGGGAGTGCTGGAACTCCCGTTTCTCCTGTCACTGTCCTCCTTAGCTGATCTTTTGCCCTGTCTCATCTACCCTGTGAGCAGTCCAGCATTCTCTCAAACACATACTTCTCTCCCTATTGCATTTTACACACTGCATAATCTTTTCAAAATTAAAAAAAAAGTATCAACCTCAAGAACCTCGGAGTCTCCTGGGGAGACCATAAATGTCCCCACTTCTGGCTCCCTCGCTGCCGATACTGGGAATGCAGACCCGAGTAGCGGGGCCTGTTCCACATTCACTTTTCATTAATTTACGCAACATTCGTGGCCTTTCCTCAAATTTCCAATCTGTTGAACACCACCTCTCGTACCTAAACCTCATCTTCTTTTCCCTACTGAAACTAAGGTGTCTGGGACGACTGACAGCAAACCCTTTTCTGTACCCACTTACTCTCTTTATACTTAGTTTCATTTCCATGGTGGATGTTGCGTACTTTTTTTTATGCAGGATTGAGGGGCCAAGGGCAAATGCCCGCAAAAGTCACACACACACCCTCCCATAGAAGAAGAAGAGAGCCAAAATCAAGATCCGGGGTTTTCAAGATGGCTAGACACAATGCATTTGAAAGATTGGAGGTCTTAGACAGGGGGGAAAGATAGATTGAGCAAGATTGTTCCAGAGTTCACTGGTTGAGTAGATGAAACACTGGAAATACCGATTAACACTTGCGTTAGAGAGGTGGATAGAAAAGGAATGAGAAAGTGTAGAAAGTCTGGTGCTGCGTGCTCTCCTTAGGAGGCATGCAGTTACAGAGTTTAGAAGAGCAATGTCCGTTATAATACCGATAGTAAAGAGAGAATGAGGCAACATGGCGGCGAAGAGAGAGGAATTGAAAACAGTGAGTAAGAGGCGTGGAATTGATGAGACGGAAAGCCTTTGATCCCACCCGGTCAAGTACGACTGTGTGGGTTGAGCCATCCCATACATGAGAAGCATACTCCATACAGGGGCTGACAAACCTCTGTACAGAAACAGCAACTGAGTGGGAGTGAAGAAACTGCGAAGCCGGTACAGCACACCTAACCTCTTAGAAGCCGTTCTGGAAAGAGAGTATATGTGATCATTCCAGGAAAGATCACAAGAAAAGGAAATGCCAAGAATGTTAAGAGAAGAGGAAGGATTGAGTTATGTGTTGTTGAAGGAAGGGGATAGTCGTATGGAAGATTGTGACAAGTAGACAGATGGAGGAACTGAGTTTTTAAGTCATCGAAAGCCACAAGGTTTTCTCTGCCGCAATCAGATATAGCAGAATGATCAGAGGTCAGGTGTTCCAAAGCCGTCCTACGCGAATCATGGAGTGATTGTTGAGAGGGACGCATTGGGAAGCGGGTGGAGAAGTGAAGAGTGGAATCAATCGCATAGGAGTGAATAGGAAGTGAATAGGACAGGAAGTACGAATTAAAAGATCATTAATAAATAAAAGGAAGAGTGGGTGACAGGACAGAACCCTGAGGAACACCACTGTTGATAGCTTTAGAAGAACAGTGGTCATCTACAACTGCAGCTGTAGACCGGCCAGAAAGGAAATTAAAGATAAGGAACCGTACTGGCATCGTCCAGGATTGAGTTGGAAGAGAAAGTTTGGGCGAAGAGTTCAGCTTTGTCAAGAGAAGAGACGGCAACTGTGCCGTCGGAATGGAAAAGAGGAGGGAAATAAAAGAAACTAAAGTTGTTGAAAAGATTCTTAGCTAGATGCTAGAAAGAGCGAGAAGAATTAGAATTGCAGGTTTTCACATTTTTGTCAAATGAAGAAATTTTTGGCAAGTCGAAGAACAGATTTTGCACGATTTCGGAAGAAATATAATCTGAGTGAGAATCAGGAGTTGGATGGCGACGGTAACTTCTGAAAACCTCTTCTCTGTTGCGGATAGCATTAGAACAAATAAAGTTAAACCAAGTTCTTTTGGCATTAGCGGTAGGAATAGAATATGGAATGTACCTCGCCATGCCCGACAAAATCACCTCCGTGATACGCTCAGCATACTTGGAATGGCCCCGGCCACGGAAGTAGTAATCATTCCATGGGAAATCAGAAAAGTACTACCTAAGGGCCTCCCAGTTAGCGGCGCCAAAGTGCCAAAGGCACCTCCTCTTGGGAGGCTCCAAAGACCGAGTTGGAGCGATAGGACAGGAAACGGATATAAGATTGTGGTTGGAGGAGCACAACGGAGAAAAAAGTTTCACAGAGTAAGAAGGAGGATGAGAGGTAAGAAATATATCCAGAGTGTTGGGCCTATCTTCAAGACTATCGGGAACACGAGTAGGGTGTTGTACAATCTGCTCTAGGTCAGTTAGGATAGAAAAAGTTCGTTCACCAGCTGTGTCAATGAAATGGGAGGAAAGCCAAAGGTGGTGGTGACCATTGAAATATCCTAAAGTGGAGATTCCAGCAAAGGGAAAGCGAGATAGAATATATTCCACTTTGGAAGTGAGGTAGTCAAAGAATTTTGGATAGTCTGTAGAATTAGGAGGAAGGTAAACAGCGCAGATGTATTTAGTTTAAGACTGGCATGTAAGCCGTAGCCAGAGGGTATAGAATTCTGAAGATTCGAGTTCGGGAATACGACAACAACAACTACCTTCTTCATTATATAAAACTATATAATAAAGGGCTAAAAGATAAAAAAAAGGACAGTTCGGAATGATCCACCTTTTTATAAGACGATTTTCTCTGACACAGCTTATCTTTTACGAGCGAGTGTTCGTATTATTCAAAATTAAAAAAAACAACTTTATTCAGAAAAGAATACAAGTGACAGAGTTTTAAAATTTTTAGATATTTGATATGACATTAATATACACAGCACTCTTATCTGATTATGCCATTGGAAGCATGGAGGCTTTTTAGGTCAAATTAATGGCATTTAGTTTATTTATTACAAAAAAATAATGAAAGTGGCAAGTGATCGTAAGAGTGGTAAAAAAAAAAAAAATAATAATAATAATAATAGCAATAATAATAATAATACTAATAATAATAATAATAAATACGATATAAAGTTTACATGTTAAATAATTTTAAATTAAATGATTTATTGTACATTTATAAAAATATAAAAAAGAATCGATAAGGAAATTAAAGGTGCTTAATGAAATTAACATATTTCAAATAGTTGATTACAAAATGGGAACCTCATTACTATGGTAAAAATGGCAGTAGTGAACTTATACAGCAGTAGGAGCTAATGAAGTGCTTCTGTTTAGAGATTGTATCTGCATAGGGAATGCAAACCATACATCTACTCCTTTGAAAGAGAGAGTATTTCCTGTAGTTTCTTTTGCATAGTTAGGTTTGTGTATAAAATCACTCGGCAGTCTGGTATTATAACGAACGTGTACTTAATTGTGGGGAGGAGTGATTGCTTTTTGAATGGGTGATGTATGTTGATTTTTATTGATAAGTTTGAACATATTGACATCAGTATTGAATGTGTATCGGTCATTTAGTTTTAAAATGGAAATGAAAAGGTTTATTGGCAGACTATAGTCCATATGACAAATATTATTTAGCTCTTTAAACACTGGAGAAGTGAGACTTTGTTATCATTATTCTAAAGACTTCGCAGACAGTTTTTATGAATTATTTCCAAAGGATGTTTTATATATTTATCTGAGCTACTCTATGCTGTAATGCAATATAATACAGTAAATGTGGATGGATGAAGGAATGAATAATGTAGGGTAAGGAGCGCGTTTTGAGGTTTTTTTTTGCTGAAATAATATGAAGAGAAATCTTAATATTTTGAATGTGATATGCTGTACATGACTTTTGAAATTTAAATTTTCGTCTAAATTAATGCCAAGTACTTTAACCTCATTCACCCTTGCAAGAGTAGTATTCTCAATTTTTATTTGACAGTTTGTATTCATGTTTTGTAGTAATAATCATATAAGATGACTTTGTGAGGTTTAGTAAAAATTTATTAGCGCACATCCATTTATACACATTTTGTAATTGCGTGTTCGTTTCATTGATACTCACAATGAGTGCTGGTGTGATCCATTGGTGGTTGTATTTAGTTTTAGATATTACTTTTGATTTAAGAGGAAAATTTATATTGAATATGGTTACTTTCCATTATTCTAGTCCAATCAAAAGCTAATATTTCTCTCAGGAACTTTAATTTGTTATTATAGCTGTAAGATCTATAGTCAACTTTTATAGTTTCCTTCACTAAGAAATGGGTGATTAGCATGGTGTACGTAGGCGAGTGATCTGTGATATTTAATATAATTATACGCGAGATGCAGTCAAGCGGGGAACGTATCCAGACCTGAGCTAACGAAGTCGAGTTTCTAACGTCATTGTGAAGTCTACTTAGCTTTATAATAGTAAATTTAAAACCACTTGCAGTCATGATGTTGTAAAGGAAGTTTGCGTTATTATTTGAATGTTCTTTTGTGAGATCAATATTTAAATCTCCTGCAATAACGCAATTGTTACCAATACAGGGTGTACATAAAGTCAGGATCTATTTTTGTGAAGCACTTGGAAATTATATGGAATTCAATCATAAAATGATAAAGTGGTAACATTTATTAAATAATTAAGAGTAGGATTCGACGTGACGCCCATCAGTATCCCTGCACAGCTCAAATCGTTCCGCAGCATTTCTAAACACATTCTGGAGCATTTGCGGGGTTATGTTATCTGCAGCAGTTCGTATACGTGTACGTAAGTTTTCAAGACTCGTAATCTTCGTCTGATAGACGTGCGATTTGATAAAGCCCCATGCAAATAAATCTAAAGGGGTTAAATCTGGTGATCTCGCTGGCCAAGGTCTGTTGCTTCCGCGTCCGATCCAGCGATTTGGAAAACGTCCATTTAGAATTTAGATAATCCTGAACAATTTTGGCATAGTGACAAGGAGCACCATCATGTTGATAGACGACGGGGATAGGATTGTTAGTACCGTCGTCTATCAACATGATGGTGCTCCTTGTCACTATGCCAAAATTGTTCAGGATTATCTAAATGGACGTTTTCCAAATCGCTGGATCGGACGCGGAAGCAACAGACCTTGGCCAGCGAGATCACCAGATTTAACCCCTTTAGATTTCTTTGCATGGGGCTTTATCGAATCGCACGTCTATCAGACGAAGATTACGAGTCTTGAAAACTTACGTACACGTATACGAACTGCTGCAGATAACATAACCCCGCAAATGCTCCAGAATGTGTTTAGAAATGCTGCGGAACGATTTGAGCCGTGCAGGGATACTGATGGGCGTCACGTCGAATCCTACTCTTAATTATTTAATAAATGTTACCACTTTATCATTTTATGATTGAATTCCATATAATTTCCAAGTGCTTCACAAAAATAGATCCTGACTTTATGTACACCCGGTACGGTATAATTGGAGGTTAGAATTCTATCGATATTTGTAATAAAAGTTGGTACATTACCAGTTGGTGGTCAATAAATGCCTAAAATTGAATACTGGGTGTTACGAATAAACATTTCAGTTGCAAGTGTTTCTGATGTATTGTTTATGCTTGTCAGTTCTTTGGGACTTTTACTCTTGTAGTTGGAGTCTGCAAATATACTTACACCTCCTCCCCTATTGTTAGCCCTACATACATGGTAGTTTGCCTACCCTGAAATGTTAAAAAAAGATCTTATTACTTTCATTTAACCAGGTTTCAGTTAATATAATGCAGGTGAATTTATGTTTTAATAATTTCAGGCTAGTCAATTCGTCAGTGGTTTGGGAAACTGCGAATGTTTAAGTTTAGGAAAGACAGGTTGCCATTTTTGTATTTCTTGTTTAAGAAGTTCAAGCATAGGCGGCGGAATGGTGGGGGGAGGGTGCCTCTTAAAATGACAAGGGGGGCCAGGGCCCCCTTGCCAACGAAGATATTTTTACATTTTAAACTTGAAAAAACAAGTTTTTTAATTGCATTATTAAACATTTACTTTGTCTTTGGGCAATGTAACATATTTTGTAAATTGTAAGTTCGTAACCGCAGCACTTTAGCATGTTCACGCAATCTAGCGAATGTAGTCAAAGAGTATGCTGATCAATCCTACTTCACCCCCCGCCCCCTTTTGCGCGCTGACGTTCCGTCGCCACTGAGAAGTTGTCTACTGAAATAGTCGGAACTGACTGTTTTCAGATTCAGTGATTTTAATGTTCAGTATTGAGAGAATTTAAAGTGTTGACCATGATGTGAAGATAAGGGTAATACGATAATAGAAATAATAACAGATAAGAAAAAGTATACAGCACACACACACACACACACACACATATATATATATATATGATGAATAAACCCACGAAGCAAAGGAAACACAGAATGGTGCTCAAGCGCTTTCGTCTAATGACATCCTCAGGAACACTGAAGTACATAAAGAGTTACAGCCTATATATAGGTTACAGAAAATTTTTTTTATATATATATATACAATAAACGGAAAACTAAAACTAAAAATTAAAAAAATTAAAGGATTGTGAGAGGCGCATACAAGTTTGTAAGGAAAAACTATCGATTTTTAGCACAAGATCAAATGAATTGTTTCCAACCAATGTTATAAAAAAAAAATAATACAAATTTATACTGGAAATCGGCCCGGGTTTTAGCACTCTACCCTTCTTGTTTAAGGTTCGATGTACAGGGTGTCCCAGAATTAACTATCTATTTCAATGAAATCGGACAAATTTTTTAAAACACACTTTTATTTATGTTTATCATGTTTAATATGTGTTAAAAATGTATAAATTTCTAAATTTTTTTCATAATTTTATTTTCATAATTTTTTCATTATCTGGTCCAATGAAAGACCGTCTGAAGTCATAGAATGGCAAAGAGACTCTCCAAAAGTTAACGTGTGGCTTGCAATGACCAAATCCAAAATTTATGGCCCATTCTTCTTTGCGGAAGCAACTGTAACAGGTACCGTCTACCTTGATATGCTTCAGCAGTTTCTCGAACCACAGCTTCTTGATGATGGCATTCTTGATAATGTTGCGTTTCAACAAGAAGCATTGATCTTTTGGCGATAAACCTTTGTTTTTATGAAACCCCATGCAAAGAAATCCAGGGGTGTCAAATCCGGAGAACGCGGAGGCCAAGGTCGAGGTCCTCCACGTCCAATCCACCGATTCGGAAGGCGTCTGTTGAGGTATTCTCGAACAATTAGAGCATAATGACATGGTGCTCCATCTTGTTGAAACACAACATTATCAAGAATGCCATCATCAAGAAGCTGTGGTTCGAGAAACTGCTGAAGCATATCAAGGTAGACGGTACCTGTTACAGTTGCTTCCGCAAAGAAGAATGGGCCATAAATTTTGGATTTGGTCATTGCAAGCCACACGTTAACTTTTGGAGAGTCTCTTTGCCATTCTATGACTTCAGACGGTCTTTCATTGGACCAGATAATGAAAAAATTATGAAAATAAAATTATGAAAAAAATTTAGAAATTTATACATTTTTAACACATATTAAACATGATAAACATAAATAAAAGTGTGTTTTTAAAAAATTTGTCCGATTTCATTGAAATAGATAGTTAATTCTGGGACACCCTGTATATAAAAATAAATTGAAAAATAAAAGTTATTAGAGTAGCATACAAGTTTACCAAAGATTTAGCGTTCTACCCTTATCTAAATCTGTTCTGAAGGAATTCAAAACAACAGGATCAAGTTGAAAAAGACCTTTGCTTATGTTGAAGTTATTTGTAAGTTGGATAATGGCAGACTCAAGAATATTTCTATTAACAATGTTGCTAGAGTGAAATAAAACTGAAGCATTATTCCAGTCAATACAGTGGGATAACTCTGACAAATGGACAAAAATGGCACTGGACGACTGTCCTGTTCTAACGGAATATTGATGCTGTTTTATACGTGTGTGCAAATCCTTTCCCGTCGGACCTATGTAAAATGAATCACATTGTTTACAACCAATTTTATAGATAATGCCTGAATTATTGGTAGGGCTATTTTTTACTATGATATTTTTCACAATATTGTTATATGAAAATACTACATTAATATCCAAAATTTAAGTACATTAGCAATGCCTAAAAAGCCCGGGAAAAATGGAAGTACTAAAATATTTTTTGACAAAGTACGAGTGTTATTATTGACACGATAGAAAGTTCGTTTTGCCTTATTGAGACAAGATTCCATAAACGCAGATGGATAACACAGATCACTTCCAATACCGTTGATTTTTTCCAATTCGGCATCGATGTATTCCGGACTGGCGATCCTAAGGGCGCGGAGAAACATTGAAGAAAAAATTGTGAAGAAAATATTGTGAAAAATATCATAGTAAAAAATAGCCCTACCAATAATTCAGGCATTATCTATAAAATTGGTTGTAACCTATATATAGGCTGTAACTCTTTATGTACTTCAGTGTTCCTGAGGATGTCATTAGACGAAAGCGCTTGAGCACCATTCTGTGCTTCCTTTCGTTCGTGGTTTTATTCATCATAAATATTTTTCACGTGTCACTTTCGTGAAATAATTTTCATATATATATTATATATATATATATACACAGTATATATATATATATATATATATATATTTATATATATATATATATATATATATATATGAGTCGGTTCGGATCGACGGGGGTTCTAGTTGGGAGGCAGCAACGGATATTTCTTCTATAACATTCTAATTCTTTTCTCTCGCTTTAGGGTCGACAGTTGTTAATTCTTCTCTTTCTATAATACTCTGATACTTTCTCTGATACTAAAATTATCGACTTTTCTTTTATAACTTATCGACTTTACTGACTAAGTTCTTCTGAAGAGAGCACGGCTCGAAGGAAAAGATAAAAAAAGGGAGTCTCGTAGCAGTGACCAAAGAAGAGTCCCGTAATGAAGTGAAGTTCATTTTACAAATACATGTATCATATAAGCCTAAATGTTGGGGGAAGGCAGTTGAAGGTTAAGTTCCCCCCTTTTAAACACATGATCAGATGTTTGAAAGATTCCAAATAAAAATAAAAAAAACTAATCGTATTTTTTTGCCGAGTCTTCATTTCTGAAGGCGATATCTTTTCGTAATACTGTAGTACATAAGTACAATTTAAGTACACCACTGAGCACATTCGCTTATGATAGTCCAGTACAGTTCTATTAAAGTACATTCTTACATTATATATTAAATCATTACATTTAATTACAGTTTCATTGAAGTACATTACAAATTATTATTAATTACAGTTTCATTAAAGTACATTACGTTATATTAAATTAAAGTATTACAGTTAATTACAATTAAACAGTTACTATAACTTTGTTTTGTTTTTACAGTGTTTCATATTAATAGACAATTAAGATGTTAGAAATATAATACAAAGTACATGGGCACATACGGTATGGATTTATATACAACATAATTTGTTATATTATGTTATAATATGTTATAAATTTGAATCAGAGCGAGAGGAGATATTTATCTTAGAAGCGTTCGATTTTGCTGTGATTAGCGAATTCGATCACTTACCTAAGCATTTATGAATATCTTGTGAGGGGTGAACGCACTTGAAAAAAAAAAAATTAAAAAAAATACATGTGGACGTATTTTACATGTACGTAACACAATAGGTTGTGTGCATAATATAGACACGCGTAAAATATGGACTGATAGGTTGATAGGCATCAGTAGACAATAGGTAGGACACAACATAAATAATGATGTACAGAGAATGTTTTTTTTTTTTATTATTATTAAAGAATTTACCATATATTGAACATGAGAGATATCCACATACCAAATGGGTGATTCAGTATTGGCGGTATGGAAACGTGAAGAGAATTAAGTTACTTTATGACGTCATAGTTATTAACATTATGTCATACGTACAGTGTAACTAAGTCATTATTTGGGAGGACCTAGAAGAAACGAATTAAAGACAAAGAGTGGGTATCAAGGACTAAGAAGCACAACTACGGGTTCCAATCCTGTTATATGCAATGTGTATGCATAATCTAGGGTCGAGAGTGAGATGCAAGACAATCATAATTAATTATAATAACTTCTATAACAAATGGAAAATGGATACGACTAAACCATAGAAATGGTAGATCGTAGGGTTGTGACAAACAAAAAATAGGAAGCTACAAGTAAAATTATTATCCAAACTCGCGTTAAGCGATTTTGGTTCTTATGTAAAAATGAATATTGCTTATTCATTGTTCATTTTTACACACGCAACATAAGCATATACAAGAGTATATGCAAAAATTAAATATGTATGTAAAATAATATAAAATAAAAAGCGTTTGTAGTAAACAACGGTTATAATAAAGCAACAACGTATGTAAGAACGTGATATTACATATGTATCCACAGCAGGGCTTTGAGTTGAGGGCGGTACGTACCGGTTGTTAACCCCTTGCGGAAGGAGACCCCCGCCCCCGCACTCTCATCGACGCACTTTCTTCACCTTATGTCTATCGGCCTGCGGCGCTGCTTCACGTGAATCTGCGGCCGTACCACTTGTTAATTTTTTACAATTCAGGCCCTGATCCACAGTGAGACTGTACATTTAAAAGTTAAAAAATTATAGAACTATAAAAAATTAAAATTAAATTAAAAATTAAAAAATTATATAATTTTAAAGTTTGAAATCAGCGATTACGAATCTGAAGGACTAGGAGAATAGCAGATTTATAAGATTATAAGAATTACAAAATTCTAAAATTTCAACACTATAAATTTTTAAAATTATTATTATATACAGGGTGATTTTCAAAATAAGTAAACAATTTAAAAAATTTATTGTGATCAAAATAGTTTTAGAGAAAAAATAATAATGTGAATGGAAACAGTAACTCGCAAAGTTTTTTTTAGTTTATAGAATCTATAAACTAAATCCTACTGAACATCTATAATATAGATGTTTAATAGGATTTCCGAGGGGAACTGGAAAAACAATTGAAAAAAAACGGACTGACCGAGATAATCTTATGGAAAGTGTGGGAAGAGTTTAAATATCGTTCCTACTGAACATCTATAAACCAAAAAAACTTTGCGAGTTAGTTTCCATTCACATTATTATTATTTTTGTATCAGAAACAGTTTGATCACAATTATTTTTTTAAATTGTATACTCTTCTGTAATCATCCTGTATAAGAGTAATGATACATAATGATAGGTTTACTTAACGGGTTATGCTGAAGGCAATTCTATTTGTAGATGGCGACAAAACAATACATAACAGGAATAAATTATCTTTTCTTTTTTAAGTTTTAATAGTTTATCATAAATTTCTTTTCGGTATTCACAGAATGATTCATTAATATATATATTAGGCTTAATATTTATATGATAACTGTCCTTCTTATTTCCGGTCACTCAATTTGGATTATGGTCTTGTGACGACGTAAACGACCCTTCTGCGACGCAGTCATTGGGACGTTGCATTTTACAACATTGCAACAGACTTCGCAGATACATTTTAAAAAGTCTGGTCAACGTTTTTCACAAACAGGCGTTGAAGAGTAGAAGGTAACCGCGTGAACATTTTTATACACTCAAGATATTTCTTTACACTTTTCGTCATTCTGGTATACATATTGTTTCAACCTCGCTAAAAAATGTCCGTTCTTAGAAGCACCCTAAACGTGAAGGTCACAGATGAAATACCCGTATCGCCTACTCGTTGCTTCTTTATAAACATCCATAAAAGCCTAGCGCTGCCCCGGAAACATTTGACCGACTAATATTCCAATTTATGATACATCCGGACGTTGAGCGAATAAGACAAGATACTGCGTGGTTAAAGAAACATCCCGCATATAGAAAAATGGATTTGGACTGATGAAAAACACGGGTATGTTAAGATGGTGGGAGAATGCTGTAAACGTCTCGGCAACCATTCTATTCATTTCTAGCATAAATTTATCAATCACAATCACCGTATGTTTATCATCTTTTAGTGAACCAACGTCATAAATCCCTTTATGGAACAAGACAACACCTTTCTAATCACCACAAATAGGCTGGCATGCTGAGTACAGGTTTTTAAAAAATGCATCTTTATCTTTAATAACTTTAAGCATAAACACAGTTTTACCACAACCTGTGGAACCACTTATAGTACATGTTGATGGACGTGTGAACTTGAATTTTTCTAGAGACGCCATCTTTTGCGTGACACGCTTTAAAGCAGCGGTTCTTAATCTGGGGACGCGTTTTGATTCTACAGTGGGGGCGTGAAAGCTCGGCGAAAGTGGTTAACATACCTCTGACTCAGAATATATATTCCCAAATAAATAAATTTGTAATTTAAAAATTTGCGGGGTGTGTGCCGGACGAGGAAAACTTGCCATTCGTCATTCTTAAATATTGCATTCAATCACAAATACAGGGTTTTCGTTGTTTTTGTTTGTTTATTTATCCAATTCAGAAAGGCATTAAAAGCAATGAAACTGGAATAGTTGAAAAACTTTTATTCTTTGGGTTCAGTGGGGGCGCCACGGGTTGAAGGGTGACCGTTGAGGGGCACAGCTCCACAAAGGTTGAGAACCGCTGCTCTAAAGCAATGTTTTTACCAAATATAAAGATTTGGTAAAAGTCTTTCTTTATATTCATTAATCTTCTCTTGTTATTCTTTCCCAGAATGATGAATAGTACCCCTTGTTAAAAAAAGTGGTTAGAAATAACCGCATATATTTCCAAATAAAATATAAACAAAATAAATATAGAATAAAAATAACAACCCTCGTTTCTAACCAACTAGTGAAGTTGGGTTTCCCTAATTAACAAAAAGAAGAAAGAAAAAAGTTTCTGAGACAAAGAAAAACGGAGCTTTGTCCATTCTTGAAAAATTTTGACTGCTGAATGAAGCGGGCTAGTTTTTTCGTAAAAAAAAATTCTCGTGGTTCCCCAACTAACCGGGCAACTTAAAGTCAACCTTTAAACCTCACAACCTTTAAACCTCATTAATAACCACTGCAATTAAACAAAAACCCTGTTTAACTAAATAGAGGCCTATCAGAACTAGGTGTAAGTAATTTAATTCAAATATAACTAAGGTAAGAGAAAAAACTAGGTACCTAGAAGAAACTCGAACCGGGCTGCAACTGCCCTAACTAAATAATTAAATGGCTGTTATAGCCCCTATTAAAACTTAAGGGCAATATAGCCCTAACTTAACTTGAGTAAAAACCTTCAAAACCTTAAACCTTTAAAAACAAAAACTTAAGGGCAATACAGCCCTAGCCTAACTTAACCTGCAAAACCTATGTCTGGGAAATAGCCCCTATAAATAAATAACTTAGCAGTGTGCCAAATAGTAACTTAAAACTTAACAAATAAAATTCAAATCTGGAAACTAAATGAAACTTATGGATTAGTTAGAAACAGAAAGGGTAACGTTCAACTGGCAACTTCATTTTTGGTAAGTCTAAATTGATTTTAATGAATTTAGCTTGACCATAGTTAGTAATCTGGCTGCTGACCAAATTTTAACCTTAAAACCACTGCAGCCTACAGTGAAAAAGTCTGTAGCTATGTTGACAGTGTCTAAATGGGCCATTATTATTTCTATAATTACTGTGTCTATTTAAAGTAAACTTAACCTTAATATTACACCTAAAACTAAATAATCTCTCTCTCAAGTAAAATAAATAAAGTTTCAATAAATTTTTCAATACCCCTAACCAGCAAGAATTTGTAGAGCTTGATGAAATTTCAGAAGGAACTCGAGATGCCGCACCGGAATCTTCAACTTCATCGGCTGACGGTGGGCGGAACTGTGGGACTGGAACCCTCTGTCTCGGACCCACCTCCTCAGGAATTAAGCGTACGTTAGTAGTGGATTCTGGAAAGCCCTCTACATCAGATATGCCTTTAAAACGTTCAAGACTCGAGTCGTACAACTCTGAGGACACGATGTCGCCACTAACACTAAACCGAATCCACACGCAGCAGAGAACTTAATTGGTCCCATATCACCTCAACCTTCCACATTCTCCGCAGCACCCCAAGACCCTTCTTCTGTCGTATCTACTCCCCAACTCATCCGGGAGTGTATCAATCAAACTGTTACAATGTCAGTAACACACCCGTACTGGTTAGGAACAGGTAAAGCGTTAGGGTTGATCCAGGGATCATTTATGATGAGGGCCCCGAACAAGGTCTTCGCAACGTAGTCCAGCGCATCCATCATCGCATACGCCCTTCAACATAATGTGAATCGGGAGGCACGGGTGAGGTTGCCGCTTGGAGTTGAACCTGATGATGAGGATGGTGATCTATTCTGGGTAGTTTTTTATGTAAGGAGTGGGCAAGGGCGAACGTGCACTCTCCCTACATAAGAAGGAGAGAGCCAAAAACAAGGTCTCTAAGGCTCAGAATGCCATTTTATTTATTTATTTTTTAATAAATTTTGAAAAGATTGTGTAGTATGTAAAATGCATGTATGTGTAGCAGGTTGGTTAGTTAAGTTAATTAACTTAACTTTTTGCCAGTTAATTAATTAAGTTAATTAACTTAACTAGCTAAATTTTAAAATACGGATTAACTTAACTTAATTGAAATTTCTCCACATTAATTGATTAACTTCAATTAATTTTCAATTAACTTTCCTTTTTTAAAACTGCAATTTCATTTATTTGGTCACTATTTTATTAGTTTTCATACTCGCACCAGAGACCTTGAGACAGGTGGTAAGGTGTCTGACGAATGTGTGAGCGAGTATTAGTTAGGTATAATAGTGGTTCTACGGACTACTTCCAAGAAAGCAAAAGTTAACTGATTAACTTAACTAGTTAATTTTCAAAATATGGGTTAACTTAACTTAGTTGGTAAGATTCCAAAATTAACTTAGCTAGTTAATTTTGAAAGCTAATTGACCCAACCCTGAATTCTTGAATTGAGTAGTGAAGAATCTACAGATCTACAGAAGCTAAGGCTAACAAAGTCCCTAAGATCCACTCTAAGGTTAGTCCGAGAGAAAGAAGAGAGTAGGGGATTAAAAGAGGAGAATAAGGGGTTAAGTAAGTAGCAAAACCTATCATTCGTGGGTTAACATTCATTCAGAAAAAGAGAAAGAAAGACTCACCATCATCATCCGCTGGCCCCTGCCGACAAGTCGGAAAAATAGTCGAAGAGAATAGGAAAGGGGTGAAAGATGAAAAGAAGTAAAATAAGAACGCTTACAAACCATGCAAACACAGTCTTAACTCAAACACTGTCATACCATGCAAACTACAGACATGCAAGTAAAGAGAGAAAGAGAAGAAAGAAAGAAAGAAAGAAAAAAAGTGGGAAGAGTATAACAAAAAGTGAGTTAGTTTACGCTACGAGCTACGTTCGTGTTAGTCTAATTTTTTTTTTTTAATAATTTTATTGCTGACATCACACGCTGGCATGTCACAAGCTGGCATTAATCGTCAACAGACTCACCCTCAACCACCACCCCCAGAGGTCCTGTTGCTAATTATTTTATTATTTTAAACAACGTTAATATTTTTAAAATGCCTATCTAAAAGGTTTTTAAACATATTAACACGACGGGCGCGGGAAGATTATGCCATTTATCAATTACTTTAAAAGTAAAAACGTTTTTAGCGATGTTAGTAATGAAACGTCTGCCACGTAACTTAAATCCGTTATTACGAGTATTGCTATTATCGAAAGTGAACTATTTGTCAAAATTTACGTTATCGATTTTATTAACGATTTTGAAAACTTCAATAAGCTCCCCCTTAATCTCCTAGTTTCGAGTGAATGCAAGTATAACTCTTTAATCCTATCTTCGTAAGACTTGTTGCGCAATGACGGAATTAGTTTCGTGGCGCGTCGCTGAACCCTTTCCAACCTATCAATATCCTCATGCAAATACGAGCACCAAAACTGAACGGCATATTCTAAATGAGGCCTGACTAGGGACTTGTAAAGGGGCATTATTATAATATTCGATTTAAATTCGAAATTACGCGCTATGAAGCCTAACATCCTATTAGCTTTTGCGAAAGACACCAGGCACTGATTCCTAACTTTTAAATCCTTAGATACGCGTACGTCTAAATCTACTTCCTGGTCAACGCTCGCTAACTCTCTATTGTCCATCGTGTACGTGTAATTATTGTTACGAGAACCTACATGCAAAAATTTACATTTGTCTCCGTTAAATTGCATCTGCCACTTATCCGTCCACTCCTTAATCCTATTTACATCGTCTTGGAGCCTATTTCTATCCTCACGTTAACAACTTTACCGCCTATTTTAGTATCGTTTAGTATCGTCAACCCTACATCTATGTCGTTAATGTAGATTACGAATAGCAGTGGGCCTAACACTGAACCCTGTGGGACACCGCTACCTCATCCAACCACCCCGATTCACTACCATTAACAACGTCCCTCTGTTTTCTAGCACGAAGCCATTCCTCTAACCAGTTAGCTACCTGACCGCGTATACCGTGCGCTTTAACCTTCACAATTAATCTTCTATGCGGAAGTGTATCGAACGCTTTTTTAAAGTCTAAATATATAACGTCAGCCGCTCTATGCCTATCGTATTCGCGCACTATTTAGTTATAAAACTCTAACAAATTAGTTAAACAAGATCTATGGCGTCGAAACCCATGCTGACTACTATTAATCAAATCGCGACTTTCTAAGTGATCGACGATACGGTCCCTAACTACTGATTCCAAAAGTTTACCGACAATTGACGTTAAGCTAATAGGCCTATAATTGCTAGCTACTGTGCGGTTGCTTTTTTAAAAATGGGCGTAACGTTAGCTAATTTGAAGTCTTCAGGAATAATACCCGCTTCCAGTGACTTATTAAAAATTTTTTGTTAAGGGGCCTACTATAACGTCTTTCAAATCTTTCAAATGTCTAGGATAGAGCGCGTCAGGGCCTGGAGCCTTGCTAACTTTTAGCTTATCGATATAATGCGCAATCTCACCTTCGCAAACAGTTATATCATTCAAAATAGTCTCTCTACTAAATGGAACGATATCGTCAACGTCGGGGACATTATTTACGTCTGAGCGTCGGAAGCCAAAGTGCCGTTAGCGTCCACTAGAGCGCCTATCTTATCTTTTATCGGCTTACGATTATTGAATAAAGGGAGAAGTGTGTGTTTGAGAGCATGGTGGACTGCATACAGGGTAGATGAGACACGGAAACAGATCAGCTAAAGAGAACAGTGACAGGAAAAACGGGAGTTCCAGCACTCCGTCTCCTGCCTAACGTCTCCCCCGGAGTACTTCTCTGGTCGATTGGTGTTTACATTCTCCTCCTCCTTTACCCTACAGACGCCTGGTTGAGGAGGATATTGATTCAAAATTCAACCCGACGAATTTCACGCTCGAGACTGACCACGTCTTCTGTGTTAAGGGCCATGACGATACACTGTACACTTTAAACATTAACTCCGATAAAATTTACAAACAACACAAAGAATGGTCGTTAAGAAAGGTTGTGGTTTCATGGCTGTAATTTTAGCGCATATGATCAGCGTTCTAAACATGGTATTCAAAAACATTTCGCTCTAGTTTAAACCACGCGCAAAAACTAGCTACAACTTTAATTTTGAATGCAAAATGGGTCCTGAAGAACTAATGAAGGTGGAGCAGCAGATGAGAGTACGAATTGTTGTGTATGGTTTGGATGACCAAGGTAGGACAACGTATGTTTTAAAGAGTCGTGCAACAGATCAAATAAGGCCTTTGTTCATTTTATGCTTAGTAGGTGCAACCTACCTTTCTATTCGTTATATTAGATCGCTTTAAGTTAACTACGAGGGTGGGCTGAAAAGTAATGCCTCCACTCAAATAAATTTTAAATGGGTTGAAGGATTTTATCGAAACAAAAGCAGATATGTACCTTAGAGTTTATTCTTCAAAACGATACATTTACTTTTCTATAAAATCACCCTTTACCTCGATACATTTACGCCAACGATGAGTTTTTGAAATCCATCCCAATAAAACTCGGAGCTTTGACTACGAAACCAAAATTTCACAGCGACCTTAACTTCTTCGTCAGACTCGTAGCGATTTCCACGGAGATGTTCTTTAAGTTTAGGAAAGAGGTGAAAATCGCATGGTGCTAAATCGGGACTATATGGTCGATGCGGCAAGACAGTGCGTTGTCATGGGGAACAATGACTGCGTTTTTGTGGGTGCGAACCCTCCGTTTTTTCAACTTCTTCAGAGTTTCAATATAACGTGCGGAGTTGATTGCTGTCCTTCTTTCCGTAAAGTTTTCAAGACCAACACCAGTGATATCCCAAAACACAGTCATCATCACTTTTCCAGCCGATTTTTGAACTCTGAATCTTTTTGGTTGTGGTGAATTTTTGTGCCGATATTCCATGGATTACCATTTATTTTCAAGGTCGTAATGGTGGACTCGCGTCTCGTCTCCTGTCACATTGCTGTGCGGAAATTCATCTTTATTTTCGAAGCGCCGCAGATTTTCTTAGCAAATGCGTAGTCTCTCAGTTTTCATCTCGGCAGTGAGCATGCGAGGCACCCATCTGGCGCAGACCTTTCGGTAACCGAGAATACTAATACTGTGTCCCACTCGCTCTTTGAATATATTAAGCATTGCAGCAATTTCATTTTGTTTAATGCGACGATTTCCACTCGTCGGTTGCTGTTACAGGCCTTCCACTTCGTGGTTTGTCTCGCAAATCTTCTTGCCCTGCTTCTCCTTTTTTACACTGCCTCGCCCAACGTCGAACGGTACTCGCATCAACATACTGTTTGCCGTACACAGCTTGCATTCGCCGATGAGAGTAACACTTTCCGCGGTCAAAAATTCAATTACGGCATGTTGTTTGAAGCGAACGTCTTTACTATGTTCCACTGTAATCGATACTGAACCAACGTGTGGAATGAGTGAATACTATATTAGGCTATAACACAAAATCAGTTTTATCTGGTTACCTCTGCACAATCTGGAATGGGGTGGGGATATCAAGTTACAACACAAAACCGGTTTTATCTGACTACCTCTACACAATCCAGAATGGTAAAGATTCGGTAGAACACATCCTCCCAAACTAGTGACGAAAATAGTTTTTCTGGTATATTTCATGTTGTTTCAATAGAATCTGACCTTCATTTTTGGAGCAAATGCACCGCTATGGAGATATCCCCCCACCCTTGGGTTTTGAAGAAGAGGGAAATTGTGAGCTAAAAAAGCCAGAATCAATTGAAACAGCATGAAATACACCAGAAAAACCTATTTTCGTCAGTAATATTCGCGGCAAAAGTAACCTAACCTAACCTAGTCCTACTTACCTTTCCCGGTCCCGAAAATGACCCAACCTTACCTTTCCGGGTATAATCGCTCACGGCGTTGGATACCACAAAGGTTAACTGCATGCCCTGTTAAGTCAACTGTATGCCCTTGACAATTGGTTAGGTTAAGTCGTGATATTTTCGTTAAAACTAATGAAAATAACACCTTAACCTAACCAATTGTCAAGGGCATACAGATGACCTAACCGGGCATTCAGTTAACCTAACCAGGCATTAAATTAACCTAACCAGGAATGGGTACCCCATAATGAATTCAAGATCCGGAAAGGTAAGTAGTACCCCTAACCTAACCTAGGCTTAGATGACGTCCCACTCGGACTGGGAGCTCTCACCGAAGACAGCCATTCTAAAGCGACTGTTGAATTCACATTTCAGCCGCTGGACCTGCGCGGGAGTATCACGTGACAATGGGGCAGCCGCTGATTGGCTAATGATAATAACAAGACTACATATATGAGAATAAAAACCCACTCTAATAGACAGAGTTTATTTCCACGACAGTTTCGACGCCCACTGGCATCCTCCTCGGGTGGATACAGAAACACAAATGAAACAAACAAGAGGGAAAAACAGTTCAGGGATCGACCGTTAAGAAATTCGCACCTAGGTTGGATTCCATTCTCTCGAGACAGGAGGGCATTTTCATTAAGTACATTCGCACAAATTTTAAAACTATCTTCCTGTTCTAAACATACAGATTCTATTATTTTTACATAATTATTACATTTATAATTAAATTTATTACATTTAATATTGCATAATTATTAATTACAGAAATTGTAAATTTATTATTACATTGGTTTTACATTGTTGTTTATTATACAGAAATTATAAACCGAAAAACGAATGAAAAAAGGCGATTAGGAAATAATCCAGAGACCATTGAGAAATTCGCACCTAGGTTAGATATCGTTCTCCCGAAACCAGAAGGGCATTTTATTACAGGGTCAGCTTATAACTACATTTCCACAAATTAAAAATATCTTCTTGTTCATAACATACAGATCCTAATGTTTTGACATAATTACTGCATATATTTATTTCCACATTAATTACTTCCATTATTACATTTACTAAAAGCGAGTAAGGAAACATTCCAATCCAGAGACATTTAAGAAATTCACACTTAGGTTCGAACACGTTCCCACGACTCCGTAAGGGATTTATTGACCACGAATCTCATTAAAGGGTCTAACTTATAAGTACCTTCGCACAATTAAAATTATCTACTTTTTCTATACACACAGATTCTATTATTTTCTTTTGACATAATTATTACATTTATAAAGTACCTTACTTGATTCCCAATCTATAGCATGATTATTTTGGCTACGTGATAAAAAATGGCATTATTATGTATTACAACTTCTGAAGGCATATTTTTGTTCTTGATACGGGTTTCAATATTTCTTCCAGTTTCTCCCACGTATACTAAATCACAACTTTTACAGGGAATGCTGTAGACACAGTCTTGTTCCTCTTTTGCAACGTTATTCCTAACCAATTTACTTTCACGGTAGACGAATACTGAATACATTATATATGGAGTATTTGTGTCGGAATTGTTTGCAAACAATATGTCCCAGGATCTAATTTGGTTTCGTTTATGTAGATGATATTTTCTCATTTTGGCCTGACCACTGGAACAACTTTGACACTTTCTTTCAGTCATTAAATAATCTTGTTCCCTCTATTAAATTTAAATATGAATGGGAGAACGACAAACAATTACCTTTTCTAGATGTTTTGGTCATTAACGAAAGCGGAAAGCCCAATTTCACGGTCTATAGAAACCTACTCATTGTAATTCGTACATTCATTATTTTTCATATCATGATGAAGGGGTTAAAAGCTCAATTATTTCTTCCATGTTTCTAAGAGCACTCAGGATTTGTAGCCCACATTTGCTGGATCCGGAAAATTCAAAGATTTGGAACATTTTTAAGGATTTAAAATATCCTGAGTGGTTTATCGGAAAGGCGTATTTTAAAGCCAGAAAATCTTTTTATGCCCCTCGGGAACCTTCAGTTAACCAAAAACAATATGTGAGTTTGCCTTACATTGCCGGCTTAGAAAGAGTAAAACCGTTGACGAAAGAATTTAAGTTTGCTTTGGCGTTCAAATATTCGTCTACCGTGAAAAGTAAATTGGTTAGGAATAACGTTGCAAAAGAGGAACAAGCCTGTGTCTACAGCATTCCCTGTAAAAGTTGTGATTTAGTATACGTGGGAGAAACTGGAAGAAATATTGAAACCCGTATCAAAGAACACAAATATGCCTTCAGAAGTTGTAATACTAATAATGCCATTTTTTATCACGCTAGCCAAAATAATCATGCTATAGATTGGGAATCAAGTAAGGTACTTTATAAATGTAATAATTATGTCAAAAGAAAAATAATAGAATCTGTGTGTATAGAAAAAGTAGATAATTTTAATTTGTGCGAAGGTACTTATAAGTTAGACCCTTTAATGAGATTCGTGGTCAATAAATCCCTTACGGAGTCGTGGGAACGTGTTCGAACCTAAGTGTGAATTTCTTAAATGTCTCTGGATTGGAATGTTTCCTTACTCGCTTTTAGTAAATGTAATAATGGAAGTAATTAATGTGGAAATATATATGCAGTAATTATGTCAAAACATTAGGATCTGTATGTATAGAACAAGAAGATATTTTTAATTGTGGAAATGTAGTTATAAGCTGACCCTGTAATAAAATGCCTTCTGGTTTCGGGAGAACGATATCTAACCTAGGTGCGAATTTCTCAATGGTCTCTGGATTATTTCCTAATCGCCTTTTTTCATTCGTTTTTCGGTTTATAATTTCTGTATAATAAACAACAATGTAATAACCAATGTAATAATAATTTATAATTTCTGTAATTAATAATTATGCAATATTAAATGTAATAAATTTAATTATAAATGTAATAATTATGTAAAAATAATAGAATCTGTATGTTTAGAACAGGAAGATAGTTTTAAAATTTGTGCGAATGTACTTAATGAAAATGCCCCTCCTGTCTCGAGAGAATGGAATCCAACCTAGGTGCGAATTTCTTAACGGTCGATCCCTGAACTGTTTTTCCCTCTTGTTTTGTTTCATTTGTGTTTCTGTATCCACCCGAGGAGGATGCCAGTGGGCGTCGAAACTGTCGTGGAAATAAACTCTGTCTATTAGAGTGGGTTTTTATTCTCATATTTTGACCTTCACGTAAAAAAGTGAAGTTTTTTGCATTTATGACTACATATGTTACGGGACGAGATGGGGATCTTTTCGGTTTGACGGCCTGTAATATTTTTTAACATTACTTGTTTTTTATTGTCCAGTTTTAATCGAGGATTTCAAAAATAACATTCATGTTTTAGAGAAACAAATAGTGACGCAGTTATACATTTTATTTTAGGGAATATCATATACGCTTTCAGATTCCAAAATCCCTGAAAGTTTTAGGTCAACTGTCCGCTCATGACGATTGGTTAGGTTAAATCATGATATTTTCGTTTGTTTTGGCAGTAAACTAACGAAAATATCATGACTTAACCTAACCAATCGTCAAGGGCGTAGAGTTGACCTAACCGGGCATTCTGTTAATATAAATGGGCATTCAGTTAACCTAACCAGTTGGTAGAGTCTAGAATTTGACGGTCCCGTAACCATGACTCGTTTCTTTTCCGCCGACCGTCAAACCAAAAAGATCCCAATACGGTTTAAAAATATATATTTTAAATTTGTTAAATTGCATATAACTGCCTCACTATTTGTTTCTCTAAAACATGAATGTTATTTTTGAAATCCTCGAATAAAACTGGACAATAAAATACAAGTAATGTTAAAAAATATTATAGGCCGTCAAACCGAAAAGATCCCGAGATCGTTTGACGAGTGAATATGGCGTCAAAATTTAATAATTTTGAAAATAATTATCTCGATAAATAGGAATTTCCGACAAAATTAGTATAGAATAAAGTATTCTTGTTTTTTGGTGCTGGTTAAGTGTGCGGTCTACCTAGCTTTTAGTTAGCCTTATAAGGCTAACTAATGAAACTATCACGACTTAATCTAACCAATCGTCAAGGGCGTACAGTTGACCTAACGATTGGTTAGGTTAAGTCGTGATATTTTCGTTAGTTAGCCTTATAAGGCTAACTAAAAGCTAGGTAGACCGCACACTTAACCAGCACCTGTTTTTTTTTCGCTCTATCTCGCTGTATAAATATCAATATAGAGTTTGGTGGATGTGTTCTACCGAATCTTAACCTCCAGAATTATTCAAGTGGAGGCATTACTTTTCAGCCCACCCTCGTATGGCAGAAGCCGTAAGTATGGACGTCATCACGATTTGTGCAAGACGTGCCTTGAGTTTACAAATGATTTGCTAACGCATTGTAAGGATTATCATATGGTATACGCTCAGTGTAAAAGTCCAAGATGCGTAAACCGTGTGGTAGAAAGTGAGAAGAGAGATCGTAATGATTGTAAACGGATGTTTTTTAATAATGAATGTTTTAATCTCCATATGACAAATGGTACGTGTAGAAAGTTACAGATTTGCGAATGTGGAATGTTTCATACAGATCTACAGAAGCTAAGGCTAACAAAGACCCTAAGATCCACTCCAAGGTTAGCCTGAGAGAAAGAAGAGAGTAGGGAGTTAAAAGAAGAGAATAAAGGGTCGAAGGGAATAGGGAAGGGGTGAAAGATGAAAAGAACTAAATAAGAACGCTTACAAACCATGCAAACAGTCTTAACTCAAACACTGTCATACCATACAAACTACAAACATGCAAGTAAAGATAGGATAAGAAAAAGAAAAAAAGCATGAAGAGTATAACAAAACGTGGGTTAGTTTACGCTACGAGCTACATCTAAGTTCGTGTTAGTCTAATTTTTTTTTTAAATATAATTTTATTGCTAGCATATCACACGCTGGTATGTCACAAGCTGGCATTCATCGTCAACAAACTCATCCTCGACCATTACCCCCAGAGCTCCTGTTGCTAATTGTTTTATTATTTTAAACGACGTTAATATTTTTAAAATGCCTATCTAAACGGTTTTTAAACATATTAGCGCTGGTCGAGTTCACGATGGACGCGGGAAGATTATTCCATTTATAAATTACTTTAAAAGTAAAAACGTTTTTAGCGATGTTAGTAATGAAACGTCTGCCACGTAATTTAAATCCATTATTACGAGTGTTGCTATTATCGAAAGTGAACAGTTCGTCAAAGTTTATGTTATCGATTTTATTAACGATTTTGAAAACTTCAAAAGCTCCCCATTAATCTCCTCGTTTCGAGTGAATGCAAGTATAACTCTTTAATCCTATCTTCGTAAGACTTGTTGCGTAGTGATGGAATTAGTTTCGTGGCGCGTCGCTGAACCCTTTCCAACCTATCAATATCCTCACGCAAATACGGCATCAAAACTGAACGACATATTCTAAGTGAGGTCTGACTAGGGACTTGTAAAGGGGCATTATTATAATATTCGATTTAAATTCGAAATTACGCGCTATGAAGCCTAACATTCTATTAGCTTTTTCGCAAGATTCCAGGCACTGATTCCTAACTTTTAAATCCTCAGATACGCGTACACCTAAATCTACTTCCTCGTCAACGCTCGCTAATTGTCTATCACCTATCGTGTACGTGTAATTGTTGTTACGAGAACCTATATGCAAAACTTTACATCTGTCTACGCTAAATTGCATCTGCCACTTATTCGTCCACTCCATAATCCTATTTACATCGTCTTGGAGCCTATTTCTATCGTCCACGTTAACAACTTTACCGCCTATTTTAGTATCGTCCGCGAATTTTGACACGTTACTGGTCAACCCTACATCTATGTCGTTAATGTAGATTACGAATAGCAATGGGCCTAACACTGAACCCTGAGGGACACCGTTCCCTACATTCAACCACCCCGATTCCCTACCATTAACAACAACCCTCTGTTTCCTGGCACGAAGCCATTCCTCTAACCAGTTAGCTACCTGACCGCGTATACCGTGCGCTTTAACCTTCGCAATTAATCTTCTATGCGGAAGTGTATCGAACGCTTTTTTAAAGTTTAAATAAATAACGTCAGCCGCTCTTTGCCTATCGTATTCGTGCACTGTTTCGTTATCAAACTCTAACAAATTAGTTAAACAAGATTTATGGCGTCGAAACCCATGCTGACTACTATTAATCAAATCGCGACTTTCTAAGTGATCGACGATATGATCCCTAACTACGATTCCAAAAGTTTACCGACAATTGACGTTAAGCTAATAGGCCTATAATTGCTAGCTACTGTGAGGGTCGCCTTTTTTAAAAATGGGCGTAATGTTAGCTAATTTGAAGTTTTCAGGAATAATCCCGCTTCCAGTGACTTATTAAAAATTTTTGTTAAGGGGCCTACAATAACGTCTTTCAAATGTCTAGGATAAAGCGCGTCAGGGCCTGGAGCCTTGTTAACTTTTAGCTTATCGATATAATGCGCAGTCTCACCCTCGTAAACAGTTATATCATTCAAAATAGTCTCGCAACTAAATGGAACGATATCGTCCACGTCGGCGACATTATTTACGTCTTCTACGGTAAAAACTGACGCAAAAAAGTTTTTAAAAATACCGCCATAGCCTGAGCGTCAGAGGCCAAAGCGCCGTTAGCGTCCACTATTAAATCTCTTATCGGCTTACGATTATTGACGTTGTCGAAAACTTTTTCGGATTATGTTTACTATCCGCAGCTACAAGTATCTCAAAATTACTCTTAGCATTCCTAACAGATCTTTTAACCTGACGTCTAAGCTCGATATATCTATTAAAGTTAGCTACTGTGTCTATACGCTCTGATACGCTCGTTTATGAACTCGCCTATTTCCCTAGTCCACCACTTGGGCCTGCCATGATTACTAGTGCGCTTGGGCCTTCCATGATTATAGTGCGCTTGGCCCTACAATGATTACTAGTGCCCTTGGACCTACGCGAAATAAATTCCCTTTCGATATTCAAAAAACTTTCTTTAAACGCCTCCCAATCAAAATTTGCGTCATTACCCATAAATAAATTATCTCAGTCCACTACTCTCATCCGATGCGCAAAATTATCAAAATTAGCCCTACGAAAATCAAGGACTTCTATTACGTTACTGTCCTTACTGTTTTCTATCAATAGCTTAAACCTAATAATTTGGTGATCACTACATCCCAAACTCTCACCTATTTCCAAACCTTTGACTATATTTTCGTCGTTCGTCATTACCACGTCTAAAACATTGTCACCGCGTGTTGGTTCGGTAACCATCTGTCGTAAAAAATTATCTTCCATGAACTCGGTCTCAAACCCTCATCATTACCAGTAAAAGTCTCGTAATTAACATTAGGGCAGTTAAAGTCTCCGACAATTTTACTGTCCCGATTATTAATAAAGTTACCAACAAGTGTGTAAAATCTAGTATCGGTATCGAGGGGTTGAATGGGAGGTCTATAAACGACGAAATTAAAGCTAATACTACGCGCCCTAACTTCAACGCATATCGCATTAATTGCTGCCGGAAGATCTATCTTAACCTCGATAGCCCTAAGGAAATTACGAATGTACAACAAAACGCCGCCACCAATCCTATGTAACCTATCATTAGCAAAAAGTTTAAAACCCGCTATATCAAGTTCCCCCAACTAGTCCCCCCAACAAGTCCCGAGTTACAGTATTTAACCACGTTTCGGTTATAGCAACTACAGTATATCGTAGTTCCCGGAATAAATTATCGCTTTAAATTCGTTCAATTTATTTCTAATAGTACGCGCGTTACGATAAAAGACGTTTAAATTATTTTTACTTCGGATCGGCGTTTGAAACTATTTTTTACGTCGGGCCGGAGTTTCCCGGACGCACAACGTTTAAAGAAGGCTTCGACCTATACAGCTTTCGAACGTTCTCATCGATTAACCTACCTAGCCTAGTATTCCCTATTTCATTGAAATGCACCCCCATCTTTTATAAAAAGGCTAGGATCACTAAATTCTGACCACAGCTTTACGAAGGGTACATTTACCTGAGCACAAATCTCTTCTGGTAGGCGGAAAGCATAGGTATGATGAAATTCATTGCTCTACGTCAATGAGAAGTATAAGGTGGATGGGGTGAAACATGTCTACTTCATGAAAGATGCCAAGAATAAAAGTAAATCGTGCATTACTGTATACTACGACATAGAGACCTACACTAACTGAGACGAAAGAAGTTACCCCTCATTTACTTGTGAGCCAAACCCTCTGTGACGAATGTTCGGATGTTGAGTGTGATGAGTGTCGCAAGTGCAGTAAACGTACCAATATTTCTAAGAAACGACTATGACAGAATCACCCGTGAATTTGTTTGTGTATCAGATAGCCGATCAGTTCCAAAAAACGACAGTGTATGATCTAGTGCATAACGCTGCAAAGTTTGATACGCGGTTTCTTTATAAGATACTGCTTGAACGTGAGACATCAGTAATATTCATGGGTGACCCCTTGAAAAGAGATACTAAGCAAATAAAAGATAATGTTCAGTCCAAAGACACATTGTTGTTCACGCCTTGTAAGTTAGCTAAGCTACTCAAGGTGACGTGGGTCGATGCCGTGGTTTCAAAAGGGTATTTTCCTTACACATTCCTCACCCGCGACACGTTAAACTACGTTGGACTACCACCTCCTAAAACTTACTTTAACTATGACGGTATGAGTGCGAGCGAAAGAGAAGATGTTGATAGGAAATGCAACAGCTTCACTGATGAAAATTCGTACAATATTGCGGATGAATGTGAACGTTATTGTGTGAACGATGTGTATGTGCTTAGTGTTTCCAAACCTTTAGAAATCTGTATATTACCCGCTTCAATTGCGATCCACTACAGGCTGCAATCACGATTGCCTCACTTTCTGTATTCAAGAACAACTTCATGCCAAAAAGACAAACTCGCGATCATTCCACGAAACAAACCACGCAGTTACGGGTATAAAGCTCATTACTGTCTTGCACACTTACAACAACAGACAGGGATACACATAAAACGCGCGCACAAAACGGGAGAAGTGGAGGTTCAGATCAATGGCAGAGTTTTCTGGGCTGATGGATTGAGTGAAGACCCCCTCACGTCCTGAGTGTGGTATCACAGGTGATAACAACGATAGATCCCCCGTCAATAGCATGGATCAGTACTCGTGACCAGCTTATAAGTTCACAGTTCACTCACAGGATATTATGGGAACACGATTATCATGAGTAGATGGAGACCAGCGAGCACTACCGTGACAAAATAAAGGCTGTCAAACGTTCAATGGTGATGGACCTCTGATGTGTGGTGACAGTTTGTTTGGAGGGCGTACAAATCCTTTCAAATTATACTTTCCACCTACGTAGGGTGTAAAGATTCATTACTTTGACTTCTGCTCTTTATATCAGTATATAATAAAAAATAACCTATACCCTGTAGGTTCTCCGAGTGGGACCCGCCCTACCCACCATCGAAGAATTCTCAGAGAATTTAAACGAGACCTATTTTGGACTATCCTTTGTTGATGTACTTTCTCCTCATGATTTATGGATACCCATCTTACCCGTTGCCATAGATCACACGCTTATGTTTCCCCTGCGTGTGAAGTGCACTGAGGAAAACAGTGGTGTGTGTAACCATACAGTTAACCAGAAGAATATCCCAGGCGCTTTTACAAGTCCTGAGCTGGAACTAGCTGTTGGTCATGGGTACAGAATACTAAAGATTTATGAGGGGTGGAGATTCCAAAGTTATAACCTCTTCACTCCTTACATCAATACATTCGTGAAAGATAAATTTGAGGCGTCCGGATTTCCAAGGGGAGTTGAGACCGAGGACGAAAAACCAGCCTATATTCAACGTTACCATGATCGTGATGGTATACAGCTTGAACCGGAGCATACTGCGTGAAACCCTGGCAAGCGCTTTAGTGCAAATCTCTGTTTGAACAATCTTTGGCGTAAGTTTGCACAGAACACTGACAAGGGGAACGTGCCTTTAGCTAATAGTTTTGACGAAGTATGGGATTATGCCATAGTTAGTGATAAAGAGGTTCTTGAAGTCGTGCACGTAGGTAACACATATACAGCGTGGGATGGCGCAAAAGTCAGGAACCATAGGCACATTTTAATAATTTGTGTTTTAATGTGTTTTGTTCGTTTCAGATTTGTTGTTGAAGCTATGGCACAGAAATTGACAATAGATGAACGGGTGGAGATAGTTTTAATGTGTGCAAGACGTGGTAACACACACAGATCAGTTGCTACTGTTTTTAATGACAAACACCCTGAGAAGCCGCCAGTTGTTCAGGCATCAGTTGGAAAATTGTTTACTCGCTTTAATCTACGGGAGTGTTCATGATCGGCCGCGTAGTGGCCGGCCAAAAAGTTCAACCGATGCAGCAACATCACTAACGGTACTCATTCACCTCAAAAACAGCCCACATAAGTCCTTAAGAAAGTTATCCCAGGAAACGGGTGTCTCCAGAAGATACATTCAACGAATTCTTACAACAAATCGTTTCCACCCCTACAAAGTCCAACTCTTTCAGGAACTGCACGGTGACGACACAGACCGTCGTGTAGAGTTCTGCCAGTGGTTTTTACAACATCGACGGTTTCAACGAAGGATCATGTTCAGCGACGAAGCGATATTTCACCTAAGCGGTCACGTCAATAGGCATAATGCACGCTATTGGGCCAATGAGAACCTCCACTGGATGGAGGAAGGACATGTGCAATTCGATCCACGAATTATGGTGGGCTGCGCTCTGGGAATATCGGTTAATTGGTCCGTACTTTTTCGACGGCAATGTAACAGGTGAAACATCTGCATATGCTGCAAACATTTCTAGTGCCCATACCGGACGACATTCCATTGGCAAAACGGGCGGAGATGTGGTTTCAGCAGGATGGTGCACCACCATATTTGGCAGCCATCGTCCGGAACTCTTTAGATGAAACATTCCCGAGCAAGTGGATCGGACGGCGAGGGCCCGTCGAATGGCCACCTAGGTTTCCATACCTCACGCCTCTCGACTTTTTCTTGTGGGGCCATCTCAAGTCGGTAGTCTATGCTGATCGATCCAGAATGATACGTTCTCTAAAGGATAAAATCACATCTGAGTGTGACAAAATCAGTACCAATGTGTTAAGGAATGTTCAAACATCATGCATTCAACGCGTCAGAAAGTGTCTCCAAGTGGAAGGCCACCAATTCGAACATTTATTATAATTTAATAAAATGTGCCGATGGTTCCTGACTTTTGCGCCACTCTGTATAATACGTTACAATAGGAGCGAGTTGGCTACAGACACATCCCGCATCACAAACATCCCTGTGGCTAGTTTTACAGCGGCATACGGGCACATCAAGGTTTGGGGGCCTAATGCATTATCTGGGTTGACGGGTACTGTGCGCCGATACTGTGCGCTTCCTATAGGCGAGTTCCTCGGTGAACTCACTGACGAGATGAAGGACGAGTATGACGACAGAGCTTACGCGGACTCATTTGTTTCGAGTGGTTTAAAAACTTACGGAGTAAGTGTAAGCATCAGGGAAGATTTCAAGTACATCGTGAAGGGGAAGGGTATCATTTTAAACCAAAAAAACAGTCGAATCATCAACTTCCCCTCTCTTAAAGATCTGGTGAGTTTAGAAGAACCTGGAGGTGATGACGATGCCGCGCCTCCTTACCTGGTTGTGAAAAAGCACAACTTTCTCGCTGAGAAACTAGGTGGTGTGGAGGAACTTAGAGGGACAAATGTGTGTCGCAATACTTACAGGAAACTACCAATTACCTCGGACCTACGACACTGTGCCCTTTGGTCTCCGTGGTGAGTAATTAGTCAGTGTACAATCTGTACATAATTTGACTTAATTTATTGATATGCTTTTAAAGTTTTTTACTGATTATTTATTTTATAAATTATTCTAAAGGACTGACTCGTGTACTTGCTTATTATTATTATTATTATTATTATTATATTTATTAAGTTGTAAGTATTTATTTTACAAATTATTTAACTCGTGTACTTTAAATAAATTAATTTTGCGTTTGTAGGCTATGCGTATCATTTTCTTTGTCTTTGAATGGATATGTGTGTGTGTGTGTGTGTGTGTGTGTGTGTGTGGTGTGTGTGTAGCACTCCTTTCTATACATAATGTATAGACTCCGTCCAGTATGTGGATGAGAGTACGAATAGCTGTGCTTGGTTTGGATTGCTTGCCTGGACATGTTGTATAGTCTTCGCCCACAATTGCCTCTCATGAAAAAAACATCGCTGTCGTGAACACACGTCAGATGATGAAGTTTACTTCTAGTTTTACCATAATTACCTATGTATGTGTGTGGGTGGGTGCTTATACACCTCTCCCAAATTTAACTTTCTAACAACAATGGTTGCCTCTGATATTGTGTACAACACAATTAGAGTGGGTTTTTATTATCATATTTTGACCTTCACGTAAAAAAGTGAAGTTTTTTTGCATTTGGTACTCCGTAAAATCTTAAGATGTTTTGAATATCCAATGTCCGTCCTTTCACGCGTCTTTTGAAGTTTTTAAATCGGCCTTAATTCACGCAAGGGCAACGTATCAGGATATTGAAGTGCTTTATGGTTATTCTAACGAGAGTATCACAGGGATCCATAATGCTAAAGACGTCTTGGAGTATGTGATGAGTTTGAGCCGTGTCCAAATATATAAATACAGTGAAGCAAAAAGGTCAAACGATCATTGAAGAAAAGCAAAGGCTCTGGATTAGGAAAGTCGTTGACGAATGGTACGACAAAACTTATTACGTCATGTTACAAATCACCGATTACACGGCCGCAACGAAAAACGCCAAACTAGTGATCATGCACAATTTAAAATATTTTTACCACTTCATTTTTACCACGCCATTTTTGCCCCTCCTTCCTGGGAAAAAGAAATCAACGTTTACCACGATGAGGTGTCTAGTGAAGTCATAGCTAAACGTTTGTGTATCTTTTTAATAGAACTTAGTGACGAGTACCTTTTGCCCGCAATAGTGGAACGGTATGGACCATATAGGCTTGTCCACATTGCTGCATATCCTTACACGTGTCGTCTACCGCCTCCGAGTCGCCAAGCCACCAACAGGGGCGGTTCGATGCTAAGACGCATGAATAACCACCAGGTTAGCGTCACGAACTCAAGCAAGCAGCCCACCTTACACCTACACCTGAGCATCTGAACCACGCCCAACCAGCAGCCCAGCGTCTTAACCACTAGGCTACCCATTTATCTACCAACCAATTTTTTTTGTTGTGTGGAAGGATGAACAGCTGGGTTTTGCTGCGCGCCGCCTGCCGTCACCGGGTCTCGATCTTGGGCCGACGGATTCGTAGTCAACGACGCTAATCACTACACCACCGAAGTACCTTCGGTTAAAACAATGTTAATAATAAACTACTGCCTACTTGTTGTCGATTCATCCTCGATAGACTGTTGAAATAGCCACCTTCCTCAACCTGAAACCTTTATTAAATGCGCGAGTTGATGATGTGTTTTTTCGACGATTTTATGAAGTGTAGAGATGAACAAGGTGAGAATGAATTGAAGCTTAGAGAATATTTAGAAGACACTTCCCCCTAGAAGTACCACTCGCTTTGGGACGCTGGACCCTTGCCTTCACCGTTCATCCGCAGGAACTCTTTCTTTATATATGCTGTTACTGTCGCTACGATTTAGAGGATTTCCTCACACATTCACACATTGCTATGAGTTCTAAACAGTCTTCAATTGAAAATACTGGTGACGAGCGAATAAACGATCACTCAGAACGTGTTGGGTGTGCACTAACTTTTCATGACAGCAGTGTAATAACTGACCCTGTGCTCGAACATTGTTTGAATCTATATGTTCAGAGATTAAGAATTACGAAAATGTTACAACCAATTGTAAAGTAGGAGAAAAAATAAATCCCAAATGACCTAAAGTCCTAAAGGCTCTGTATATTGGGTACAGATTACGTCGTACATTAAATAGGGTATTATTTCTAAAACGAATTGGATATTATACAAATCAATGAAACTGTAAATATTTCCACTATTATTTGTATGTTTACGTGTGTGTTTTATCAGTGTTATGCCTAAGACAGAGTTGCCGGTGGCCACTATATTCTATATTCATAGTAGCATTCGGTCAGCGTGCTGCATTACATCAGGTGACCTCTGAACCTTATACGCTTTTAATTGTATATATGTATTTTTTTTCATGTTAGTTCAGTTTATGTTAGGTTAGTTAAGTATACTCTATATTCAACTGGCACTCCATCACCCCCGTACCCCACCTTGGCACTGGCACCCCTACCCCTTCCCCACTCGTCGTAAATGCACCCATATTACTGTTTTGTATAAACGAATGTGCTAACATGAATTTAGCAAACAGGTTATTTCCCACAAAACAACACTGCAGACAACGTAATTTATTCTTTCAGGCATATCAAAGTCAGTCTCGTCAAATGTTATAAAAAATGACAGCAAAAGGGTATATTTTTTATAATTGTTTTAAACTATTCTAAACTCTTAATTATCACTGTTAATGTACATCCACACTGGATACTTTTATCTGCATAGATATGGAGAAGATATTCCGTTGTATTCATACAAATCTGTGCCCAGAATTTTGTTTGTATACAAATATCTGACACATTCATCTCTCTGTATACATTTCAATTTTGGGGTGACGAAGGCACAGATTTTGTTGTAATAATTATGCTAACAAAAAGAAAATGACAAAAGCAACGCAAAACTTCTTCATACCGAAGTCTCCTTGTAAGATGGAGTAGTATCTCCGCAAAAATGTAGAGTACAAATCAATTGAATGCAACATGATCAATAATGTAGGGGGAGTGGGTAAGACCCTCCAGGGGTGGGGAAGGGGTATGCATCAGGGGGGAGGGGGTTGCATTAAGGAGAGGGGTATCCTAACAAAAGAAGGTTAATAAAGAGAGAGAGAGAGAGAGAGAGAGAGAAGAGAAGATATTCTCGCAGGCATGTCTCGGCGCATAATGAAGATCTTGACGGCCATCCTGGGTGGCTTTATAATCGCAGCCAGTTGGCTTAGAAGGGGTAATCGTCTTGGCGTAGTGTATACGTGTATATATGAATGTACAAGAATGTAGAGTAAGCCATCTGTCAGCCAGGAGAGAGTGCAAATGTATAGAGGGGCACTGCCATGGCGTAGCCAGTCGTATATGGCTTAATCGCACAGTTATTTCCTTGTCCGTACACATAAGAAGAATTAAAGCACAAATCGCAAATCACTAAAAAACAGCAAAGCACACACACACTATCGTTTATTTATATATATATATATATATATAATATATATATAATATATATATATTAAATAATAAAACACAACTACATCATTCTGTTTATTTGATATATTTCGAATATACATTAGTCACAAAACAATTGGATTTATTTAACACATATATAGCATGACGAAGAATTGCATTAAACGCTAAAACAGGAATAATTAACACGACCAGTAGAAATTGAGTTTTACCGTATTCAAGAATAATTTCATGCCTAAAGACATGCTTGTAATTATCCCCCGAAACCTCCCAAGAAACCGGGAAAAATATATGAAAAAAATAATTTTTGGAATTAAGTTATATCCATGAAAACACCCAACTCAAAAGAATTATATTTCTTTAGCTATCTTTAAGTATATATGCGAGGGTAATTCAATAAGTATCCGCACTTTTTATTTACACAATTTTATTTTTACATCTGATAGATTATAAACACATCATTTTTCAACATAGTCTCCCTGTTTCTCAATACACTTAGTCCATCGATCTACAAGCTTCCTAATGCCATCACAAAAGAATGTTTTTGGCTGTGTGCGTAGCCAGTCATGCACCGCCTCCTTCAGGTCATCATCGCCTTGGAATCGCTGACCTCTCAAAGCATCTTTTAGTGGTCCAAACAAGTAAAAATCTGAAGGTGCCAGGTCTGGACTGTAGGCTGGATGGTCGAGAACTTCACATTCAAGTTCTTGAAGGCATTTTTAGTCTGTGCAGTGGTATGAGGGCGCGCATTGCCGTGTAAGAGAATAACACCTTCCAACAATCTCCCTCTCCGTTTTGTACGAATTGCTTGCTTTAACTCATTCCAAAGCATGTCAGAATACGATGCACTTGTTACTGTAGTTCCACGCTCTAGATAATGTTCAAGGATAGGGCCTCGTGTATCCCAAAACAGTGTTAGCATAACTTTACCTGCTGACGGCTGCGCTTTGAACTTCCTTGCAACGGGAAATGTTGGATGCTTCCATTGCATGCTCTGTCGTTTGCTTTCTGGTTCATAGTGATGGATCCAGGTTTCATCTCCAGTGATAATGCACTCCAAAAAGTTTTCACCTTCATTATGATACCGCGCCAAAAGACGAGAGCAGACGTCCATACGATTACGCTTGTGCTCTTCTGTCAATTGTTTGAGCACCCATCTTGCACAAACCTTGTGAAAGCCAAGTAGGTCATGAACTATCGAATAGGCTGACCCTTGACTGATGTCTAATGAAGATGCAATATCTTTTATTGTTAATCTTCTGTCATCGAAAATCATGGCCCTGAGCGCTGAGCATCTGTCACACATGTCCGACCTTCCTTGAACATTTGAATCCACTCGCACACACTTCGCCGTGGTAACGCATTATTTCCATACTGAGCACATAAACGCGTGTGAATTTCAGCTCCTTTCACACCTTCTGCCAACAAAATACGAACCACGAATCTCTCTTCTTCCCGAGTACAAATTGAAAGCGGCGCAGCCATGCTCACTACTCGTACGATATGTGAAAGCTACGAGTAGCCTAAATAAGCCTATACTGTTGCTAGCCTAAATAAGCCTATAGATCTCAGTTTGGCTCGTTATTACGAGTAAATATTATATATACTAATACTATATTATCACTAAAATAAAAAGTGCGTATACTTATTGAAGTACCCTCGTACATGTATATGTGTATATATAGTCACAAATCGGGATGTGTGTGTGTGTGTGTGTGTGTGTATATATATATATATATATATATATATATATATATATAGAGAGAGAGAGAGAGAGAGAGAGAGAGAGAGAGAGAGAGAGCAAATCCTGTTGTTTTGAATTCGTTCAGAATGGATTTAGACAAGAGGGGCAAAGTGCTAAAACGCTGGTAGTTTTTCCTTATAAATTTGTATGCTCCTCCTACAATTAATTTTCATTTTTCTATTTTATTTTTTTTTTTTTGTGACCTATATATAGTCTCGAACTTATTATTTATTTCAGGGTTCCTGATGATGTCATTAGACGAAAGCGCTTGAGCACCATTCTGTTTCCTTTTTCCTTCGTGGTTATTTTCATCATAAATATTATTCACGTGTTACTTCCGTGAAATAATTTTAAATAGTCACAAATCGGGGTGTATTTATTAAACAATTATTTTCAAAATTAATAAAGTTATTTCCATGCGCCCTTTTTATTTTCTACTGCACCCCAAAACAATATATTTTAGAAACACGGGAGCATCTTAATTTAACACTAAATTTAATTCGAGATTATCAAAGCTGGACGTGATATATAATTCAAGATACAGTACACATGGATAGTAGATGCTTTTAAGACACGAAAACACAGACGCGTCTGAATTTAACACCAAATTTAATTCGAGATTGTCAAAGCTGGACGGGTCCATTAAAACCGCTCATTTTACCCGAACGCTGAAATATATGCTTGTAGCACCAAAGTGTGAGGTTCACTTCTGACAAGACATCCGAGAAAACATGAACACTAAAACACAAACAGCTGCGCATTAATCTAGCATTAAACTTAATTCGAGTCTTAACCTTCCACTTTTAATTGCTCTATGATTTAGCACTCTAATATGAAAACACACACGAGTGGAATATTCCTCGACCTTAATTTAACACTGTAGTGTAAAACATGCATCTAGTACGGCGCACGCTTTAGGGATACTTTTAAATCCCCCACTTTTAATATGGACAGAATTCACACTGTGGTGTGAAATAGCTATTTTCACGTACGGCACGCGCGGAATATTTCACCCTTTCCCGTTTCATCATAATTAGGCAGGGACCCTAATGAAATACTTAACTATTATTATTATTATTATTATTATTATTTTATTATTATTACTATTCAGACTATTATAGCCTTTCCCTAACAGAATTTTTATTATGATTATATATATATATATATATATATATATATATATATATATATATATATATATATATATATATATATATATGTTATAATGTTATAATGCTTCTGACCAACAAAGACCCGAGGATCCACTCATGGCTGGTTTACCTAACTGTGTTCGTAATTGTGTATTGTGCATGTCCTCCGTGGAGCCGGAGGGGACCTACAATTTTACGTGGGTTCCGAACCAAAAAGCCTTAATTTACTACCTTAAACTATACCCAATCTATCAACATATGTGTCTAATCGATTTTTAAACATGTTTATAGACGTGCTACTAATTACTTCTACCGGCAAACTATTCCCGCTATTTAATATGCTATGTGTAAAAACGTTTTTGGCAACTGCTGTCTCGAACCTTCTACTTGTCAACTTACACCCGTTATTGAGATATTTCGAAAGGGCCATCTCTATCTACGTTATCGAACCCATTCATAATTTTGAAAACCTGGATTAGATCACCCCTTAGCCTCCGAGTCTCGAGTGTAGTCAAATTTAACTCCTTAAGCCTATCCTCGTACGACTTCGACCTAAGTGACGGAATCATCTTAGTTGCTCGTCTTTGAACTCTTTCGATTTTGTCTATATCTTTGAGCATATGCGGATTCCAAAATTCGATCGCGTACTTCAAATGGGGTCTAACTAATGATTTATAAAGAGGAACTATAATATCGCACGATTTGTACTCAAAATTTCGAGCTATAAAACTTAACACTTTATTCGCTTTATTGACTGCTGCTGTACTTTGTTTCGCTACTTTTAAATCACCAGTGACTATAACTCCTAAATCTTTTTCCTGCTCTACGCTTGTTAACTCCTTCCCTGATATACTATACGCAAAATTACCGTCACGCGAACTTATATGTAAAATTTTGCACTTATCGACGTTAAATCTCATTTGCCATGTGACTGACCAATCAACGATTTTATTCAGATCTTCTTGGATTTTACCTCTATCTTCGTCATTAATCGCCCTACCACCCAGCTTCGTGTCATCCGCAAACTTTGAAACTGTACTGACTAGGCCGACATCTAAATCGTTAATATATATAAGAAAAAGCAAGGGGCCTAATACAGAACCCTGAAGAACACCGCTCGCTACATCAGCCCAACACGACTCCGCTCCATCAACGACCACCGTCTGTTTCCTATCTCGCAACCACTCTTCTATCCAATTTATTACTACACCCCTGATTTCATGAGCCTTAGTTTTTTCAATGAGTCTTTTGTGCGGTACCGTGTCAAACGCTTTTAGAAAATCTAAATATACTACATCAACCGCCAGATGACTATCGTAAACGTCAACCACGCTTTGAAAAAATTCTAAAAGATTAGTTAAGCAAGATTTGTTTCGCCTAAAACCGTGCTGCGTATTTCTAATCAAGTTATGCAATTCTAAGTGTTCGACTATACGATCCCTAATTATTGATTCCAGTAGCTTACCTACAACAGGCGTTAAACTGATTGGCCTATAATTTCCCGCCGCACCTTTATCGTCTTTCTTAAAGATAGGTGTTACATTTGCTAACTTGAAATTATCTGGTACGCACCCTTCAGAAATAGACGCATTAAAAATCTTTGTTAGCGGCAAAACAATGCTATCTTTTAATTCTTTTAGTTGTATGGGATATATGGAATCCGGCCCCGGTGATTTACGCGTTTTCATTTTATCAATATAGCGCATTACCTCCCCTTCACTAATCACAATATTATCCAAAATATTACCATTATCAAAAGGTATTATGTCTATGACCGTAGGGATATTCGTCATATCTTCTATAGTAAAAACTGACGTAAAAAATTCGTTTAGCAAGGTAGCCATTTCCTTGTTTTCAGAAACTAGATCTCCGTTAACATTTTTCAACGGCCCCAAGACACTTTTTACTGGATTTCTATTGTTGACGTATTGAAAGACTCGCTTGGGGTTTCTTTACCATCACGAGCTATGGAGATTTCAAATTCGCGCTTGGACTTTTTTATTACACTTTTCGCTTCAAGTCTTAGAGATATGTAGTTGTTTCGTAACCACAAATTGTCTTCATCGCACTTTTGTAGCCTATAAGCCCTATCTCTACTCTTTATAATGTCTCCTACTCTAGAAGTAAACCACAAGGGCTTGTTGTTTACTTTCGCACGCTTAATTTTGTACGGTACACATTCCTCATTTATAGTCCTAAATACTGTTTCAAACGATTCTCACATTAGTTTTGCGTTGGAGATCCCCATTACGTTTTCCCAATTGAAGTGTGACAATTCATTTCGAAATTTGCAAAAGTCTGCGGAGTTAGGAATTTTAGTCGAGTTAGCTGGTTTCGAGTGACTTACTGAGAGGACAAACAGTTCTATTAATTGAACATCAGTGATTAGCCTATCGTCCGTAGTTATTACTAAATCTAAAATACTGTCGAACCTCATAGGTTCCCCAACCTTTTGAATAAGAAAGCTATCCTCGAGAAAATTAACTAAACGATTACCTTCCGCGTCTCCCTGCAAAAGTCTGCGGAGTTAGGAATTTTAGTCGAGTTAGCTGGTTTCGAGTGACTTACTGAGAGGACAAACAGTTCTATTAATTGAACATCAGTGATTAGCCTATCGTCCGTAGTTATTACTAAATCTAAAATACTGTCGAACCTCATAGGTTCCCCAACCTTTTGAATAAGAAAGCTATCCTCGAGAAAATTAACTAAACGATTACCTTCCTGCGTCTCCCTGCATTACCTTCTGCGTCTCCCTGCATTCACGTTGGCGCAATTAAAGTCACCCATAACTAAGGCCTGCTCACTACCTATTATTCTCTTTAGTTCACGATATAACGCTTCGTCCGTATCAGCTGTTTGATTAGGGGCCTATATTTAACGGCAACAAGAAGTTTGAAATCGTTCAATTTAAGTTCGGCTATAGTAAAATCCATCGGTTCTGGAATTGTGTGCTTTACTTTTATAGCGTTCGCAATATTATCTTTGATATACAACATAACACCGCCTCCTCGCCCATTATTCTGTTTTTAACAAAAAGTCTATAACTTCTAATTTGATACTCCCCTACAAATTCACGTGTTTCAGTACTAAGCCACGATTCATTTATCGCAATTAAATCATAGCCTTTACAAGCAATTAAAGAAAAAAAATTGTTTATTTTATTTCGTATGCTACGAGCATTTAAGGATAGAACCCTCAAATTGTTTGTAATTGCGACACCTTCGCGAGCGCAGGGGAAATTTGTGGAAATTACGCTGGGACCGTTCGAGTTACGGCAGCCTGAAAAGAAGAGACAGTATTATGAAATAGTCTTCCTAAACGCGCAGCTCCAACGTCATTAAGAAGTCCATCTCCGAGGAACAAGTCCCTCCTGCCGTAGAAACTGTTCCAAAATTTCGCAAAATGCACTCCTTCGTGTTGGCAAAGAGACTTTAGGTTATTGTTGATATAGGTCGCCTTGCTGTAGAAATCGCTACGTTGGATAATTCGAGGAAGTATACCTATTAAAACAATCTTATTAGTTTTTTTCCTTTAGTCGCTCTAGTAAGTGCCTGTACCTAGCCAGCAGCTCTTCCGATCTAGAATTTAAAACGTTATTCGTACCGACATGAATAACATACGTTGTGTCCTCAGAGGTTCCGTCTGTAAAATGGTCAACACTATTAGTTATATCCTCCACCCTTGCACCAGGGTAGCAGTAACGGCACCTACGACGAGGGTTTCTCCCACAGAATTCCTCGATCTGCCCTTGAACAGAACAATGGAATCGTCAACGAGTCGTATTTACGGTTCATCAACATCTTCGAAACCTAAAACAGAAAACTTATTGTTTGTTATTACTGGTAGACAAGTCTTAGGTTTCCTCAATGGGGCTCCATTACGCACTTGAACGAAAGGTTGGGAACTAGGGGAAGAGAGAGGGCTATTAGTACTATTTATATTATTGGTAGAAACTGAGGCAGGAGGGGTCGTAACTGGAGTCTCAAGGGATTCTAATTTTGCCGTTAGGAGCATCACGCTTTCTTTCAAGCCTCACTCTGGCCTCCCTCTCACGTTCTAACTCGTTCCTCAGGACTTCCATGCTTGAGCACCACCTGCAAACTAACTGTTCATTATTATTAACCATTGTAAACGCGTAAGCGGCAAATTTCCCTTCACAACGACTGCAAGTACTTCATGGGGGTGCCATGCTCTTAATTTATTATAAAACAAAAAACGAGCGTTTGGAAATTAATAAATTACAACGTAAGTCTACGCGTGCTTATTGTGCCGTCACCTGCGCAAACCCGCAAAAATGTTCTTGAAACGCAGAAACGGGTTCTTGTAACACAAATTTATACTAAATGAATATATACTTAATTAAGCTACCGACGAAAGATCTGTAAAAGAAAAAGTATTAATAAAACTTATCTGTCCGCTATTCGACCGACTTTTTTCTTTCCGTTAATATCTGTCATATTGACATATTCTCTGACATTTTAATCGAAAATATAGGAAACAATACTTTCATTTTTAGTCGAGCAAATAAACCACATGAGTTTAAAAACAGTTTATATAATATTTCCCATAGAAATATGCGTTATTATATTGCGTTTTTAGAATTCCACAATTCATTTTAGCAGTGTTACCCGAGTAATGCGGACATTTTCTACGCATATTTGTAATACAGAAAATGGAATCTTATTTAATGGGGAGCTTAATTAAATGTTTGTTTATGCTCATTCTATAAACTTCCCTCTCTCTCTTTCTCTCTCTCACCATGACATTTAAAATAGTAGACTCCACGTCTCTCTCTCTCTCTCTCTCTCTCTCTCTCTCTCTCTCTCTCTCTCTCTCTCTCTCTCACGGGCTGGGGAAACTTAAGGACCTCCCATAAACGTCATTCAGAATCCGCCCACCAAAACACGTTCAGCCAATGAGTGTTTAGCTTTCTGAAAGTGTGGGGAGGGGGGTGAGTCTTTTCTTTATCATGCCTCATTCTAGGGGGCACTTTCTCCCCTGTCCTATAAAAAGGTGTGACAGCGCCATATACGATTCATTTACAGTTTAGTGAAGCTTTCAACTGTTGTATACAAATTTATAGGCAAGGAATATCGTTATGTAAGTTATACTAAGTGGATACATTGTGCTGTACGCACATAACCTTATTCAATAGTGTTCTGAGTGAAATATATAGAATCTATTTCTCCTGTGTCATCATTTATGTATAAGTGTGTTTTTTGTGAGGTTTTCGTGCACAATTTTAATCTGTTATTATTTATATCTGGAAGGTCCGACTCTACCATAGTACCATACACGAATGTCTAAACACGAATATACAACACCCGAGAGGTATCTATGCAATGATACAGTGTGAGTAGCTATTTTTATCTATATATTGGCCCCATATATATATATATATATATATATATTCCATTTCTCTACGTATACTGTAGTGCACACTCCTTTGTTTTATTGTTATTTACTGTACTGTATTACTTTCCCTTTATCATTGCTCTTTCTCCTCTTTACACTCGCTTCACTGTACTTTATAAACACGTGCAGACGTGTAGCTATGGCCGGGTAGCGCCATTAAACTTTCCAACAATGAAAGGAACCGGGATAATTACACACTATTATTTTCTATTTACTGACTTTATATTTATGCCGAAACAATTGAACAAACGGGGGAACACGAGTGCGGACTATCATTAACATGTAATCGCGGAGAGAGACAATTAACTATCCTAAATTTACACTAACATATTACTAACAAACACCTAACAAGGACGCCCGCCTGAAGACTGAATTGACAAAATTGGGCATTTCTCAGCCTCCAGCTTCGGCACATTTCGATGTTATCAATTAGTACTTTAAATTTTTAATTTCAAACAAAACATTATTAAATTCTTATAAACAAAGCATTAAATTCTTATTAGACATTATTATCTTTATTAAAAAAATACCACTACACGACAATACGTCGTTATTTTACAGCGCTAACATGTGCGTCCATTTGATGGGATTCGTGGACAATGGCTGTGTATTCTTGAGCCAAGACTTAGGACAAGCGGTATTACAAGACTCGCGATACGGGTGTAGCGCCGTCTCAAGCAGTGACGATTACATCGTGTAAGTACTATCTAATTCGAAAAGAGTCTATTGTTTTAAGGTGTGTCTCAATAACTCGTGCAACTTTTCTCTTACATAAATCCTCCTTTGAAATGAATAGCACATTAGTTTTTATTTTCAACATTTTAATCCTGACGCGTTCAAACATTTCAGGTATTGCTCGGATTTTCTGGCATCCTTGTTCTACACGTTGGCGATTTCGGGCATATGTTTATATAAACTTTTTTCAATTGTCTTCAGGTCCTGAATCCAGAGCCAGAAATGAAATAAAGCAGAGGCAATGATGTCCACACACATTTGAGAAAAATCCTTGATATCATTGTAGGTTCCACACAACTCGTTGTACACGTAACTATAAAATCCATCATTACGGGGTCGAGCCACAATTGCAGTGCTAAAGAGTCATAACAATAGACACCTTTTCTATTTCTAACAAATGTCCCGATCCAGTGGGTACCCGGGCTACCAAGGTAGTCGGTGTTTACTATAAATCCGGCCTTTTTTTTTAATCGGTTGTTTCAATTTTTAATTTTTTGTGTAAGCCCGGGCTCATATGTTTCGTGTGAAATTCTGCATTTTAACCTCTCGTATCGTCATTTCATCCATTATTTTTAAAAATCACCAGATACACTTCTGAAGCGGTCAATCTCGATGACGCTCTGACGTTCTAAGTAAAACAGTGCACTTATCGAGTTGGGTAATGCTTCATCAAATTCAAATCTTACACCAAGACTGCCGTGTGACTGGGGGTTCAGATGTGTGCTCACGCTGCCACACTGATCAGCCGATAGATCAAATGCAAAGATGGTACTTCCATTTATAAATTCGTCTATAGTGACACCCGAACCAAACACATCACATCCATTGATATCGCGAGACAGATTGTGGTATGCGCGTAAACACAAAGAAAACTCGGGGCCTGTAGATTAATTCACTTCCAAAGCCCAATCAACAGATGCGCCATTAATATGTAAATTTATGCTTTTCAAGCCGAAATTTTGGAATTTGAAGGCAGATTTCTTATACTCACCGACCATGGCCTTATGATCAAACAAGCCGATAAGAACGCGCTGTGAGAGAATACCCAAGGCTACATTTTCTATCTGCTTGGTAGTTACACCCGACGTGACGGTATGCATTTTAAAAATTACGCATCTCATTGGATATTTAGCTGTATCTTTCGTCAAGCGCTTCTCAATTTCCATCTGCTTGGTGGCGGACAGCTTCACGCGACGAACTCGTAAGATACGTATCTAAAATGTGTACAACAATACGTTTGATAGATTGCGCGCTACCCTCATCGTAGTAGTATAGCCGAAAAATTTTTAGCCAATGCCACTTCCACGCTGGTACCTCACCCCTCGGTAGACGGTAAATGGCCTCTGTGCCATTCTGTCGCAACACTCCGGAAGTGGAGCTTCACGGTTAAGCTCCCATAGCCGAATAGAAACTTTTCCCCCTCAATCGTTCTTCTATACATTGAGATACTGGTTAGTAGGTTAGGTACAACTTTGACATAATGAGGCTTATCATATGTGATGCTTAAACTCTTACCTCTATGATCTGGAATGTGCACAATGCCTAACAAACAGCCTGGGTATCCCCAAGAAATTGTGGTCCACGATATTACTGTAAACATAACACATGCTCGGGGGAGGGCATCCAGCGGATAATTTCGGTAATTTTAGTTGGTACAATAAGCTGAATGACTCATGCTGTGACTCGTGAAAAGTGTCTCTGGAAGGCCCCGCCATATTTGCCCTCAGGTATAATTTTGAACAGTTCATTGTCCTTAATATTTCTACTAGCCGTTGATTTTAACAACAAAGTATGGGCCGGTGTGTCTTTGTTTACTTCAAAAATTAAACCGGGGGGGTGAGGTTTGACCTTTCAAGACTCCCATTTAAAGCTCTCACAATATCCTCGGCTGTGTCATAATGTCCAGGTCCTAGTGTTACTGTTGTACTGTAGTACTGCAACTCGCCGATCCAGGCTGAACGTATAGTATCATCTAAAGTTATGCCTAATTTTTCATAGTCATCGAGTCTTCTAAGGATCAGAAAAACGGCCTCTTTCTTGTCAATACTTAAAAACTTGGTGGTCATTTGAAATTCGCACAAGCCGACCTCGTATGATCCACCCCACAATTCGATAGGTCCACATAATTCTGTTATAAAGCTGGACAGGATGTTGTTAGGATGCATGCTCAAAGAGGCAGAAGAGGACAGTGTGACGTAGAAGTGGTTAGGCATCATTTTGTATACTACTTAACTTTCATTATTGCTTGAGCTTTTATATGGAGTTGAAGGTTTCACGGTACCCTAGCCACTTCACCAGATACATATTTCTCTTCCCTGTATCTTTACTTCCTAAAATTTTATCAATTTTAAACGCTTTTTTACCTAAAGTAAATATCACTTTCTGCATCTCCTCGCCAAAAAGTCCGCCCCCAACTTCTTCACTCTTGAAATCTTCAACGTAATACATTATCACATCGTCTTCAGGCCTCATAGATCTAACTTTAAAAATCTCCTGAGTCCACCCTTGCTCAAAGCCTTTCACGAACTTATTCCCGCTCGTGACAGTCTTACATAATTAATGATTTTGAAACGCACAGAGCGTGCTGGTGCTCTACGGTTATCTTTTCTAGCCTCAAGCTCTATATGGGGGTCTCTTTGTAAAAGCTCGTTAGGAGATGTTCCAATCATGCGATGCCGTGACTGGTTGTAGGATGAAGCCAGAGGCCCCAGAATGGCTATATATCTGTATGTGTTTTTATGTATAAAATAACGGTGCATACGTTCCTTTATGGTACTCTTTCGACCTTTTAGAGTTAAATTATGTCGGTCCACTACCCCGCAAACATTACTTTAACTATGACTGTATGAATACAAACGAACGTGAGGATTTTGAGCTCTACTACAACGGTTTTAATGAAGATAATCCTTACAGTATAGCGGATGAATGCGAACGTTATTATGTGAATGACGTACGTGTACTTAGAGTATGCTTCCAAGCCTTTAGAAGGATGTACAAAACACGCTTCAACTGTGATCCGTTACAAGCAGCAACCACGATCGTATCACTGTGTTTTACCGTGTTCAAGAATAATTTCATGCCTAAAGACACACTTGCAATCACCCCCCGAAACATCCCGCGCAGCTGTGGTTATAAGGCTATTTACTGGCTCACTCACATACAGTAGCGGACAGGCGTATATATAAAACACGCTCGCAACACGGGGGAAGTGGCGATGAAGGTCAATGGCCGTGTTTTTTGGGTGGACGGCTTAAGTGAAGACCCAACCACTGGTGAGAAATCTGTGTACTCCTTTAACGGCTGCTGGTGGCATGGATACCCACATCCTGAATGCGGCGTCACAGGGGATTCCCATGGAAGATCTTCCGCCGACAGCCTCGCATGGATCCGTACCCGCGACCAGCTTATAAACTCCCAGTTCACTCACAAGGTTTTGTGGGAGCATGAATATGATGCCTGGATGGATAGTGATGGGCAGTATCGCGAAGAAATAAAGGCTATCAAACGTAAAATGGTGGTGGAACCCCTCAAATGCGGTGACAGCTTGTATGGAGTACGTACAAACCCATTCAAACTATACTTTCCGCCTACGGACTGGGTGACGCTTCACTACTACGATTTCTACTCATTATACCCTTACGTGATGAAGAACAATCTGTACCCCGTAGGTGCGCCTGAAAAACTTGTGGGCCCCGCCATGCCTACAATCGAAGAGTTTTCAGCTAACTTGAGTGAGAGCTACTTTGGTCTTTCTTTCGTAAATGTGTTCCCCCCTCACGATTTATGGATGCCGATCTTGCCAGTTGTTATAGACCACAAACTCATGTTCCCGCTGTATGTGAAGTGCGCAGAGAAGAACTATGGGGACTGTAATCACACGATCAACCAGAGGAAGATCAGAGGCGTATATACAAGTCCTGAGCTGTCCATAGCCATTCCCCACGGGTACAGAATACTGAAGATATATAAGGTGTGAAGGTTTCAGAAGCTCCCCAACCTTTTCACACCATATATAAATACTTTTTTGAAGGATAAAGTAGAAGCATCAGGATACCTCCGAGCAGTTGAGATCTAGAATGAAAAATCGACGTATATTCAGCGCTACCGTGCTCGTGAAGGGATACAACGTGAACGTGACCAAATTGTGAGGAACCCTGACAAGCGCTTTAATGCAAAGTTGTGCCTAAATAGCCTTTGGGGCAAGTTTTCTCAGAATATAGACAAGGGGAACGTACATCTAGCTCAAAGTTATAGTGAAGTCAGATTATGCAAACGCCAACGATAAAGAAGTCATGGAAATCGTGAATATGGGTAATACGTATATAATAAGGTACAACCGGACCGAATTGGCTACAGATACATCACGTGTCACAAACATACCTGTACCCAGTTTCACAAAAGCATACGCACGTATCAAGCTATGGCATCTGTTGCATTCTCACGGGCGGTGGGTTCTTTACGGAGATACAGATAGTGTGATATTCATGGAGAAGGAAGGTGAATATATTCCTCCTATTGGGGAATTCCTTGGAGAGTTGACTGACGAGATCAAGGATGAGTATGGAGTAGGGTGGTCCAAGATAGTATGGTAAAACTTCAGACTTTAAAATGTCAATCTCCTCAAGGCTGCTCTTGTTACACTATGCAATAGTAACACTCAAACAAAGTTTTTAGCAAATTGGAGCATATTTAGAGGTCGTTACAGATTGAACATTTTTCATACTAGAATTATATTGGTTTGTGTAATTCCGTGTGTATCTGTAAGTATGTGTGCATAGGTGCGAGTATGTGTGTAACTATATATACATATATATGATGCAAATCCACAAGGAAAAAGAAAAATGATTCCAAGGTCTTTCGTGTATTCAGAAGTACACCTCGTCAGGGAAATGGTTGTACTCCCTGATGAGGTGTACTTCTGAATACACGAAAGACCTTGGAATCATTTTTCTTTTTCCTTGTGGGTTTGCATCATTCATTCATTTCACGTGTCTAATCGTGAAATTCATCCTACATATATATTATATATATATATATATTATATATATATATATTTAGTGATGTAGGTCACATCCGCATCCGCATCCGCGGAACATCCGCACATTTTCTCGCACCCGCATCCGCACTTTGGACTGCGGATGTCGTGCGGATGTGGACCGTTGAGATAAAACGTCATTAATAAGCGGAAATTATCAAATTCTACTATATTAATAGAACTAGTTCATTGTGCGCAAAGTGATGCAAGCGACAAGACGAGAGGCTGTTCTTGTATGAAGTTACTCTCTTGCAACCTACTTAGATCCACGTTACAAAGCTAAGTTATTTTCACCTAGTACATTAGAACGAGTTAAATCATCACTTGGCAAAGCAGTTGAAGAGCTTCAATCTCTTGAATCTGTCGCTTCGCCACCCACCAAAAGAATAAAAGTTTCAGTGACAGAACCAACACCTTCAACAAGCAAATCTATCACAGAATCTGCCTCTCAGTTTCTTGAGTCAAGCAGCAATGACGAGACCTACGCGATGTCAAAAGATGTAGTAAAAATGATCGAGAGCTATCACCAAGAAAAACGCCTGGCTGCATGTGACAATCCTATTAGTTGGTGGAAAAATACGCAGAATATCTATCCATACTTGAGTAAACTTGCAAGGAAACATTTAGCCTGTCCTCCAACAAACGTACCAAGCGAGAGATTATTTAGCAGTGCTGGATTAATATATGATGAAAAGAGAAACAGACTGGCAGCAGAAAAGGCAGAAAAATTAATGTTCCTGAAGCATAACCTTCCTATAATTAACTTTGAACATTAAACGATGAACATCTTAGTTTACTTTATTTTAATTACTCATTTATAAATATGCCTAATAAAACTTTAAACTTAATATAAATAGTTATCAAGCTAATTAAAGATCTCTTTCTATAAGGGTGGAGGTTGGGGAAAGAGGTCGGTGGGGTGCATTTGAGTTGGGTTCACGTCCCGCATCCTGGTAACACAATTATGGTTTCTAATTGTGGCTGAAACTCAACAAAATATAACGAATTTATTTGCAGACGAATTCACTAATTGATTTCTATATTAGTTAGATGCTTGATATTATTTTATATGTTCAGAGAAAAGTACAGCAATTATTGTACAATTAATCAATTATACTACATTATAGCTACAGCTCTCTCTATATAATAACTTATTATATACGTTAAACACAACAAATCTCGAATATATCCTAAAAAATAACGAAAATGTAGACATCCGCATCCGCATCCGCGGATGTTGAAATCAAACATCCTCATCCGCATCCGCATCCGCGGATGTGAAAAAAATGACATCCTCTACATCACTAATATATATATATATATATATAAATCTAGGTTACGAGAGATAGCTGCAAAGGATACACAATATATAAAATTATACATGTATAAAACCCACATATTAATTCGTCTTGGGTTGAGTGAACTTGAATCAAGCAGTGACTTGATTCACCCTGAGTTTGCAGATTTTGACAAGCAAAGGCTGGAAATGTGGGGGCCTCTTAATGCCGCTGATGTCTGCCTCAGGATGTTGGATGAGTGGGGCCAACCAGTTGCAGGGGCTTGTATTTCATACAACAGCATCAAATACTGGGCTGATGTCTGCAGCTTGTACCCTGACAGAGAGAGCTGTTGGTCGCTCTCTGACGTGGATAGCATGTCGTCATTATGTGTATGAAGTCGTTTTGGCTAACGTATTTTCTAGTATTCTTGAACCTTCGAAAGGACCACAAGTCTCATTGTTTAAGCGATTCATGGCACAATGGCCAGTCATCAATAAAGAAAACTTTATATCAGCAAGAATGGAACTTTTTGAAGGAAACTTGTGGGAACTTTGTCAAGAGATGATACAGTACCTCTTCGACGCTCTTCAGAACAGCAGTTTCTCAAGAGGTGACAACAGTGAATTCCTCCATCTTTCTCTAATTTTCCAGGGAGAAGTTTGCCTAAGAAGAACAACATCAGAGCTCCACGACTCTTCATCAGGTTCGCTGGATGGCAAAAGGTACCTATGTTTTGAAGAGTTTTCTCTTCCAGGAGAAAATGAAACTTACTGCTCATGAAAAAAAAGGTCTGAATGAGTTTTGTCTCTTTGTGGAACTTGTTTATAGTAAATATTGGCATGAAGCGCCCTTGGCAGTGAGGGCCCCTAGAAACGACCTAGCTTTTCTAACAGTTATGGAGACTTATCCAAACAGAGTTTTGGCTGAAATTGCACTCAAAGCATTTAAGAGACATCTCTGGTACTTCTCGGAAGAGCTGATTGGACTGTTCCTTTTTGACGATGGGTTGGACAGCAAAGTAAAAGAAAATATAATTAAAAAATTATCTCATCCTGCAAAAGCGAAAGGTCTGAAGCGCCTCGATTCAAAGCTGTTTAAAACAGCAAACCCATCGGAAACTTACGTCAGCGAGAAGTCGGCTCAACTCTTCGATGTACTGGATAAAAACGGAAAAAAAGATTGCTCAAGGGTTTCTTTCGAAACCACCAAATGATTGGCCAAGTAACGACAAGAAGAAGTTGTTGAAAGAAAGGGCATTGAAGATGAAGGTTGTCAATGACTCTGCAGAGAGAGCGATTGCTCTTGTTCAACGGTACAATACAACGCTTACCAAAGATGAAGAGCAAAAACAATTCCTTCTTCGCATTGTTGAGACCCATCGACGAACGTCGTTTCTTACCTCCTCAAAGCGTCTTTACAGAATTAAAAGCCATTTGCATGTTCTTTTGTCAAATTTCTTTATTTTTTCATTTAAGAGAAAATTGTTCATTTTGTAGCGACCTCATTTTTGTAGCAATTATCTTTTAATGATTTCAAACAAGGCAGTCTTGAGGAAGTACAAAAATAAAACTTTTATTTCTTGGACCACCCTAGTATGGAGGCATCGCATACGCCCATTCTTTTGTCTCAACAAGCCCAAAAACTTACGGGGTAAGCGTGAGGGTGGGGAATGAGTACAAGTACATCGTGAAAGCTAAAGGTATCACGCTTAGCCGTGCCAATCGCCAGATCGTCAACTTTGAATCGCTCAAAGATCTACTGACTTAGAAGATGATGGTAATGAGAGTAACCAGCCACTCCAACTGGTTGAAGGAACTCACAACTTCCTGGCACAGAAATTAGGGGGCGTGAAGGAACTTAGGGGTACGAAGGTTTGTCGTTACACCTGAGGAAACGATACCAGGTGCCCGGCACCTACGACACTGTTCCCTTTGGGTACCATGGTGCATGAATATTATATATATATATATATATATATATATATATATACAAAATCAGAATGGTCCCCTGAGAAACTTATATGTTAAACACAGACCGTGCATGGAACAAGGAACTCTTCTGGGAAAATTAAATCCACTATAGTCCGAATAAGTAATGGTAAATGACAAATACCATAGTTTTTCTTTTTCATGATACTAGCCCGACGTATCATGAAAAAGAAAAACTATGGTATTTGTCATTTACCATTACTTATTCGGACTATAGTGGATTTAATTTTCCCAGAAGAGTTCCTTGTTCCATGCACGGTCTGTGTTTAACATATATATATATACATATATATATATATATATTGTGTGGTGTGTGTGTGTGTGTGTGTGTATGTATAGTCTGTGTTACTGTCTATTTACTTGTTGACGATATTTACAGATTATTTATTTTTCTAGTTAAAATAAATTATGTTTCAGCTAGCGTTTCATTTTTTCTGTGTGTGTGTGTATGTGTGTGTGTACAGGAAAAATCTAAGCACCGCCCACTCTATGGCGCAGTTCAATCAAAGGGGTCACGTGACTCTTGCTACTAATCGGGACATATCTCCACCCTGCGTGCTCAGTTGACCTCAGCAAGCCCTGGTTATCAGACGTGTATTTTACCTGTTAAAGAATTCTTGCGTAGACGGAAAATAGTAATGGCTACCTCTGATACTGCGTGCTCGACATTCATGAAGTGGTACTCGACAAAGTCTACAGATGTGAACACACAAAGAATCCCTGGTCATCCCTCCTTTGAAGCTTTTAAGGCCACATTGAATCGTGCAAAGCGTGAGGAGCAAGACGTCCAGATACTCTATGGATATTCTGGCGAGAGCATTGCGGGCTTTCTTGGCTCAAACGATGTAATGGACTACGTTGTAGGATTAAACTGAGTAAAGGAACACCTACACCGCGAAGTGAAAGAATCAACACATGCAGAAGAGAAACAGCGGGTGTGGGTTGTGAACCTTGTTGATGATTGGTGTGACAAGAGGTAGTATGTCATGTTACATCATACCGAGTACGCATACCCTGCGTTGGAGAATGTAAAGCTTGTGATTATGGACAGTGTCAAATATTTCTACCACTACTTCCATATATATCATAATGAGGTTCACAGCGAAGTTGTAGCTAAAGGCTTGTGCAAGTTTTTAATAAAGTTGAGAGATGAGTATCGTTTGTTAAACAAAAAGGATAAATATGGACACGTGTTTCTCTCAAATAGATCGCCGGAGTGTTAATAGATGTGTGTAGTTCAAGAAAATACAATGTTGAATATCCCTGACTGAAGATGTATGGTGCGCATTCCGGGGAGTGGGTGTGATAAAACATTAAAGCCGATATTACTTCATGTATCGCAGATGGAAAAATTCTCTAAACGATTGCCCAGTATAATGGGTTACAAATATTCATATGACTCACTAGCACGCCTCGGTTCTTTCATGTTGGAGCAAACCCGTACACGAATCAATAACAATTGGTATGGCGCACTCCTTGTGACTCATTCCCCCACACCTCCTGCCGAGCCAAACAACGCACCGGGGGCTCATAGTCACCTCAGAGCTTGACCAGACTGGACGTGCTCTCCTCACAATAGAAAACTAATAAAAGATGGAGCTTCCGTTGAGCAGTATCCTCAATGCAGTATACGATGTGTCTGTGTTGAAGTCAGTGCGCGTGTTCAGGCGTAATACCGATGCTATTAATTATGTACTTGAAACGATATGTAGACAGTCAAACTCTGGTAAACGGAATGTTATTTATTTAAGTGTTGAGGATATGGACAGAATCTTCGTGGTGGTTGAGAAGTGGGGCGAGGACCGTTATAAAATACCTCTAGGGACGAAAAGAGAACAGATTAGTGATGCACCCTCATACGCCATTATTTGTACGTTGTGCATAAATCGTGATACAAACCAACCATGCGTTGATACACGGCTGATGTAGAAGAATGCTGCTGACAAAAACGCCCTTATCCCCACGCAAAACCGTTTCATTCTCGACAGAATGTTTGAGGTCTTCGATTTCCGCAAACTTAAACGTATATTAGACGCACGTGTTGTTGATATGCGTTATTTTGACATGGTACTTGAATACGCGTACGCTGCCCTGCTCGATGATTTTACCAAGTGTAGGGAGGAACAAGGCGAGAATGGTTTGGAACTGGATGCGTATTTAGAAGGCACAGATTCCTCAAAATATCACGAACTTTGGTACAAAGGACTTGAGCGGTACAGACCTGAGCTCACCTTCACTGTTCACCCTGAAGAACTATTTCTTTATATAATGCGCAGTTGTCAGCACGACTTAGAAGCATACTTCAATTGTCGATATTAGTTGTGAAGATTTTATGGTTGAAAAGCTCAGCTCCGAAAGAATAAACCCCCGTTTGGAAAGGAGTGTTTATAAACTTGAATTTAATGATAATGGTGTGGCAAATGATGCCATCTTTCTGCGTGCTTTTGATTGTATTCTATCTGCGTTTAAAGAGCGTGATGGTGTGACTCCCAATTGTAAAGTGGGTACAAAAATAGTGTTAAACGATTTGAAAGCCCTTTATATTGAATATGGACTTCCACACACATTGAGTGGTGAAATAATGTAAAATCTCATTTATTGTGTAGTACAAAGCAATGAGGATGTAACTGTGGACTCGACTACGTGTGAGTTTAGTATTTTATTTAAGCGTGATGGAACTTAGTGTGTATTTTGATGTATGTACTCTATATATATATATATATATATATATATATATGTGTGTGTGTGTGTATATATATATATTAACCATATATTGTATATATAATGAATTCTTCTGCACTATCTATATTATCTTTTAAGTTTATATATAAGTTTGTATTTTTGATGCGTGTATATACATTAAACGTGTATTGTATATAGACTTCTTCTGTAATAGCTGTATTATTAGTTTTTATTGTATATGTATTTAATATATATTTCCCGAGCTGAATATATATATATATATATATATATATATATATATATATGTTAACCCTCCGTCTATGGCCCGGGATGGTTCGAAGTCGACGGGGGTTCTAGTTAGGTGGCAGCAACGGATGTGTGACTTGCAGTAGTTTTCTTCTATATTACTCTCCGAGTTCTTCTATAGTGGCTCGGAGGACTCTGATAGACTTACTAAAAATGCTGAAGGTTCCGGACTCTTCTTATAGCGTATCCGGAAAGGTTAGTGACTAAGTTCTTCTGAAGAGAGCAAGGCTCGAAGGATAAGATAAAAACTATCTTTGACTGTAATTTACTGCTAAAATGTACAGGTAGTGCTCAGCCTCTGAATTAGCTTGTGAATGACAATGGAAGATTTTTAGTGGGTTTATATACCCAAAAACTGCTAACATCATTATTATTAAATGCTAAAAGGGCTGTATTATTTTTGCACGATATTCGAAAATAAAGTAAATTTTCAGCCGTGGTAAGGCTTGAACGAGTAAACAAAATATTTGAAGACGAAACCATATTTTTATCTTAAACCGCGACTTTTCAGATGTGATGTTATCATGATCTGCCAAGTTAACTAAAAGTGGAAATCGGACTATGCATCTTTACACTAAAATATGCATATGAGTGAAATTTTAAGGTTTAAGATGTACAATTTTAATGCTTAGGCAAGACATGATCTCATCTTTTATAACGAAAGAGAATGTATACAAAATATGAACATTGCAAAGCTTAAGCAGGATTCCTTATTAAGCGAAATCTAAAAAAATGATTATGAGATTTTAAAAAACAACAGGTCACCAATTATTTAGCAAAGTAGAAAGCAAATCAAAAATTTTATCCAAACTCGCGTTGGGCGATTTTGGTCCTTATGTAAAAATGAATACACACACGTACATACATATGAGTATAGGCATTATATAAAGTTTAATATATAAGAATATACAGGATTATATAAATACATGAACCATATAACACATGAATTTTTAAAATGGGTACTTTTTCTTACAATGGATACAGGGACTATATAAATGAATACAAGAATTACATGAAGAATAAGATAATATAGGAATATGGGAATTATTTATGGTTCATTTTTACATATATATATATATATGTGTGTATATATAGGGTGTCCCAGAAAAAACTATATACCGTAAATTGTGGCGTATAAGTCGACTTTTAAGCATGAAAAAATCTCTCCAAAACTTAGGGTCGACCTATACGCTGGGTATAAAAAGTGAACCTCTACCACAGAGTGGTAAACAAGCCTATCTAAACAAGACACTACAGGGGTAACACCAAACCCTTCCTCTTCATGAAGCGACCACACCAGTTCGCAGTTGCTTTAAAATTTTTGCTTTGATCCGGGTGTGTTCTTGCCCACTTAAGTGCTTGAGTACGTATGCTAGTTCGAGTAACTCTATAGCCATTTTGACGGTTTTCGTTGATCCAACCTTCTAAGTAAATTTCCAGTTCAAGCCAGTGACAGATGCCGGTTCTTAAAGCACATTTTTTCTTAGGCGTCTTCTTCATGGAGGCTTCATTTTTCTTCCAATCACGCACCAGCTTTTCATTAACTCCATACTTCCTCGCTGCGGCACAGTTGTTTGAAGAGTTTGCAAACGCAACAACTTTCAGCTTGAAACTAGCGTCATATTTCATCCTTTTTGCTTGGGGTTCCATAGGGGTGAACTAGACAAGACACGCTGGGCTCTGGCTCTACCTAGATTGTTGTCAGGTTGGTGTATGGGTAATGAGTGGATGCCGGCAAGAGCATTAGGCCTCTGTGGCTTAGTAAATTACCTTGTTGGTTTGTTCAGTATACGCTTTCGCTATAGGCTGTATCCACATTCCAATTCTAGCCTAGCTTTTGTTTGGGGGTCGACTTATACGTCGAGTATACCAGAGTAACCAGAATTTTGAGCTGAAAATTTTGAGGTCGACTTATACGCCAGGTCGACTTGTACGCCGCAATTTACGGTACTCTTTATAGCATCATATATTTTATAATTTAAAAAAACAAACAATATATTGTTATAGCAATTGCCAATGAAAGGTAAATTAGTAATCTAAGTGATCAAAATGTTATAGCGAGTTGTTTGCATATAAAATTTAATTAACTACGCCAAGTGCTCAAAATGTTCTCCGGCGGCATGAATGCACTTTTGAATGCGTCGACTAAGCCTGGCCTTGTTTTATCAAAGGCCTTGTAATGGCGAAGCCTATGGACCGAATAAGAATAATAATAGTCACTCACTAGCTTGCTTCGGACTTAGCCTACGCACTCATTCCACGATACAAACTCTACAGCATTCAACTTTATTCAATTCAGCAAAAGAACTCATGTTGCGTAAACGTTTGACACTGGAGCAACGAAAAAGTGTTCTGAAATGGTATTGGAAATTTGAGAATGTGTCCGAAGTCCAGCGGCAATGGATCCGGGAATTTGGTACAAAGCCACCGACACGTCTCGCCATTACAAGCATCTGTGACAAGTTTGAGGCAGAGAGATCTGCTCAAGATATGCACAAGCGAAGATCTGGACGACGCAAATCAAGTGCGAGTGATGAAAACTCCGTTTTAGTGTTGCAAAAATTTAATCGATCACCACAGAAATCAGTTAGGCAATGCGCCCGTGAGACCGCAATCAGCAAATCAGGTGTTCACCGGATTTTAAAGTCGGCAAAATGGAAAAGCTACATTCCAAGTCTGTTACACGCCATGACTGAAGATGACCCTGATCGCAGACTCGAATTTTGTGAATGGTTTCAGTCAATGGAAGCCGAAGACGTACAGTTTGCCAACAAAATCGTGTGGTCTGATGAAGCTACCTTCGAGCTGAGTGGCACAGTAAATCGACACAACTGCAGGTACTGGTCACTTGATAATCCACACGTTTATGTGGATAAACATGTTAATTTACCAGGATTAACAGCATGGTGTGGTTTATCATCCAGGGGTTTGGTTGGACCATTTTTCTTTAATGGGACAGTTACCGGTGCCGCATATCTCGACATGCTGCGGACAGAAATTATACCTGCAGTTCGGAAGTTGTTTGGAAACGACGACTTTTACTTTCAACAAGATGGAGTCCCCCCTCATTATCATTGTGATGTCAGAAGGTACCTCGACGAAACGTTGCCTAACCGTTGGATAGGACGAAGAGGAAGCGTTGAGTATCCTCCACGTTCACCTGACTTGACTCCACTTGATTTTTACTTGTGGGGCTACCTGAAGGATGCAGTTTATGGTACAAGACCTGCAACACTCGAACACCTTAAGGATGCAATTAGGGAAAAGTGCGGGACCATCACAGCATCCACATTAGTCCATGTCTGCGAATCAGTTAGTCGACGCATTCAAAAGCGCATTCATGCCGCCGGAGAACATTTTGAGCACTTGGCGTAGTTAATTAAATTTTATATGCAAACAACTCGCTATAACATTTTGAACACTTAGATTACTAATTTACCTTTCATTGGCAATTGCTATAACAATATATTGTTTTTGGTTTTTTTTAATTATAAAATATATGATGCTATAAAGAGCATATAGGTTTTTTTGGGACACCCTGTATGTTAAATAATTATTCTTGATTTTGCGTCTAATGCACTACTTCTTCCATGGTATATCTGATAAATAAATCCAGTTGTTTTGTGACTAATGTATATTCGAGATATATTAAATAAACAGAATGATGTTGTGTTTTATTATTCAACATATATATATATATATATATATATATATATATATATAAACGATACAGTGTGCATGCTTTGCTGTTTTTGAGTGATGTGCGAATTAATTCTTCGTTATACGTACGAGGAAGAAAAAACTGCGTTGATGGGGATATACTGTATATATATATATATATATATATATATATATATATATATAATATATATGTGTGTGTGTGTGTATATATATATATATATATATATATATTATATATATATATGTATATATATATATTATATATATATATATACAGGTCGTCCGATAAGTGAGTGGCGATTCTATGTCAGTTAGCATAGTGTACTAATATCTTTGATATCTAATAAATGTCTATGCTTTTTTCAATTAAGCTAGCTTCACATGAAATCCAAATTTTTAATTTTGCAGTAATTCATGTTTATTCCTGTTTGTTCTGGTTTTTCATTGTTTTATTTTTATTATTTCTAATTATTGGCGTTGCAATGGCTGAGGTAGACGCACGTGTTGATAAAATTTGTGATCAAAGTCCCTACACATATGAAGCACGGATATTAGCAGCAACATGGTGGCATGAATCTGGAAAAACCAAGCATTGCATGAAGGTAGTACGCGAAAGGTTTGAACAAAGATTTAATGATGTGCCGCCAAAGGGCGAAATTATTAGAAAATGGGAACACAAATTATTCACAACTGGGATGATAATTGATAAAAAACGCCGTGGTCGCCCCAAAGCAAGAGCAAGATTGGAAGATGATGTTCAAGTGTCAATTCGACAATCGCCAACCAAAAGTATTCGTAGGCGTGCATCTGCATTAAATGTTCCGAAATCAACACTGCATGATTTGATGAAAAAAGACTTGCATTTTAAAACTTTCCGCCCAACCTCCGTTCAGTTTTTATCGCCACAATATAAAATTGTCAGAGTTAATGCTTGTCAACAAATTCTTGAAGCTTTTCCAAGTAAAGCCGAGAGAGATCGTACGTTCTTCAGTGATGAATGTG